>JARBWK010000008.1:34416261-34813761 GCA_030556195.1 Anolis apletophallus | reverse complement strand
ACAAAGCCTGGCGGGGGCGGGGCCAGGAGGCGGGACACCCTCCCCCTCCCAAGCCCCTCCCACCTCCTCCCGGGCTCCCCCTCCCTGCCCGGTTACAAAGCCTGGCGGGGGGGGCAGGGCCAGGAGGCGGGACCTGCCGCCCACCACCCAAGCCCCTCCCCCCGCCTCCCCGGGCTCCCCCCCCCCGCCCGGTTACAAAGCCGGGCGGGGGGGCGGGGCCCGGAGGCGGGACACGCCCCCCCCCCCCAAGCCCCTCCCACCTCCCGCCGGGGCTCCCCCCCCGCCCGGTTACAAAGCCTGGCGGGGGGGCGGGGCCAGGAGGCGGGACACGCCTCCCCCCTCCCTAGCCCCTCCCACCTCCTCCCGGGCTCCCCCAGGAGGCGGGACCCCTGCCCGGTTACAAAGCCTGGCGAGGCGGCAGGGCCAGGGAGGCGGGACACGCCTCCCCTCCCAAGCCCCTCCCACCTCCTCTTCCTTCCTCTCCCCCACAGCGTCTCCTCAGCCGGTGGCCTTGCTCCTTTCCTGAAGCCCGGCCTTTCCTAAGACCAGGGCCCGACCAGGGCCTCCTCTTAGGAAAGGCTGTGCCTTCGGGGAAGGAACAAGGCCGCCGGGTGAGGAGAGGCCTTGGGAGAGAGAAAGTTGGCACACCTCCTCCCCGCTCACCTCCTCCCTGCTCCACACGCCCGATGATGAAGCCCTGGCGACGGCGGCGATGAGGAGGAGGCAGAGAAGAAAAGGTCAGCGAGAACTGAAAGAAAAAAAAAGGAAGGGGAGAAGAAAGGAAGAAAAAAAGGAAGGAAGGAGGAAAGGAGGAGAGAAAAAGAAGGAAAACAAAACTATATACAACATGACTGGATGGAAGGAAGGAGGGGGGGAAAGGAACACATAGGAAGGATAGATGGGAGGAAGGAAGGAGGAGAGAAAACAGCAATAAAATAGGAAGGCACGCAGGAAGGATGAGCAGGGAAAAGGAAAGAAAATATGGAGGAAAGGAAGGAGTGGAGAAGAAAAGAACACATACACACATGCACAGAAATATACAAATATACACATACATAAACACATATACACACATACACATATACAAACACATATACATAACTACACACATACACTCATATTCATATACACATATACATAACAACACACATATGCACACACACACATATGTACACATAGACACACATCCATATATATACATACACACACACACACACAACACATATATACAGACTGGGCCACAGAAAATGAAAAAAACCACAGCAAAGCGACCCAAATGAAGTACCACCATGGAAAATGGGATATGTAGTACTTCAAAGCCCACCATTCCCCACAAACCACTGTGGCCCAGAACCAAGACCAATAAAGACCCAACTTGCCACACCATGCCCCCCATGACCCACATGGAGTACCATCATGGAAAATGGGATTTGTAGTACTTCAAAACCCATCATTCCCCACAGACCACTGTGACCCAGAACCAAGACCAATAAAGACCAAACTTGACCAATACAGACCCCCATGACCCACACTACATCCAACTGCAGTTTAGAGGAGGACACACCGTGGATGATTGGACTTTCTCGCATCTCCTAAAAAGGGCACAGCAACGCGTGCACAGGTACAGCTAGTGATATATATATTTATACTTCAGGATATTGCCTAGATCTTTTGCAGGTACTTTTCCGAGTCCTAGTCTTTTTCTCATTTACTGCGGTCTCAATTCTGTTAATGTGGAATGTGAGCCACCTTGAGTCTCCATGGGAAGGAAGGTGGAATATAAATAAAGGCAATAAAACAAATAAATAAAAATGGAGCCACAATATGAAAAATCTTCAACAATTTTAGTGTCTTCCTCATATAGATAGATAGATATGCCGTCTCCTGCCACGTGTTGCTGTGTATATGTGTTTTGTGTTTATATGTTTGTTTATATATTTGTGTATATGTGTGTTTGCATGTGTATATATGTGTGTATGGTTTTGTGCGCGCGTTGTAATGTAATTTTTGTTTTTTGGCTTTTAAGTCTCTTCTGCCGTGTTTTTCAGTGTTTTTATGAGTGATGGTTACTCGTTGGCTTGATAGCCAATGTCAGGCTCCCTCGACAAGAAAGTCGAGACCTGGCTGTTTGAGCAGGCATTTGCTGATGAAATATAATGGTTTAACTAGATATATGGAATGACGACGATGTAACGGAAAGTGATTTCAAAGTGACGCTGAGAACTGAAATTGTATTTTTAATTGCTAATTGTTGTGTTATATGGTTATTGTTTTGTTTGTTTTGTTTGTGTTTTGATTGGAGGGCAGAGATTGTCTTGTTTAAACTGCCCGAGTCGCCTTCAGGCTGAGAGGGGCAGTATAGAAATGTAATAGATAAATATTTAAATAAATAAATAGGTGTATTGGGTCCAAATTTGGTGTCAATTCGTCCAGTGGTTTTTGAGTTATGCTAATCCCACAAACGAACATTACACACACACACACACACACACACACACAATCTGTAGTCATTACTTTTTTTCTTAATGTTCAATTGTAAACTGGCCTTTGCATTTTCTTCCTCAACTTTCTTCAGTAACCTTTGCTATTTTCTTCTAGTAGTATGGTGCCATCTGCATATCTTAAATTGTTGATGTTCCTTCCTCCAATATGTATGCCTCCTTCCACTGAATCTAATCATTCTTTACGCATGTGTTCAGCATACAAGTTAGACATATAGGATAATAAAAATGCAGCTTTGCCTGCCCCCTTACCTCTCCCTAAACTAGAAATCCATTGGATGTTGCCATGACAGTTAAAGTATAATCTAGCATTATACCTATCTAGTGTGAAATGGTCCACTGAGTATATTCATCAGACTTTAATGTTTCCCTCCTTTTGCTAGGAAAGATCAGAGATGAAGGAAATTACTCTTTTGGGTGTACAATTTATAGAATTCTCTGACCAAGATTTACGAGTTGTAGCTTTCTGCTAGTAGGTTTTCCAAGCTTTGGTAAGAAACTCAGTGTAGACATTCTTCTCACTTGGTGGCCTCTAGAATAAACTATGGACTGAAAGCAAGAATGCTGGAAGGCATCGCAAACTGCGATCCTCTCCATTTATTTAATACAATTGCTCAGGATAAAATGCTGACTGCAGGGCAATTCTCATTTTCTAACAATAGCAAGGACGGCACTCCTGCTACGTATTTACCTAAATGGGAAGTTATGAGCTTCTTGCTTTCATGGCAGAGGCTTTTGCAAATGCTGGAGGGTCAACTCCATATTTTTGATTTATTGTTCACACCTAGGAAGAGGGACTCTCTGTGAAAAATAGCAATTTATGCCCAGGCTTTTGCCATTCTGTTTATGAATTATGAAGTGCAACAGTAACATTGGCAGTGAAAATAAAAAGTATATTATAGCAATGAGGTGAATTATGTTTTAATTCTCCATACTTGCTTTCTGCCACATCGCTTCACAGTGTGTTCCAACTGATCGTGTGCACGTTAAGACTCCAGAGAGACTAGCTAAGAATACTGCGTAGGACACACATGGGCACATCACTTTGTGGCCCAGTGTAAGCAAGTTATTTCTTCAGGGCTTACCAAATCACAATGTTTCTATTTAATTACTATTGTTCACACAGTGGCTCCTTCAGACCCTCACTTAACAGTTTACAGGACAAACAACACATTGGTCAAGCATCCTGTTAGTGGCTTACATGTGGATAAATGCAGCTTACCCTTGTGCGTTGTCCAAAAAGCTCCCAATTGTCAAGACCTGCTGCTGCCACTTGCTGGTGAAGAAGCTGGGGTGATGAATCAGATCATGATGTGCTTGCTCTGGGCTCCCAGAAGAAGAAAAAGGCAGACACACTCCATTTGAGAGTACACCTCCATTTCTTTCTCCCTCTGGCCAAACTGAGACCAAATGTCATCTCATGCTACACAAATAAAGTACAGTAAGAATCCTGTGTCCACAAGAGTACATTTCTAGCCAGATTGAACTTACTTGATATTGTGGATATGACCAAACATCATTGAATTATTTACTGTGCTCCCGGCATATCATAAAGTTGCACTGAAGGATGTAGAGATTCCTAAAAAGTTATCTTCTCTAGGAGGTTGCTAGGTCCTCCAGTGTGATTCTATGAGTACTCCTGGGGGAAGCACACCATAAAATCGCCTGGAGGTCTTAGCAAATTCCTGAAGCAACTATGTTTCCCTTGGCACAAGTAAGTGAAACTATTGATACAGGTTCTGTGGTCATGGGGGTCCTATTGTACTATAATTCAGGCAAGGAAAAGCCCTAAAGCCTAGAGATGGTTCTAGGATTCAAGTCCCCCATTTGATTTGGGACCAGACACTTAACTTTTCTCAGGACTGGCCCTGAGGATTTGGGTGCCACACCTGGACAGTGAATATTTAATCATTTAATTTGTTGCTGTTTTATAGCATGATTCCAGTGATGTGTAGTTATCAGGGGTTTTTTCTTCTTCATGTGCCAAAGCAACTTGGATAGATTTACACAAATACATGATATTGATTTCAGCAAATTTATTCCTATTCCCAGGCAATTCTTTAATCTGTTATATTTTAAAGACTATTCACTATTGAAGACTTATTCTGCAAAAATATTTATATATGGTGGTTTTATTTATTTATTTATTTATTTATTTATTTATTTATTGGGGCTTCTTCGCCGCCGACTCCCGGGGGCTCGCGGCGGCTCACAGAGCCAGTGGCACAACGCCACAGGTTAAACATAAAAACAGTTAAAAACAGTTAAAACAATTAAACAGCAAAATGCAATATAACAATTGAGCAGCAGGAGATATCACAGCCCAGAGAGTATAGACGAGGCCTACTCGCCGAAGGCCTGCCTAAACAAATGAGTTTTGCAGGCCCGTCTAAATGGCAGCAGATCTCTCAGGGTTCTGGCTTCGGCCGGGAGGGCGTTCCATAGTGTGGGAGCTATAATAGAGAACGCCCTCCGGCGGGTCGATGTTAGATGTGCCGACTTTACAGATGGTACTACCAACAGGTTGGCCTCTTCGGACCGAAGTGATCTCGCTGGGCAATATGGGGTGAGACGGTCCCTCAGATACGCTGGCCCCAGGCCGTGTATGGCCTTGAAGGTAAGAACCAGCACTTTGAAGGCGACCCGGTGCTCAATAGGCAGCCAGTGCAGATCCTGCAAAATTGGTGTTTTGCATAGAAAACGGTATTTTCTGCACATAATTTTCCATACGGAAAAATAATACTAGTTTTTCACAGAACACCCCTGTGTGTGAATTTTGTATAAAATATGTCCTGAATTGTAAAGATACTTGTATATCAGGTTTCCCTCTTCGGGGTTTCCTGACACTTAAGACTCTCCCTCTCCTTCTCCCTCTCTATCTCTTTCTCTCCTCCCGACTCTATTCTTTGCGTTCCTAACAAATAGACTTGTTTCAAGAATAAGTGGACTTTATCTTGAGCATTTACAGAATTGTGAGGCTTGAAAAATTGACTCTAAGAAATAAATTGTAAAACAAAGTACACACTTTAAAATGCACATGGACAGTCGGGAGGGAAATGCAGACAGACACTGTAGTCAATGGGGAAATTGCATAAAACTGTGAAATTGTGCAAATTAACATATACACTAGGCAAGAAATAGAACATTGGTAAATAGGCCTAAATGTCACTCCCTGCTATCTGCATGTGGTCACCTGCTAGAGAAAGGAAGCATTGTTACTCTGCCCAGGCAGTTGATTAGGGCAGACTTTGTGATGTTTGAAAAAGTTTTGGTTGAAAATCGTACAGGCTTGAAGAGGAGAAAGGGAGGTATTGATTCCAGAGAAGTGTTGCTTGTAATGAATGTAGCGCTCTATAAAAAATTGATTGTGGGAAGTCTCTCAAGTGGCCGTTTAAAGCACCTTGACCATTCATTCCACATTGCTCTTAATTGCTGAACCGTATGTTCTCTCTCTGTTTCAATTTTACCAGATTCAATGCTGCCTTGCTTAGCTGTTTCTGATCTTCTGTTGAAAACAAGGTAGACTACTTGCACAGTTGCTCAAGAGTTGGGATGTTTTGTTCTTGTCAAGAGTTGTGTGTTCTGTGGGTGTATGGGGGTTCCCCCCTTCAGACTATGGTGATTAAACAAACACTTTTGTGAAGTCTTTTCTTCTACATAACTAAAAACTATCCCTCCCCAGTCGTCTTGGGTCCTGAACCTGAGAAATCCTTCCACATAGAAAATTCCTGCTGCCTATCCAGAAGGTCATAAGATGACCATTTGTAAGAAGGTCTTGTTGATGATGAGGAAAACGACCATGTGTAAGAGGGTCTTCTTGATGGTGAGGAAAACCACTGTCCTTCATTTAAGAAGAACAGTATCCTTTCATTTAAGGACAGTGAAGAGAGAAGTTTGATCTTCCTTAGTATTCTGTTTGAGTTTGTTTACTATGTAGTTGTTTACTGACTTAGAAAGTAAATGGATTTCTGCATTTTATAATACTGTTAAGGATGTATCCCAACCTTCTGGGCATCAGTCCCACTTGAAAGAAGATTACAACTTATAGCATTGCTGATTTGTTTTGAGACCTGGTTATGCCTCTTAGGACTGAGGGCCCCTCCACACACCATATAACCCAGAACGTCAAGGCAGATAATCCACATTATCTGCAATAATAATAATAATAATGAATAATAATAATAATCCACTACTCATTACACTTGCATAGTGATGTCAACAGTTTTTACCTGCCCAGAAAATCAAGAGGCAAAGGGCTTCTGCAAGTCAAACAAAGAGTAGTAGAAGATAAAATGCACTGGCAGATTATGTAAAAGGCAGTCAAGAAACAACATCGAGGGAAGTCAATAGTAGTAAACTGCTTCAAGTGCAAAAGACAAAGAGTGAATACTGTAAAAACACAATACAGAGCAGAAAAAAAAACTGGCACAAAAGGGCTCTCCATGGACAGTTCCTGGAAAAAATCGAGAGCCAAATTGACAAAGAAAAAACATGGATGTGGCTCACAAATGGAACAAATGCCATCAAAGCCAAAATTGAAAAGTCGACAACAGATCCCAAGTGTAGACTCTGCAAGGAAGCAGATGAAACAATAGATCACATCCACAGTTGCTGCAAGAAGATTGCGCAGACAGACTACAAGAAGAGGCATAACACCGTTGCTCATATGATTAATTGGAACTTGTGCCACAAATACCATCTACCTGCAACAATGAACTGGTGGGATCACAAGCCTGAAAAAGTTACAGAAAATGAACATGTCAAACTACTTCGGATCTTCTGAATTCAGACTGACAGAGTTTTGGAGCACAATACTTCTGGGTGCAGTGCCTAAAGACCCTGGCCTGCACTTAAATACACTCGGCGCTGACAAAATTACCATCTGCTAGCTGCAAAAGGACACCTTACTGGGATCTGCACACATTATTCGCCGATGCATCACACAGTTCTAGACACTTGAGCAGTGTCCGACGTGTGATCCAATACAACAGCCAGCAGAGTGATCTTGTTTGGTATGGACTCATCTTGTTGTGTTTCAAAAAATACTACTACTACTACTAATAATTTTTATTTCTAAACCACCACCATCTCCCCGAAGAGACTTGGGGTGGCTAACAAAATACAGTGAAGTGCCCCATATAGAAAATACATACATCTAAAGTGATAAAACCATAGAGTTACAATCACGCACATACATAATTACAGTGTAAAACATTAAAATTCATAAAATGCAGTCATAGCTGTGGATAAAAACAAGTTGTTTCCAATTGACATAGCCCAGTGCCAATGTGATGCCAACGTAAGTCCTCAAACTAATCCTAAAAAACCTAAGTAAGATCAAAGGCTTGTTTTAAAAAGTCATGAAGCAAAGGGGCTAGCCGGCCTCTCTCTTGTCCCCACCAACCATATTGGATATGGTGGTGGGACCAAGAGAAGGGCCTCCCCAGCAGATCTCAATGCCGGCGGTGGTTCATAGAAGGAGATGAGGTCTCGAAGATAGGTTGGACCTGAAGCTTTGAACAAGTCCACACTGCCATATAATCCAGATCCATGTGGATTTTATACAGCTGTGTGGAAGAGGCCTCAGGTACATAAGCTCCAAAATCCAAGGCTGCTGTGAAGTAGCAATCCTCTACTGGCTTTGCTGGCTCCAGGGGCAACTACACTGCAGCAGTGGGTTAGAAACCAGACCATCCAGTTGGGTTGAATCTAATTTGGTCCCACTGGATGGTTATCTTTACCTGAGTTGTCCATTGTTGCCACGATAGCCAGCCACAGAGCTCACATATATTAGCAAAGGTGTCCAATGACAGTCTCAGTAAATTCCATCTCCCTTTCCTTGTGCCACTGGTTCATGTAAAGAGCAGAGTGGCCTATGTGGACAGTGAACTGGTTCAAATTAGAACTGATCTAGCCCAGTGTTTGGCTCACTTGGAGCAGTAAGTTGTTGGCTTAAAGGATCTTCCCACCCTTAATCATTTTTGCACCCAGTTCTGTTGATGGACATTCACCAACTATCCTGATTTGGTAAGGACATTCCCTGTTAATCACCTGCTCTTCCACTTTTTCACCTGATTTTAAAATGTCCCAGTTTTCCTCTCTTCTTTCCCCCTTCCCCCTTTGCCCTCAGCTTTTTTCAAAGTGATGGATATTTTTGTATTTACCAATCACTATATCTAGTGTATATTCAGGATCTTAGGATTCCCGGATTCTCCCAAGGATGTCTGGAAGGATACTATGGCTTAGCCATGATCCTGCATAAAAGATATACTGAATTATAACAGACTTGCAAGAAAATAGAGCTTAGGTATACACTGCTATCTGAAGAAATGATAAATTTGCTCCAGAGGACAATGAACCAAGGACAAACACAGTATAGGTCTCTTTGTGAATCAACATAATTGAGCTCTGCAGGGCTGCTGGAATTTCACTGAACATCGTTGGTGCCCAAATTGGCAGGAGAGAACAAATGAGCTGAGGAAAAGAAGCGGGGAGGCACTCTTCTCTTCAGCTATACTTTTGCATACTTAATAACTACCAGTTTCATTCATTCTTCAACTCCTGCATAAGAATTTTCCTTTAAAAAGAGTAAAAGAAATCAAGGGCTCATTCAGTCGGTTGGGAGGTGACAGTTTTCGTTTCTTTACTTATCTCTAGGTTTTAAAGATTCAAAAGACATTTTTATAATCATGGGATCTTTACGGATAATTTGCCTCCTTTTTCCAACTTTCAAAAAATTCACCCTCACTTTCTTCCTTCATGTCTCCCATCTGAAGTCCACAACTGCTGATGTTATAGTTTTGGGGCACTGAATGATAACAACAATCATAAACATTTAAGGAGATGGTGCAGTGGGTTAAAGTGCTGAGCTGATGAATTTTCTGACCAAAAGGTCGCAGGTTCGAATCCGGGGAGCGGTGTGAGCTCCCATTGTTAGCCCCAGCTTCTGCCAACCTAGCAGTTCAAAGACATGCAAATGTGAGTAGATCAATAGGTACCGCTCAGGCTGGAAGGTAACGGTGCTCCATGCAGTCATGTTGGTCACATGATCCTGGAGGTGTCTATGGGAAACACGGGCTCTTCAGCTTAGAAAGGGAGATGAGCACCAACCCCCAGAGTCGGACACAACTGGACTTAATGTCAGGGGAAAACCTTTACTTTTACCTAAGGAGATTAGATGTGGATAAGAAAGCAAATGTGCATCTGGGGTGAAAAAAGGGGAAAGGGAATTAGAAACACCTACACAACCCATATCACCAGCCTATCCATGAATGAACCCAAATGTGGCATATAATTTTTTGAAATGCTAGGAAGAAAATGGTAGCAGCTTTGGATGGGGAAGAAACAAAAATAGCAATCAACAGCATGGCACAAATAATCAGTCCAGATGGGCCCCAAGCATCCGATTTACAAACAACTCACAGTTCAGAACAGAGGCGAGGCAAAAGGAAGTGAGAAAAATCTATCCTTAGGAAGGGAAATTTACTCATGAAAGAGTTATCATGGGGGAAAGGTGTCTCCACTGAAGCTTTATCACCAATCCTTGTTTCCACAACAAGCGAAAATTTCCAAAATCCAATTATGACAGGGACAGAAAGTGAGGTGAAATCTTCTGAACAGAGAGTAAAACAAACATCACAGTGATGTTAACCCTTCCCTGCGCTATCCAAAATTATATTTACATATATATATGTATATATATGTATATATATGTGTGTGTGTGTGTGTGTGTATGGTTAGAGTTATACTTGGTTAGAGTATCTCTTCTGACTTACAAACAAACTTAAGAACGAAGATACAGAACCTATCTTGTTTGTAAATTGGGGACTGCCTGTAGCTTGAAACCCTGTGCATAATTTAATAAGCTGTATATAATAAGGGGCACAGACAGCAAAATAAACACCACAAGGTTGTTAAGCCTTCCCAATGAATCCAAAGTGTTTATATATCTGTATCTATATCTATATATCTAGGGATATATGCTTTAAAAATGTATCTATTCCAACTTACATACAAATTCTGGTTTATAACTTGGGGACTGCTTGCATGAGTCTATACTGACCATTTCAAACTGCATTATATGGCAGTGTAGAGGGGCCTGATACATCCCAGCAATGTTTGGATATTCCAGAAGGGAAGCCTCTATTTTATTGACCTGATGATCTTAGTTCTGTTTCCAACCATCAGAACGGGATAGAAGATGGCAGTGAGAGAAAAGAGATGTATGTGCCATTTCCCCTACCTTAAGCCCCAGGGCTAGCTGTTCCATCCTCCAAATGTTAAAGCAAAAAGTCCTTGCAAGCCGAGTCCTGTCAACGATACACCATTGGCCCTCTGCTTTTGTGGATTTAATTATTCACAAATTTGATCGATATGCATTTTCTTTGAATAGCTAGGTTCTCCATCACAAATCTATGGTCTACTTTCAAGCGCAAGTGGAATCTAGAGTCACACTGGGGGACTTGGAGATTGCAATTTGATTGGAAAAATCACACTGGAGAAACTAGAGATTTCTACAAATCCGTGAATAATCAAAACTGCAAATGTGGAGGATGCCTGTAAAGTTCCTATGACCCATTCGGCATTTTTAAGGACAACTACCAAAAACTTCCAATAACACAGACAAAGATACAACTGTAAGGCAGGTTTGCATCCTGTTTTGTTTGCACAAAAGATCAGGCTATTTTACCCAGATATGCCGTGGCATTTTACACCCAGAAGGCGCTCCAGTGGCCCCCTTTTTTGAACATTGGGAGGTGTTAAGCATAGGCTGCTATTTTGCCGTAGGTTTTATTTTTTCATGTTGTTTAAAAATATTAAATGTTGAAATGTGACTTTCTATGTGTTCTGAAAGCCACGCAAAAAAGGTTAATTCCCAAGGTCAAAACTTGGTGGCCTTTCTGCTACTTTCATGTTCAATAGTCACGGCATCCTTGTTTGAATGATTAACTTCATATCGCAATACTTTGCCTAGGAATTCTGAAAGAACGCAGAGCGTAAAGGAGTAATTAAAGCAGTCTGTTTCTCCTGCACGTTCTGTCTGTTTCTTCTTTTCATTATTAGATGTGATGACACATTTGCCTGTGTGGCTTCCTGCAGATGGTACAGCAATGTTGCGATCGGCTCGTAAGAGTAAACCAACTGTCATCTCAGATCACAGCTTTTCATTTTGCCTCCCAAGTGTAATGGGTACTTCTTTAATGAAGGAGTCTGCACTTTTACAAGCAACAGTGTAAAAGGCAAGAAGTTGTCAAAGAAATTGCTACGTCCATAGGCTCGAGCATAAAAAGATAAAAAGGAATCCAGCAGCATCCTTGAGACTAACTGGGAAGAAGACATTTACTGGAAATTTCCAGCATACATTTTCAAAGTGGCACTTCGAATGAAGTGAACTGTGCCCGTGAAAGTTTATGCTAGGAATATCTTTTTTCTTAGGCTGTATCTATACTGTAGAATACAGTGATTTCCTGTAGCCAGGAAATCAGAAGACATTTCCTTCTTGGGAGGAGAGCAATGACCAATCTTGAGAAAGTAGTGAAGAGTATAAACATCACACTGGCAATGAAGATCTGCATAATTAAAGCAATGGTATTCCTTGTAGTAACCTACGGATGTGAGAGCTGGACCTTAGGAAAGGCTGAGCGAAGGAAGATAGACGCTGGTTTTGAACTGTGGTGCTGGAGAAAAATTCTGAGAATACCTTGGACCGCAAGAAGATATACCCAGTCCATCCTCCAGGAAATAATGCCCGGCTGCTCAGTGGAGGGAAGGATATTAGGGGCAAAGATGAAGTACTTTGGCTACATCATGAGAAGACAGGAAAGTTTGGAGAAGATAATGATGCTGGGGAAAATGAAAGGAAAAGGAAGAGGGGCCGACCAAGGGCAAGATGAATGGATCTCATACTTGAAGTGACTAGCTTGACCTTGAAGGAGCTGGGGGTGGCGACAGCTGACAGGGAGCTCTGGCATGGGCTGTTCAATGAGGTTACAAAGAGTTGGAAGTGAGTGAACAAATGAACAACAAACACTGTAGAATTGATGCAGTTTGACATCACTTCAACTGCCATGACTCAATGGTATGCAATCATTGGATGTGTAATTTGGTGAGGCACCAGCACTCTTTGACAGAAAAGTATACTCACTGCTCCTCACTTCTCTCCTCTTTTCTCCTGCTGTAGCGTGCCTTATACCAAGTGCTCAGTTGGGTGGGTGACCCCAATCCTAACAGGTGACACCAATCATAGTCATGCCATTGGTAGCAGAAACAGATTGTTTCTGCCAGAAGCTTTTTTTGTTCTTGGGAGTAGAGTTTTCTTTGTTTCTGGGAGCAGATAAGAGCTTGAAAGTGACAACGCACCACAAGCAACATTGCTAATTCATTTTTCCTTTCTTCTAGTAACAAGAGGAAATGCTGCACTTCAAAAGTTAATGAGCGAGAATTACAATAAAAATGTGTGGATAGTGAACAAAATGTTCATATTATTAGAACACTTTGAATTTAAAAAAACCCATTCTGTTGAGTGACCTTGGGTAAATCATATCTACAGGCCTCTGTAAAAGGTAATGGCAAAGCTCCCATGAGCAAATCTTGCTAAAAGCCCATGGACTTTGGCTCGATCTACACTACCATATAATGCAACTTGAAACTATATTATATGGTCAATGTAAATATAAAATAGTTCAATGTGGTTCAATGATCATATAACGAAACTTTAAACTGCATTATATGATGGTGTAGATCCAGCCTTAGTTTTGCCATAAGCAGAAACAATTAAGCGTACACAAATACAACAAACCATTCTTTAGAAATTATTAACTTTGTTTTGCAGCATTTACAGTAATAAATTGTAAAGAATTATGTAATGAACTACTTTTTAAAAGTCCTTGTAAAGAATTATGTAATGAACTACTTTAAAAAGTAACTTTTCTTGTGCTAGTGTTGTTGAGCCATGACACCTCTCTCCCCAAATTAATCTGAATCTTCAGAGAAACTCCAATCAAGATATATGATTTTATTTTTATTTTTTAAAAACATTTTTCGGTCTTTCAATGTTCTGTAATATAGAAGCCACTAGAGGCTCTGGAAGGACCCAGCAGCAACTGGACTCCGGATTATATCATATCTAAACTCTTTAATAAATGTATTGAATGATATTTCTTCAATAACTTGTATTACTTGTGTACTGTAACAATTATTAAATGTATAAAATGTATCAAATATATTACTGCTTCACCCAGTTCCCTCTATTTTCATAAGCTTCTGGGAACTGCGATCGCTGAACAATTAGACAGATCCCCTCCTTCCCCCAGCAATCTCCCAAGCTAGATAATATCAGTTCCTTTGTGCATGTATGTGAGACAGATAATCCCTTCATCACCAAGGCTCTGTTTACACTGTCTACCTGTTTAAATGTACGTAGCTTGAAGCTTATGGTTCTTATGGAAGAGAAAGCTAAAACAAATATGAATACATTAAGCTTATGAAAGGACAGCCAAGCCTCTGGTCACCCAGGATTGCCAACTTTTGTTTCTAGGTCTTGCACCTTTGTCTTTAAAAAAAACTGGACACTGAAATCAATCAAGGAATCATCTGCATACCCACAACATCATCTTCTTCAGTTTTGTGCTTTCTGTGGGGATGTCTGTTATTAAACCTACTAATAATCCTTCTTCCCGCCATGGTGATCCTCTCCTTCTTTCAGTGACATCAAAGAAACCTCTGGTCAATCCCTATCCAGCCATTCAGGATGAGGTGCAGGAAGTCAAAAGTTATAAAATGTCTTTTATTTTACTGTGAAGGTATGCTTGTATATTTTGAATGGTAACATGGTACTTGCATCCCTTTTGCCTAAACTGTAATAAACCTTTACAGTTTGCCTTGAACCTGGAGTGCTTTGTTCTCTGTCTTGGCTCATCTGGTTTAGCAGAAGCTCACCGGGCACTGACCTTCTTATCCGTGGTCCTAGCTGAAATCACTTTACTAGGACAGAGCAAAACTCCATAGACTTGACAAAACAAGTGATTTGTTCTTTGGCATAATTCTCTCCCACTTCATCCATACATCTAAAAGTAGACCATGAATTTGACAAATGTGCTTGGTATTTAAAACAAAACCTTTGCCCCTACAATATATGCTGTTGTGTTTTGTTCACAATTATTCCTTTCTGAAAACTGAAGTTTGTAAATGATTGCAAAATACCAGCCACTGCCTTTGAATCTCTTCATTTTCAACATGACCCACTCTGCTGATCAATCACTTACTGCACTTAGTTCCTCCTTGTTAAACTACCTGCAACAACAGTCGGGGAGAGAACTCACCAGTAGTAGTTGCTGCTTTCACTGATGACAAAGACTACTGTTTGTGTCACAATTTGTTCCATTGCTTTTTTTGGGGTGCCCAGAGACTTGCCCAAGGTTACCCAGTGGTTTCCATGTCAAAGCAAGGATTCAAACCCTGATTTCCAGAATCATTGTCTGGCGTTCATACCACTACACCAATATTTCAGATCTTAACCAGAGATCTCTAGTATACAATAAGTCTAGTCATGTCAGACTCTGGGGTTGGTGCTCATCTCCATTTCTAAGCTGAAGAGCCGCCTTTGTCCATAGACACTTTCAAGGTCACATGGCTAGCATGACTGCATGGAGGGATGTTACGTTCCTGCCAGAGTGGTACCTACTCATATTTGCAGGTTTTCAAATTGCTAGGTTGACAGAAGCTGGGGCTAATAGTGGGAGCTCACCCTGCTCCCCAGATTCAAACTGCCAACCTTTTGGTCAGCTCAGTGGTTTAACCCACTGCACCACTGGAGGCTCCCTCTAGTATATTTCAACTGCAAACCCCAGCATTCCATATGATGCAGGCACTGCAATTATAGTAGGGCTAATCTTTTTCCACTCAAGACCCCTTTCCATCTGAGAAAATTTTATGTGATGTAGGTATAGAAAATAGGTATAAAATTAAATGTTTACTGAGAATAATCAGGTTGATTTTCCTTTTTATGAAGTACAGCTGAAGCACTTTCTGCAGAGTCCACTGTAAAAGCAGCAAAATAAGCTCATGTAAATGTCTAAAACAGCCACTAGGTGGCATTCAGAAATCTTTTACTGCTGCCAATTTTTTTGTGATCCTAACATTGTGCTATGGGGGTTCCATTTGGGATTGATACCCACAGTTTAAGAAGCAGTGTATTTTAGTACTGTATCTAGTATGAAAAGGCTTACGGAAAATGCTAAAAGGTTCTATACGATCTGTGGAAGAAATAATCACCAAATCTAGTGGTAAAAATAAAACCCCTTTTAGGGTTCGGATTCCACTTTAACTACTATGGTTTCATCTTATTGAGTCAGGGGATTTGTAGTCTGATAGACATAAGAATGCTCTGGCCTAGTTTTCTAAACAATAAACCCCAGGATTTCATAGGATGGAATCATGGTGGTTAAAGTAGAATAATAGCAGTATAATAGTGTAAGAAGTCTCCCAATAAATGACCTATCCATTGAGTCTACACTTGTGTAAACCCCACTGATTCTAATTTAGTTTTTACTACCAATAAGATTCTGGCACTTTATAGCAGAGAGCTGGTATTCTCTTGTGCCTGCCACAAGAGACTGATAAAAAGGAGAAAAATCCCCTTGGACCCACTATTAATAGGATAATTATCCACAGTTATTGAGCAAACTACCTGGGTGACACTAATAGAATTTCTTCTTAGTTTTTTTTCATAATTAGAAGAAAGTGCTTTTAAAAATGGCATTGAAAGGGGGACTTGTGGCCTAAGTTTAAGATGCCAGTTTGGTAATATGAGATTTGTTAAAGATGTAACATACATGTATTCATGCCTTAGTCATGGATAGTAAAGTAGAATATTAAAGCCCCAGGGGAGGGGAAAGGTTATTAAAATTAAATATCTGCCCCATAATCTGTCACAATGCTCTTGTTTCCTTAATGCAGTGAAATAAACAGCTTGCTCTACAATCAAATATGCTTCCTTGGGGTCTTGTTAAATTGCCGAATGTAAATTGCAATTGGAACTGACTATTAAAGATCTTGGTAGAGTAGGTTAAACATCTGTTCCATTTATTACAATTTTATTTGGGCTTTTGCTGTAACTGGTGCAATTAAGCCAATCAGAGTGAGCGAATCAAATCTAATTTTCTCTCTAATTGACTAAAAAGGAATGAATAAACACAGTCCGACTAGATCCAAATGATTAAATATGTCTCCAAGGGATTCCGCCCCTCCAGCCTGCCTTCATCTGAGCTAAGAAAAAAATTATTTTTGTTATAATTAACCACTTAGGAGTGAGGTAAACGAGATTGAACAGAGATTCATTTTTCATCAGGCAAAAAAGAAGCTAAGCAAAATGTGGGGATTAAATTGGATTCTTGTTGGAAATTAGATACGTTTTACTCTTCTTATAAAATAATTTGCTTGCTATTGAAATTTGTTAAAGATCCGCCTTTTAAAAAAGTAAATCGCACTATACCAACCGGAAGTACCAAACATTGTCACAACCTGAAAGGGATAGTCCGTATTACTCTTCTATTGCCCCTTTTTGTCAACCACTACTCAAATGTCCCAGTTTCTTTCTCTCCTCCTTTTCACATTTGTTTTCCACTTAACTCAGCTGCTGCAAACTGAGTGCAAAGTGCAAAAGTACCATATATATGCATATATAAATTGTATAAATTGAGGGCAGGTTTTCTGGCCCAAAAGTATGGATTTTGATCCATGGATAAGTCAATGGTCATTCCACAGAGTGGGGAAAGTACCAATGTGCCCTTTGGATAAGTTGAACCAGATTTGTGGGTTGGGTTCTTTTGACTAAAATTTATATAAATTTACAAATTTCAATAAAAAACAATTAACTCAAAAAACCTGGGTTCTCATGTATATAGCACAGTTTCCATTCAGTTAGCAGAGGAAGAAGAAAGGACAAAGCCTTGCGTCTCTAAGAAGGCTAAGGCAAAAACAAACAGCTGTAGTCTCTTCTATTTTATATGTTCTTTCTCATTCATAACTTTTGCTATCATGATCGCAGATGTTGCCTAGTTGCAAGTGTTAAGATTTGCATTTGTAACATGTTGGAGAGCATTCAGTAGAACCAAACCTCTGTGTGTGTGTGTGTGTGTGTGTGTGTGTGTGTGTGTGTGTGTGAAGAGCAACTTGAGAAACTGCAAGTATGGTGTGAGAGAATTGGCCATCTACAAGGACGTTGCCCAGAGGATGCCCGGATGTTTTACCATCCTTGTGGGAGGCTTCTCTCATGTGCCTGCATGAGGAGCTGGAGCTGACAGAGGGAGCTCATCCATGCTCTCCCCAGATTTGAACCTCTGACCTGTTGGTCTTCAGTCCTGCAGGCACAAGGGTTTAACCCATTGTGCCACTGGGGCCTCAACATCTATAATAAAATATGTAACAAAAAAATTATCTCTTCCACCACTTGCATGCCTCTTGATTTCATTTGGGGCCCATCCACACAGTCCCAAAATGCGGGATGTGTCTCTGTTTTTACCGGTGGCATCCAAGCAACGTGTCTCTGTTTTTACTGGTGGCATCCAAGCAATGCCTCCGGTAAAAACAAATTAATTTGGAACAAACGAAGGTTTTCATAGTTTGTTCCAAATTAATTAAAGACCTCATTAGATCCAGGCCTTCTTTAATCTGAAACTTTGGGTGTTAACATTGATGCTAGCCAGGCAGGACCCTTTTTTAAACTGTCAGTCCATAGTCTAAATTTGACTGCATAGAGGTGGGACTGAGAGAAGGACCTCTCCTGAAGATCTCAGGTACATGATAGCAATTGTTTCTTTTTAAGTATAATTTTTATTGAAGAAAACAAAATTCCCAATATAGAAACCAACAAAAAAGATATACAAGAAAAACATACTAAAAGAGTATCTGCCTCGAGAAAATACATAGTGGTATGGAGTTTTCTTAATGTATTAAGAAGGTCAACAAGTAAAATCAAGATAGTAATTGTTTCTTAAAAGCTCTAAATACCTGAAGGCACCAAATTCCTTCTGATCTTGGAATCTGAGCATGTTTATAACTGATTAGTGCTTGGGTGGGAGACTGCCAAAGAACTCTAGGTGCTGTAGACTACATTCAGACAACTGCAATGGCAAACCTGAATATTTCTTGCCTATTTTTTTTGCCACAATTCCTGTTTGATATAGGTGGCTTGAAGTCTCTATCTGTTTTCTAAATCCCCATTAGTGATGGATGTATATGCATTAACTCTTGCTTAAAAATGCCAACGTGACCTTTCCTGGGATCCAATGAAGAGGTTATTTGCCAACCTTCCATTCCATTGATACTCTTTCCAGACAATAACACTTAAAAATACTTCAGTGCTGAGCGGGCCCAAAATAGGCTGAATCAGAACCAATTCCATGACGAAATCATAATTCTTAATTTTATGATCACTTGCAGACTCTACTTCCTTCGTTTGGCGAATCTTGATATTTTGTTCCGTTTAGTTTTTCTTCACATGTCTTCACAAAACAGGATTTGAGGAGTGATTCTAGAAATATATGGGCATGCTTTGCTACTAAATGATAAATGTCAATGCAGAGCTAAAGCATTTGTTGTGAGGTGAATCATATCAAAGAAAGCAAAATCTGTAGGCATACATTCTATCTTTCGGGGACAAAGCAGAAGTTTAATTTCAACATTTGCCTACAGTTTTCTATCCACCTTCTTCATTTTCAGCAACATTACAACAGGAAGTTAAGCAATGTGCTGCAATGTTCTTGGACAACTTGCCAAGGCAAAATCAAGATGTTTATTTTCAAAGTAGCAAACCAATTTGAAGTTACGATGAATAAGTTAACATGGGAAATAATTTGTTTCTTCTTCTAATATACATTCTAAGCGTGACTTTGGAAAAATAAAATAACACACTGCGGTTCAGTTTACAATATTTGGAGGATAGGTTTACATATTCAGCAAGATCAAATGAATACTTTGTAGCACTAATGGTTCTGTTGTGCAAGGAATCCAGCTTGGGTAGGCAAATTGTGTCTTTATATAAATAAGAATATCAGATAAATCTTGATACATCAGAGCCAGCAGCTCATGTAATTCAGCATCCAACATAAATGGTGGAGTTAAAGACCCAGTTTGAGATATAAGCCTTGTGAATAATTCAGAATAGGTGGTTCCTATACTAACAAAACAACACAACACACATAGGTATATGGATAGTCGCCCAAGTCTAAAAACAGTCATATTTAATTTCATAAGTGATAATTTTTGGGAAAAGAATAAGCGTATTTGTGAAAAAGAAAGGGTAATGAGACATCATTCACAACTGGATGTTTGGAGGCTTTTTAAAACAACGAGAGAAGAATATCAATTGCATATTGTGTTGTACTGGAGAATTACGGACAGGCCCACAGCCAGAATGCTTGAGTTAAGGTGGAATGATGGGTTTCAAAACTAGTAAATATAATATGCCCAGTCCAGGGCCTAACCTGCTATGAAGTTCAGTAAGGAGACCACTTCAGGAGGCAGGATATTGAGAGTGACACATTTGTCCCCACTTCAGCAGGGTTTTGATCTCTTGTTCACTGCTTCTCTATTTCCATGGTGGTGACTGACTCCACATTCTTCTTCTGTTGGTAAGCAGTGAGAGCTCCTTCTTACCACTGTATTCACATTGCTTCCCTTTCTCAGTTCTCAGTGGGTGGACAAGAGAGCACCTTAGTACATCTCTTACAATGTCCTGAGGGGGAGATACAAATGCTACTGTTTCTGTTATGTCCTCTGCATTGTTCCTGAAGTCGGTGGGTACCACAACACATGTGTTCTCCTCTAGGAGAAGGCATTGGTGTCAATGGCACAATGAATCAACTATAGATCTTAACATGATTTTAAAAAGAACTATCCGAAGTACTGAACCTACTCGAGGGACAGCTTTCAGCACCATGGATAGCTCATTATAAGGTCTAGTCAAGATTTCTTTGTCATTTTAGGCAGAAATATGTGCCCATGCAAAACAAGAACAGAAATTGAACCCAACAGCCAAGTCACTGAGTTTTGTGAGAAAACACAGTGAGGTGGATATGGAAGGGGTAGTGAAGGAGTTGCCTCTCCAATTTTTTTTAAAAAAAATCTCTCTTCCTTCAGAGTTTCCTCAAATTCTTAGCATTGTAATCATCATCATCATCATCATTATCATTATCATCATCTTATATCCCGCCACCATCTCCCCGAAGGGACTCGGGGTGGCTTACATGGGGACCAGCCCCAGTCAAACAGAATTAAAATATAGCATAATAAAATCCATTACATTAAAATAAATTAAAACAAAAAACTGTACAAGACATCATAAAACATAAACCATCAACAGCCAACAGCCAGTAGCCAAGTACAATGGGCATGTTCAGAGTTGAGAGGGCGGTGCAAGGGCTTGTGCAATACAACTGCAAGGGCAGAGCTGGTAGTCAAGTGCAAAAGCCAGATATTAAGATAGGGCTAGAAGGGCCAAGTCAATTGATGAACTAATTAATCAAAGGCACATTGGAACATCCAAGTTTTCAGTTCTTTATGGAAGGTGGACAGGTTGGGCACTAACCTCCCTGGGGAGAGAGTTCCAAAGTTAGGGGGCCATCAGTGAGAAGGCCCTCTTCCTCATCCCCACCAACTGTTTTAATAATGTAAAACTTCAAATGACCATTTAATGCTTATAAATAAATAAACCTTATTTATATACCACTCTATCTCCCCTAGGGGACTCAGAGTGCTTTCCACAAAGGCAAAATAACACAGAAAACGTACCATTTAAAACATAGACATAAAATTATTAATGCAAACATATATATTAAAACCAAGTCCAACACTATTCTATCATGAAAAATAAGCTACCAAGGGCCAGAATTTCAAAGTGGGCCCAGACAGTTTGAGAGGGCTGGGCCGAGGCTAGTGCAGAGAAAACAGTGGAGTAAATGGGTAAAATGCAAGTAGCAGTCCCAACTATTGGCCCTAGTGGGGCCTGGGGCTACTCATTTCCAGGGCCTGGTAAAGAACTATAAAAAGCTCTCTGGGCCAGGGTGAGTACCACGAGATGACAAAGGACCTGGGGAGTGGATGAAATGATGGAATTGAAACAAGAGTGGCACACAGAACTCCCATGACCAACAGAAAATACTGGAAGGGTTTCGTGGGCATTGACCTAAAGTTTTGGAGTTGTAGTTCACCTATATCCAGAGAGCACTGTGGACTCAAACAATGATAGATCTGGACCAAACTTGGCACGAATACTCAATATTCCCAAATGTAAACACTGGTGGGATTTGGGGGAAATAGACCTTGACATATGGGAATTGTAGTTGCTGAGATTTATAGTTCACCTACAATTGCAGAGCATTCTGAACCCTACCAAACATAGATTAGGGCCAAACTTCCCATACAGAACTCCCATGCCTTGAAGGGACTCACTGGCGTGATCCTCCCTCCATCCTCACATACTTTCTCTTGCCAGCACATACGCACCACACTGTCCTGCACCAAGCATGCCTGCTCTCCCTTCCCCACTCTCAGAAACAGCCCTCCCCCTTGGCTGAGAGGTCAGCTAATCAAACAGAGGAGGGCTTTTGGTGGGAGAATTTGCGGTCTGTTTCCAAAAAGGAAGAGAGGAGCAAGCAGAGAGATCTTCATCCTCCTTGGCCAAAGAGGTTCCCAAGACCATCAGAAATATATGTTTTCTGATGGTCTTTGGCGACCGCTCTGAAACCCCCTCATGACCCTTCCAGGGGTCCCGATCCCCAGGTTGAGAAATGCTCATCTAGTGGATGCTGGGTTGGGGGGACATTCCTGTACTAAAGAGTCATTTTGATCTCATCTGAAAATGCTTTTCTTCTTTTCTGCTTTTTCTGTGATTGAACGCTGTCACCTAA
Source organism: Anolis apletophallus (assembly GCA_030556195.1). Classification (NCBI taxonomy): domain Eukaryota; kingdom Metazoa; phylum Chordata; class Lepidosauria; order Squamata; family Anolidae; genus Anolis; species Anolis apletophallus. The sequence goes on along the minus strand of JARBWK010000008.1, from coordinate 34,791,353 downwards.
GTGGAGGCTTTTAAATGTTAACACCACGGACAAATGTGCCATGCATATGGCTTATGTAAAAGAGACCTTCTTTTAGTAACACATTGTTTATTTCATTTGCTCAGCACCTCCTGCTACATGCTGCTAGGAACAATCTGTTGTATTTCACGATCAGCCTCCACTGATTAAACTATCTACATTTTTTGGGTTCTAAAAAAACCCAAACAATCAAAGAAGCTGAATAACCTGCCATCAGTTTCAACATATTTTACCTTGGGTTAGTAACACTCTATGTTTTTCCTCCCATTTTTGTGTTACTCTCTACTCCCACAATTCAAATCATCAGTGTTCCCTCCAAATGAATGAACTGTCTTCTTCATTGTATTTGAAGGCTCTCTGTAGACCTGCACATATACATCCATGACCTTATTTTTTGCATTAATATCCTCTCGGTTCTAGATTTGCTATGTGCCAATAAGTCAACTCCAAATTATGGCAATCCTATCACATGGAGGGGGGGAGGGTTACCAAGGTTTCTTCAGAAGAGTTTTGCTATTGTCTTCTTCTTCTAAAGCCAGGAGAGTGTGATTTGCCCAAGGTCATCAAGTGGGTTTTCATGACCGAGTATGGCTGTTCACGCTGGTCACTAAAGCCATTACAACACACTGGCTCTCTTAGTTCTAGTCTAGGAGCCCCCAGTGGCGCAGTGGCTTAAACCCTTGTGCTGGCAGGACTGAAGACCCACAGGCTTTAGGTTCGAATCTGGTGAATGAGTTCCTCCTGTCAGCTTCAGCTCCCCATGCGGGGACATGAGAGAAGCCTCCCACAAGGACGGTAAAACAGGAAAACATCCAAGCGTTCCCTGAGCAATGTCCTCGCAGACAGCCAATTCTCTCACACCAGAAACAACTTGCAGTTTCTCAAGTCATTTCTGACATGAAAAAAAAGTTCTAGCCTGGTTTATTTTGATAGCTATTCATTTCCGACCCCAAATTCAGTCTTCTAGGATTTCAGAGAGTAACACCATGAGGTGAGAAGCTCAGCAAGCAATGTATGCAAAACTGACACAGCTAGATTACAGACTGATTTGTGCATCGCATTTTGACTAATAGTGTTCACCTTCACAGAATGGACTACTCTCTGTCAAGCCGGACCCATGGCCAGTTAAATGACTAGCAAAGCCATTCATCTGTATGGTCTAATGGAAGAAGACTATACAAGACATTCCTCCTGTCTTGCTGAGAATAGTCATTCCATCAATCAAAACATTTGGAATACCAAGTGATGGATTTTGTCTCTTTGCAAGGCGGTTGATTCACTTGGGAGTCTTCAGTGATGGATCAGCTTTTTCGAGGGCAGCAGCTGCTCCAGAGATACTGAACAAATTAGGAATAAACTCTGCTCCATATTAAATGTGCAGGTTGGGAAGGCCTGCCAGAAAGTATCATCATTTCAGAGAGGTCCAGACAGTATCTCCATCAGCATTCAAACAGCAATGAGAGTTGTGCATGCAAAGAGCAGAATGGAAGAGCAAATGATGAAATTCCAGAACAAAGCAATTGTAAGATGATGGAACTGACTTAAACATGGAAAGGTATCGTGCTTTGAAGACCAGGAAGGAATGAGGTATGAAAAGAGTGATCAAAGAATGGATTTGGAACAATTTGGGTCATGGTACTGTTATAGGAGCCCTTGGCGGCGCAGTGGGTTAAACCCCTGTGTCAGGCTGAAGACTGACAGGTCACATGTTCGAATCTGGTGAAAGTGCAGATGAGCTCCCTCTGTCAGCTCCAGCTCCCCATGCGGGGATATGAAAGAAGCCTTCCCACAAGGATGATAATGCATCAAAACATCTGGGTGACCCCTGGACAACGTCCTTGCAGACGGCCAATTCTCTCACACCAAAAGAGACTTGCAGTTTCTTAAGTTGCTCCTGACAAAAGGTACTGTTATTATGAATTTACTACTATTGTAGCAATGAAGAATGATAATTTGTAAAATACAGAAGAAAGCATTGATTTGGGCATGTGGAAAGAACAAGTGTGGAAAGGACTGTGCAAACCAGTTAATTTGGACTTCTTCACATGGCCCAAAATTACTGGTGAAAGGGAAGGTGTGCGGGGTGGCTTGTGGTGTCCTGTGCACCCTCCCTCCTCCTCTCATTACATGGTGGGGATGGGAGAGGATGTGTTGGCACCTTTTCTCTCCCTCCATCAAATGGCAGAAAGGGTGGCAACACATGGCAATGCACATTGTCCTGCTGCCCTTTCTGCCAAAGGGAGAGGAAAGTGCGGGTACCTCCATCAGAGATACTCAAACTGCACTTTCCTCCCCAAAGTGCCTTTCAGTGCTTCTCCTCCACTTTGGTAGGAATATGGGTGGGGCCTGCCATGCGTTGTGTGATAGCGTGTGGTAGGCCTCGTTTTTGCCAAGCATAAAACTGGCGAAACTGGGCAAAAATGCCCTGTGTGAAGAGGTCCTTTGGACTGTTTACTTAATAGTCATTAAAAATATTTATGATTTTCTTGTTCATCAATGCTCTCAGGCAATGTACAATGAAATAGGTTTCAAGAGCTATGTTGGGTTCTTAAAACATGTTTTTTGATTGCTGAACTGACTCTCTCCCTCCATATTTTTGACTGGGTCCCAATCTTCTGTTTGCCTGTATTTAGTGTGTTCACTTTCAACTGATGGCTCCTGAAGCATATTTGTGCAGCAAGGAACATAATGCATAGGGTCAAATGCATGGGAGATGACAGTGCTGTAAATAACAGAGTAATTAGTATTAGTCATATCCACACAAAGAGCTCACCTGCTTTAAACCTTGCTTATGTTGTATACAAGTCAGGAAGACAGGAAGCAATTTGCTATTTATACCACTGGACTAATTAGACGAGCCAGAGATATTCCTGCCTGGACAATTTTTCTTCCTGAGCCTACACATTCAAGCTTGACAGGATGTATGAAGCCCTCGTTGTCAATGGTTACACGGTAGTTCTTTGATGAATTTGTATAAACAAAAATGTCACTATTAAATATTAGCAAAAGTCATACTTCCTAGTCTCTAGTGCCTAGAAGAACTCATGGAGTGGATTTGAGTTTTCAATACTTGCACAGGGTCGACAATGCAAATCTTGGTTTTAAAAAAAAGGCTGGAACTCACACATCCGATGGTTAAAAACTGGTCTGGAGAATCTTTGCTACTGTTGCTCACATCAGATGCATTCATCCTGGCAAATGGTGAGATGTCATGGGAGCAATACTTAGTCTTTTGAATGTCTTTTTTTAATGAAAACTCTATAATGAGACAATCCAAAATGTTGAACTAAACCTTGAACTGTCGGTATTCAATATCTTGATCACACATTTTCGGGTTAAGTAAATCATTATTTTTGTTGTCTAACTGTTTAGCTGTTTAGTAGCCTTTGTACTTTCTTCAGTATTTGTTTCAAGTCTTTGCTGTTTTCTGCTACTAATATGGTGTCAGCTGTGTATCTTAGAGTTGATATTACTTCCTCCAATTTTCATACCTCCTTCCTCCAGATCTATTCCTGCTTTACACATGACATGTTCAACATATAAGTTAGAGTAAAAATATGCAGCTTTGCCTAACCCCCCTTGCCAATTGACAACTGTTTCATTTCCCTGTATTCTGTTTTACTAGTAACCTTTTGTCCTGAGTAAAGGTTACACATTGGGACATGGAGCTGGCATGGCTCTGGCAACACGGAAAGCCTCCCTGTTGCCAGATCCATGGGGGGGGGGGGGAGCTGTATGTACAATGTGCCAGATCCATGGGGGGAAGATGGACTCATTGCTTCCCTCCATGTGATTGCCCTGCCAGCTGGTGAAACAAGGGCCCTGAAGAGGCCATCGCCAGCCATGTGATGAGGTCCTAAAAGTTAGAGTGAAATCACCATCCCACTGACATCACAGCCACCAGCTGATATTATGCTCATGTCTTGCTTCCAGGTTTTCCTTCTAATCGTTTATTGTGGATTAAATGACGTAGGGCCCGTTAGGTGTTTGGGCTTATCCAGCATATTGTGAATTCTTGGCAAGGGTCACTTTTGAACAAACAACCAAGTAGCCATGATACAACCTTTTCATTTATAGTTGTGGCCATTTCCTGGCAATTACTGATAACTGACATGAAGATTGGTGAATCATTTTACCTTCTTTATCTGTCAGGAGTAAACTGTTCTTTATTATCGGTCTGGAAACATTTTGTTGTTGTGTACCTTCACATCATTTCCAATTTATGGTGACCCCATCATGAGGTTTTCTTAGCAAGATCTGCTCAGAGGAAGATTGCCTTTGCGTTCTGTTGAGGATGAGAGAATGTGGCTTGTTCAAAGTTACTCATCACACTAGAGAATAAATCCACTTAATATCCAGTTTCAGTCTCCTGCAGTATTCTGGGGTTTGTAGTTTAGTGAGGCTGTTAAAGGCTCCTCCCTAAACTACAAACTCCAGAATTCTTCAGGAGGCAGCAACCTGATTTTAAATGGATTTATTCTCTAGTATGATGAAGTAGTCAATGAGTTTCCAAGCCTCTAGATCTCTAGAATCGTAGTCCACCATTCAAATCACAATCATGCTAACTCTTCTGAAAGCATTGCTTATTATCCGTTCCTTGGAGATCTTGAAAAATATATTTCTTTTGGATTATAATTTCCATAAACATGAGATTCAGGGAGCTATAGTCCCAAAAAGATTTTTCTTTCCTGAACTCTGATTACAGAAAAAGTTATCTTGTTAACATCATCAACTTGTTGCTATTAAAGATAGTCTCAGTTGTAGGTTTATACTTACATTGCACCCAGATGTTCCAGTAGCAAGCCATCTACTTATTTATAAACAGTCCTTGGCAGTCAGCCGTATTTCCCCAAAGAATGTTCTCTTCTAAATACTCCAGTTAGGAACTGTAGAGCATCTGTTTGCAAATCACATTATATCTTGTGAGTTGTATGTTCTTCCAAAAGTCAACAGTTCCTAAAAATTCTCTCAAGAATCTAAAAACTAATTCACCCTGCCCCCCAAAAGGTAAACTACTCTGAGACGCATGTGTGATCATTATAATCTGTTACATAGCATTACTGTTCACTCTTGTAGCACAGGGCCCATCCAGACTGTACCTGTATTGTGGTATCTACCGCAATAAAGAAGGAGCTATCCAGACAACTTTCTGGACAGTCCTGAATTAATTCGCTACAAACCAGGAAAACCCTGATAGTGGATTTATTTCGCACCATCTTGGAAGGCGTGGGATAAACATACTATTTCTGGTTCTGGACTGCAGGATACTGGAGTCCAGACAGTATTCCCACAGTTTACCAGGATAAATAAGCCCAGTAAACTGTGAAAATACCCACCCCCTCCCACGAAGTCCCCAGACCCCTTAGAAAAGTAATGAAAACTTACCCGGCCTCCATTACAGGCTTTGGCCAACTCTCCCGGATCTGGGGGCTTTGGGGAAGGGGAGTAGGGCCATCAGAGGTTTTCTTGGGCTAGTCCCAAGAGAATGTCTGAACACCTACTCCAGAAAGCACATGCTTTCTGGAGTGGGTGTGGACAGACCCCCAGGAAAATCCGCATTTTTAAGATGCGGATTCTCTTGGGATAAAGATCTGTCTGGATCCGCTCATAGACTCAGCCCTACCTGAACATAAGCTGAGATTTTGTCATGCCCCAGCCTGACTCTATAGCCAAGCAAGACCAAAGCCATGTTAACTCCAAGACCTCAGCTAGGCCTGGAAGCAAGCCTCTGCAGAGGCCTTTGGTTCAACCAGCGTTCAAGGGCAGACGCAACCTTTCTCCTTCCCAGGCAGATAAGAAGTGAGGGGAAAGCAGAGCCTGGTTGCCTCCCTTGTCTCCAGGTGCAGATATTAATGAGCTGACATACCATCCTGATTCGGGAGGCATGAGAAAGTCAAGCCGGGAAACTGTCCATGGGAATGGGCTGCGTCGAAGTCAGCGCCTTCAAGATCAAAGCAGGGGGGCCTATTTAAGTCAGGTCCCAGAGCTGTGCCGCATCTCGCGCCAGCGTCAAGCTTCCTTGCCAAGCTCCACGGAACTCAAGCCTGGGCCGTTGGGCCTTCAAGTCATTGGACTCAAGTATTTGCCAAGCCTTTGTTGCCAAGAACTTATCCTGGATTTAGCCTATTGGGGCATCAAGACTATTTCTGCATTTATTGAGCCTTTTACTCTTTGGACTATTGCATTGCAATACACTGATGCTCGGGGCATCACTGGACTATATTTTTATCTCTTTTATTCTTTTCCTTTATTGTAAATAAAGCATTTAATCATGGCTGGTCTTAAGGGGTTTACTGAGGGATCCTTCAGGTCTAGGGTGCAACAGATTTCATGCATGCTGGAATATGATTTTTAAATTTCTAGCCTGGGGGAGGACAAGAATAGTCATTGTTGGTGTTGCATTGTGACACCAGTTACCATATTAAAAATATGATTTTTTAGATTTATTGCCTCATCTCAGATCTGCGAGCAAATAGACACAATGCAATTGTAGTACTAATAAGGTGTGAATCTTTGAAAAGCTAGAAGGATATAATGTTGACCTATGACATAGATAGTCCCTTCTAGGGCTCCCAAAATGTACTACTATGGGTTGATTGATCCCCTCTCTTACCTGTCTTCTGTTCCAAGATTTATGTATATTTGGTGGTTGGGAAGACATTTTCCATTTTCCAGCATGCTCTGGTATCAGTGTACCATTGTATATAACAATTCTTTTCATCAGGTCTGACCCTAGAATATTGCCTCTTCTTTATATCCTCAACACTCTGTTCTCGGGGAAGCCAATCATTATCTTAGCTGATACTTCTGAGTCTCTCAGCCTTTTCCATCTCTTGGAGGACAGAACTGCATTTGCCACATAGCATTGGCCATACCCCTGGAGGTTCATAGGTGTTGGGGAAAACTTTGTCTCTTTGTTGGTACAGTACAACCCACATATTCATGGATAATAGCAAACCCTATATGTTGATCATACTTGGACTGGGAGCTTTTCACAGAATTGCATTGGAAGTTTCACACAAAAGTGAGCTGGTGGGTGGTTCAAGCAATTCCAGTGATTTTCCCACAACAGATGCATGGTCCTGATGCTAAATGTCTGACTTGCTTGGCAAAGGAGAGCCCATGATCTTAATGGAGGCTCACCTTGGCACAGAAAGCCACTTATGTTTGCCCAGTCTTTTCTCCCTTTATCTCAGGAGTGAGCGAAGTCAGATGGCTCAGAGGACAACCAATGACTGCACCAGACTTAGGGAGGCGAAACAAAAATAGTAGTCAGAAGACCTGTTTTAGCTTTGCTTGTTTCAAGGTTGGGAAGACTGCCCTCCATTCCCTCTTTAAAAAAACAAAAACTGCCAGACCCTAGAAGGTCATATTTCCTCTCTTTTGATGGGGGAAGGTTTTGAGAGGAAAGGGACCAGAACCTCATTTTGGTAGCCCCTGTTCTACCAAGATGTTTATAGAAAGCTAATTCTGATGTGGAATGCTTGTAATTGGGTGGAAATGAATATTCCTCACTTCTGCATTTCTAAGTTATGGGCTAGAAAGTTTTACCTATTCCGAGGAATCATGTCTTTAAGGTGGTCACATGATACTGAACTTAAGATAACAGGATTTTTTCTTAGAGCTGGAGATAATTGATTTAAAATGTCTATGATTCACTTGAACATGCACTACATGCTGAAGCAAACCCAGATTCCACCTGCCAAATGTATTTAGAATAAGGTGTGGATCGTTTACTGGTTCATGATTAAATGTGGAATACAAAATGAAAAATTGTTAGTAATTAACACAAAGTAATATTAACAGTAATAATTTCTGCAGGCATTTGAACCTCCGTTGCCACCCACTCGTTTTGGCATTGTTTCATCCATGAAAAGCTTGTGCCATTTGAGTTAGTAATATCTTTCCATATTCCCACTTCAGCCTTAACTTTCAATTTGTCATCCGGTAACATTCGCAGTTCATCTGTTTGTCTTTTTTTCCACATTACTTTTTCAAAGTAAGAAAATGCAGTCCCTCTGAAAGAAGAGAATACTCAAATGACCATAAAGCCATATACGATAGTTGGAAGAGACCACCAGGGCCATTCAGTCCAACCTCTGCTGTGCAGAATACACACTCAAAGCACTCCCAATAGTTGGCCATGTAGTCAACCTCTAGAAAAGAAAACTCTACTACACTCCAAGTCAATTATGTTTTTCTTGCTTTCTTTGCCCTGAATCCCCTCAGGGAAATAGGGCAGGATATAAATAAAGTTTTATTCTTTTTTATTTATATTATTATTATTATTTTACTGACACAAAACACAGTATATCATAGCAAAGAGATATGTATCCTGGATTTCATATCACAAAATCACAAGTTGAACACTTCCCAAGCGTCTAGGACTATGTGATGTATTTTCGAATACATAAGAACATAAGAACATAAGAAGAGCCATGCTGAATCGGACCTCAGCCCATCTAGTCCAGCATTCTGTATCACACAGTGGCCCACCAGTTGTACACGGAGCAGAAGGGAGGGCAAAACCCTGACCTTCCCGACCCCCACAACCAGTACCCAGGGACATCCTGCCTACCTCACCCAACTCCGAGGTGGCACTTGAATGTCCTTTTCAGTAACTACCAATACACTTGGTATCCATGAATGATGCATGCAGATCCAAGTAAGGTGGCCTTTTGCAGTTGACAGATTGTGATCCTGTCAATGTTTATTGTTTCCAAATGCTGCGTGAGATCTTTTGGCACGGCACCCAGTGTGCCGATCACCACTGGGACCACCTCTACTGGTTTATACTAGAGTCTTTGCAGTTCAATTTTGAGGTCTTGATAACAGCTGAGTTTTTCCTGCTGTTTTTCCTCAATGCAACTGTCACCTGGTATGGAGACATCAATAATCCACTTTTTTCTTTTCCACAGTTGTGATGTCTGGTGTATTGTGTTCTAAATTTTTTTGTCAGTCTGGATTCAAAAGAAGAAGAAGAAGAGCCTGAGTCAATGAGGTTGTGGGAGATGTGGGGCTCCTAGTAAGAAGAGTAGAGGGTTCTCATGTTTCCATCACAATAGCATGTCACAGTATCATCGCCATCCTTCTTACAGTGTTTCATCCAGAATATATGGAAAGAGACCTGTGAGCTAAAAAAGAATAATGCTGGTTCTGATACTTCCCTGTGCCCCCTACATCTGCTATTATTTTTGCACTGATTTGAGGGAAATGATTTTGGTTCAAAGGCTCTAAATGTCAGGGATCTAGTTCTAACTGAAGGACTGAGTAGAGCTTGGGGGAAATGGCCTATTTGAAGTACATCCATCATAGCCATTGATTGGGAAAGTTGAGAATGAAAGTTCAAAAAAGTAACTTTTCCAATCTCAGCTACATGGTTCTGTGCTGTCATCTCAATCAGTTAAATAAGGAGTGAGAAATAATTTGAAATAAATATTTTAGGATTTACACAGACATGTTTGAATCAATGATCTTGAGGGTGAAAAATTACAGACATTCACACAGTTTTATACATATAACAGAATTAGAAACTCTGGAATGAAAAACTTTTTTCATACGTGGGAGGGTGTGAATATTTCTAGCTCTTAGAAGTGAATGTTTTGGCACCAGTCAATGTATGAAATGTTTCTTAATGTTACGCTAAAAAGAATGCAACTTCCTGTAGCTTATTACTGGACTAAGATTTGATTTTCTTTTAGTACATGCAAACATAGCTTGTCCACATGGCAGTCTCACACATATTCCGGGAACAATGATAAAGGTTTGTTTGTTGTTTTTTTAAAAAAAAGTAAATTAAAATCAAAAGATGCTCAAATAACTAGGATGAGATTTTAAAACAAGAAGAGTGTTTTTCAATGTCTTTGATCTTTCAAGGAACAAAAAAAAATCAGGGTTAATTTATAAATCCAGAGATGAGCCACTTCAGAGGATCCAGAGACTGGTTTTACACACTCATTGCCCTTTTCCTATGGACAGCAAATATCCAGAGGGAGCTCAATTTAAAGGAAGCGTCTACAGGTATATCAGACCAATCCAGGTCTCACACAGGTATTCCAAGAAGATGAAGTTTGGCACAGAAACAAGGTCTCAGCCAGTCTAGAAGTTATTACACAAGTCAATAGTCCAGATATCCAAAGCTGAAAGAGAGAGAGAGAGAGAGAGAGAGAGAGAGAGAGAGAGAGAGAGAGAGATGTTACAGAAAATGGTTGGATGTAACCAGTTCAGGGATGAATCCACACAGGCAAGAAAATCTGGACTCACCTCAAATTCACTTTTGGCTGTTCTCACAAAGTTCTCACAAAGCACAGAAGTTCTCACAAAGTTTTGAAGGGGTGTAGGGTTAAACTGGCTTTACCCTGCTTTGCACAAAATTTCCTGTGGCTTTGGGAAAGCCTCGATAATGGACCAATCTACTGCCTAGATGAGAAACCAGTTTCATCACCCTGACTTGCACTCAGCAGCACAGCATCATGCCACTCCTTTTTCCTTTTGTGTGGGCATCTTGCTGATGTCAGAATGGGGTGCTTGTTTTAGTATGGCCAGGAGCCTGCACAGATGATTTGGCTGAATGTATCCTTCTACTTCCAGGGCTAGTCCAAAGTGTTTATGCTCTAGACTGGCCCCAGATTTAGTAGCTAGTGTAGACTCTCCCCAGGGGTCAAGAATGCCAAGAAATGCAGGAATATGAAGGAGGTTGTCAGCAGAAACGAAAAACACCTGGGAACAATAAAGATTCCCTGTAGTTACTGGGAGATTTATAGGTGGCTGTCTCTAGATGCTTGGTGGTTGATTAGTAGGCTTGTTTGATCAGGGGACAAATGGTTCAAAACTCGTTTTGGATGTGGGGGGCACTGGCGATTCGATTTTGAAATGATTTCTGAAATTTTCCACAAAAAAAGGTCAGAATTTTCCAAAATTTCCAAATCGCTTCGTTAATGGTGGGCGCGATTGCGCAATGCGCAAAAACTTGCAAACAGGACAGGAAAACTTGGGGGATTCCCTTTCCCTCATTTTTAGACCACTACTGACAAAACTTGCCTCAGTGGTAGAAAAGATTCTCCTCTGGCAGCATACTAACTTTCAACGTGTTTAAAAGATCCCTGGATCCTTGACAATTTTCTAGTTTCCCAAAGTACAACTTGTAATCCCAAGGAGAGGAAAGGGTCTTTCCAAAGTGTTATTGTGTTGATTCCCAAGAAAAGGATTGGATTAGTAGATTTCTAGTTTCCCAAAGCACCACGGGTAAGCCCAAGGAGAAGAAAGGGGCCTCCAAACTTTTTTGTGTTGTTCCTCAAGGAAAAGATTAGATTCCTAGATTTCTAGTTTCCTAACGTACAACGTGTAACCCCAGGCAGACACAGGGGTCTCCAAACTTTGGTGTGTTTTCCCAAGGAAATTATTAGCAGCAAAGGGGAATTCTGGTTTTCTAAAGCACAGAAGCCAAACCGCAGGAGAAAATAAACCCTTAAATGTTGGTTTCCCTGCCTCAGGAAGGGAATTATTATCAGCAAAGGGGAATTATTGTTTTCCAAAGCACAGAAGTCAAACACCGGGAGGAAAAAAACCCTTAAAAGTTGTATTCCCTGCTTCAGTGGATGAAATGATGGAATTGAACAAAGCGTGGCACACAGAACTCCCATGACCAACAGAAAATACTGGAAGGGTTTGGTGGGCATTGACCTAAAATTTTGGAGTTGTAGTTCACCTACATCTGGAGAGCACTGTGAACTCAAACAAGGATGAATCTGGACCACATCTGGCATGAATACTCAATATGCCCAAATGTGAACAATGCTGGAGTTTGGGGAAAATAGACCTTGACATTTAGGAGTTGTAGTTGCTGGGATTTATAGTTCACCTACAATCTAAGAGCACCAACGATAAAATTGGCCCAAACTTCTCACACAGAACTTCCATGGCCAACAGAAAATACTGTGTTTTCTTATGGTCTTTGGCGATTCTTCTGACACCCTCTCGCGACCCCCACCAAGGGTCCCGACCCCCAGGTTGAGAAACGCTGGTCTAGAGTGAGAAAACTCTAGCAATCCAACTCCTTTGTGTGAGATTCCTTAGATTATTTATTTCTTTATTTACGTTATTTCTATCCCGCCCATATCAGCCCGAAGGCGATTCGAGGCAGTGTACAAAGTTGGCACAATAAGATGCCATATATGAAATACATAGATTGATAATAAGCAGAAAAAAGAAACATTATAATACATTAAAACCATAAAAACAGTGAAAAATAAAATTTTAAAAACGATGTCTTCTTGTTAAAATCCACTTTCGTTCCATCGTCTTAGCCATTCCTGGGTCATTTTCTGATTCAAGTTTGTCTGGTTATGCTGAGGTTCTGAATGCTTGCTCAAAGAGCCAAGTCTTCACTCTTTTTCGAAAGGTAAGGAGGGAGGGGGCTGATCTAATACCCCTAGGCAGGGAGTTCCATGGGACTAGAGGTGTGGGGTCAGTTGGGATCTTCTCTGTAGATTAAATATTGCCCAATCCTATAGTACAATGTAAAAATAACCTAACCCAACCTTTTTGATAATGGTTTATTATCTAGACTATAATTAAGTTACAAGCAGAGACTTCTTTCAAATAATTTAGTACATACTAAAACTGAATGTCGCTCGAATGTTAATTGTGTTCCTTCTTATGTTTCCAAGACAGAGTTAATGCCAAGGATCTGAAACAAATAGTACTTAACCTTCTGAACCCCGGTTGAAAAGGGAGATAGATGTTTGCTTTTGATTGTTCTGGTCTTCTCCTGAGCTGAATCAATTACCCCCCCTTCCCCCGGGCTGTATAGTTTGAGTCATGATTCTAATTAATAAGCCTCTGGGGCCCAGTTTACAGAGTAAAATCTAAGTCTGACATGCATTCGAACATTTCACCAAGCAATCTGAACCAATGCCAATTCAATAAAATAATTAAAATGCCATCAGACTGTTAACATGCACTCCTCCCTGCTGATATATACATACACACGCACACAAACACACACACACACACACACAAAGAAATGTAAAATGTCAAACTGCATTTGAAATCATAAGGGGAAATGTATTTGGAAGTTCTTCTGGCTGAAATGAATTGTCAGATTTCAAATACAGATGGAGATTTTCAGGATGGCAAGTTGTGAACTAATGTATTGTTCTTATGAAGAGCCATTGTAAATGATATGCAGGGCCAGCCTAGTTGTAGTGCCTGGAAGAAGCAGGGCTAGCACTTAGGAATTACAGGGCAAACACTATCATTAGGCAGAAAATGTCCTTATAATGTTGGGCAGGGACATTTCTTCCATAAGGCTCCCTGAAGAAGGAAGTTTAGAAGCAAGAAGTGAAGGTACTTCAACGTTATGGAGGTTTGTGGTTCCAATGAGGATTTTATTGCTCAAAGGAGGCAAACCACCATTGAAGCTTCCTCTCTGCAATTAACCCATCCTTTGATAGTATAACTGTAGTTTTCATTAAGCCAGAGAGTATAACTATATTTTTCATTAAGCCAAAGCAACACACAAGAGGCCTAGTGAAGAAACGATGAAGGCATACAACTAAGGTTGAATCCACACCTTCAAAATAATTCATCCTTGCCTTGATCCTAATGCCAGTGTTCCTCCATTTTCAAAGTGAAAATTGCTTCTTTTAGGCTTTAGTGCCATTTTTTTAAAAAAAATTAAAAACTTCATTTGCAAGAGGAAAAGGTTTTGCAATGTGTCCTTGTACCACCAATCAGGATCATGTGGAATTTGAGAGTGGGGTGGTTGGACAGATTGGAAAGCAGTTAGTTAGGTTCAGATAGCATGGTGTTGCCATTTTAAGTGTTTATGTATGTAGATAACCACTTATTTATTTATTTATTTATACAGCAAACTTGTATACCGCCACTCCCCGAAGGCTCGGAGCGGTTTACAAAAGTTTGAGTGGCCCAGCGGCCCCAACAAACAACACAATATACAATAGACATGGGTAAAACACAAGGATGGGGGGGGGGAAAGAGGGCAGGCGGGGCACTCCCAGCAGGATTGCTGGTACCAGGGCGCTGGTGGCGGGCGGGGCCATCGTCTCCCCCATGGGAGTCCACATTGGGAGTCCCGGTCCATCCGCACAGTGGCCTCAGCGACTTTCCCGCTAGTCTGTAGGGTCCTTTGGAGCTGCGACTGCTTGTAGCAGGAGCTCCAAAACGTCCTGGCGGAGAACGTCCTCCGAGGCCGCACCACTCTCGTCGCTAGTCGTCCTTCTTCTGGAAGGCCAGCTGAGGTGCTGGCTCTATAATCCCGGTCCTTCCGGGTTCTCCGGCAGGGGGCTGGGCCAGAAGTGCAGAGGATGGCATACTCGCCTTCTTTCCGTTTCCGGCGCCGTCTCCTCCTCTTCCGGGGGCCGCGTTTCTCCCTAGCCAGGTCGTTGCTAAGGGCAGAGTCCTCCGAGGGCGGGGATTCCCGGACTTCCGGCGGGCTTCCATCACTGCTTCCGGGTACTGCTTCTTCTCGGGGTCCAGGCACATGGAGTGGCTGGGCGTCTTCAAGGACGCCCGCCATGTTAGTAATCAAATATTTGATTATTTGAAGCTCACTGGGTCTCTGGAGTGGAAGCATCTGTTTTAGAACAAACGTTCTATGTTTGTGTGGGAGTCAAATTTAACAGTAGAAGAGTCCCAGGGGATTTTATATTATATCCATATGTATCCACATCATCCTAAGAAAAAGAACCTGAGCAATAGGATGAGATTGAGAAAGAGGGTCTGAGGTTTAATGATAATTATAAGCCATGGATCTGAGGAAGACCCATAGCCCAATGGTAGAATGTGCTCTCGTATGCAAAGAATCCCCAACATATCCAGAATGGTCTAGTAAAGATTCCTCATATCCAAACTTTGACAACTGTCAGTCAGGGCTGGTAATATTTAAGCAGTGAAGAATTCAATAAAGAGTGAGCTTCTCTCTTTCTAGATTCCTGTCAACATGGGGCTGAGGGCCACCCAAAGGACGTTGCACATGGCGGTATACTACAAGTGATCAAAAGAGTACTTCTCATCTTTTCTAAAACTTGCTTCTTCTAAAGCTTGCTTCATCTTTTCTAAAGCTTATTTCTTCAAATACATTCTTAGATGATTCCATTTTCAAAAAGATTCTCCCAACAGTTATATCTCATTGTTTGACAAGGCGGATTCTTCTCTGCACAAACAGAGAAAACATATCGCAAATACCAAGGGAAATAATATCAAGCAGATTTTTGAGACATTGTGGAACGGCAAATGGCTACCATCTTCTACATTCCCAATACAATGCACTGAATAAAAAGCTCTTATTTTAAAGTTTATGAAGGCAAATTATTACTTACTTCATACAGTGTCCACTCAAAAGATATAGTGGGTGTGATAGTGGAGGGTATTTGCTTGGACTATGCCAAGTTGGTGGATCAATTATTTCACTTTATTAAAAGTATTGCATTTCTGTCTCACATTCTGACAGCCAGACGACAGCACAGAATGAAACCCTGAATTCATGGCACATATAGATAAACTGGTATTTGGACAATCCACTGTTACTTAAGCTCTTTCAACATCATTGTACACAGGTATACAATATAGAACCCCCTGCCCCAGACTGAGTTCAAAAGAAGCCTTTTGTGTAGGGTGTTAACTGAGTGCATGAAAGTAACTTCATTTTTCTATGAATGAATGAATGAATGAATGAATGAATGAATGAATGAATGAATTTTATTGTTCTAGCCATAGGCCATGACAGATTAAGGGCACATATTAGCGACATCCAAAGTACACATCACAATATAAAACTTCAGCTTTCTTTTTTTACATTTGAAAACACACATGGGCAAACAATCACATGATCAATACATTTAGACAGATACACAGAGAGAAATCGCAAATATTAGACACAGGTATTACAGTCCCCCTGTGAATTGTAGCCAAATTCCAAGTTTGCCTTAATCTAAATTTTGATTTATGATAAGTGTTGAGAGTTTTATTATTTGTTTAGTATAAATGTGGGCTCATGCATGTAAAATAAAACCTAATACTTCTACTGAAAAATAGTCACAGGCCACTTCCAGACAGGGCTTAAACTCGCTTCGGTGCAGGTTAAAGAAACCCTTTTTAAAGCGTGTTTAAGTCCCCACGCCCTGCCCAAAACAACTGGGCTTTTCCGGTTGGTGTCCGCATGCCATTGCTGTAACTTCCATGCTGTTATGGGGCTACTGAAACACCCCCCCCCCCCAAGCAGTTAAACTAAAAAGAAACTTACCGGGTACCATGAGGCCTATCCAGCAGGCCCCCTGGCATGTAGAAATAATGCACCAGGAGGTGGGGGGGGGGAGTGTTTTGTCCCAAATGAATCCTCTTTTACCTGAAACATCATTTCGACACCTCAGGTAAAAGTCCAACAGGTTCGCATTTGGGGCCCTATCTGGAAGGGTCCACAGTTGTTGCATGGCAGTTTTCAATAGATATTAGTCTCAAACAAAATATGACTGTGTTCATATTCCATGCATATGGCATCATTCTATCAAATATCTCTCCAGAAAAGCCCTTAAGATGAGAAAACAACTAAACAGATCTACTTCTACCGGTAGTTATGAGTTGTACAGCATTCCCTCACTTATTGTGGGGGTTCCATTCCAGGACCCCCCCCCCCATGATAAGTGAAAAATCCATGAAATAGGGGTATTCAAAGAGAGTTGTAGTTCACCTACATCCAGAGGGCACTGTGGACTCAGACAATGATGGATCTGCACCAAACTTGGCATGAATACTCAATACAGGGAGGGAGGGAGCCCAAGGCCAGCCGAGGAGGAAGTCCAAGGAGACAAAAGGTCCCCCCCAGCCAAAAATTGGGCCGAAGGACTGAAGCAAACCCGCTTCCAGCCACTTCCAACCAGTGCTGCCGCGTCCCTGCTGCTGCCATCAAGTTCACCACCAAGGGAAGGCATGCTGCCTGGCGGGGCTTTCTGAAGCCCAGACAATCAAGGGAATTCTACAGACTCCTGTGGAGATCAATGTTCACTTCCTGACTTGGAAACCCACTGGGTGACCTTGGATGAGTTATAGTCTCTCAGCAGCAGAAAACTCAGTCTCGATCTGAAGGCACACAACAATTATTCTCAGTGGTAGGTGATAGTTTCCATGTCAGAAGAATGGTGAATTATTCTGTTTTATTCTGAGTTGTAAGGGAGCCATCCACATGCAGGACCTTATCTCCCAAATAAGTTCAGAACCTGCAATAGCTCTGGTGAAGTATGGACTAAAACATGAAATGGACCTCCAACTCATGGGCATGAAAGCCCACAATCCTTCAGTCAATATATCTATTCTTCTCAAAGTATAAAACATGTAACGACATTCCCCATGCTATGAAGTAAGAAAAACTGGACATGCATTTCTTATGCCATAAACCTCAACGTGAGCCTCTTCTCAACTATCCACCTGGCCACAGCGCACTTCTTCTTAGTATCTATAGCACAAAATACAGTCAGGGTCAAGGATAAGAGCAGCTGTTGTCTTAAGACCCATTCTTCTCAGTCTTATGCTTGGAAGTATATCTATTAAGCTTCCCAAGCCATATATTGTCTTTGTCATTAGGATTCCAGGCAAGCACCCCAGAGTCCACCTGAGGCAAGGGCAAAACAAATTGCAGATCTGGAAATCTAAACACATACACACATAAAGAAGGTGCTTGATTCTATCATTCCACTTCATGCTGTATTTGTGTCCTTTCCCTGGACATAGACACAACTCCAGTTGGATCTTGTAAAGCTTTGGTGGGTTGATGTTTTGAAATAATTATAGAGACCTGGTGTGTAAATGTCAACATGAATGAAATTTAGCAGAAAATGCAGGAGAAATGGCCAGATCTCCCTATTAGCACTTGCTGTACATCTCGCAAGACAGCCGATTCCCAGCTCTGTATGGGTTCCAGCATCCAGTGATTTATTGGGTAATTCAGCATTTGCCAGTATGTCTTGTGCTAATTAAATGCATCGCACTCTATTCAGAAATGTCACAATTGATTTGTCTTCTGCAAGCACTGACTTTATTTCAATCTTCTAAAAAAGATTTTATGAGCCCCAGATAACTTATCCTGGCACATTCATCTCCCCGGGGCAGCTTCTGTTTGTAAGGCCAGTATGAGGCAAAACCAACCATCCGATGCAGTTGTCTTTTGGGACAGCTTGTTTATCTGTTAGAGGTTGTACATTCAGGCCTATATCATGCATATATACATTTCAAATTGCACAGTAACCTGTAAAAAAACATCAAATGGGACAAGCTCATGGATGTTATCTGTGATTTTTATTGAATGAGGTTCCTCGCAAACAAAGCAGAATGTAAACTGCACAAAATGAGGCATTCACTGTATTAGGATTAATGGAATGTATTCCTGAATGCCACTGGGTTGGACTGGATGTTTTCCAATTCTGTGAGTCCAATAATTTAGTAAGTCATTGAAAATAAAAATCAGCAAGAAACTGAAGATTGGGTCCAACCCTATCATAGGTAGAATAAACTCAGTCACTATTCCACCTTGGGAAAGCAATCGGCTTTCCCCTAGCAATAATATAGTATTATATAATACTAATATTGTACTATGCTAATAACATAATATATTGTATATACCTATAATATTGATAATAATATTATTATGTAATACAATATAATACTAATAACAACAATACAATGTTGTTAGGCAATCCCTCGTTGTCTGAGTAAGATTGTCCTTCAAGCGTGCTGTTCTGGTGGTGGGTATGTAGGTGACTGTGGAGCCCTATTCTTGACCCGCATGTTCTTCCGCAGTGAGGGCATCGGTTTCCAGGTGGAAGGTGGTCTCAGTCGGGGTTGGCTTGATGTACCTACTTCTTGGAACATTTCTCCCTTTCACCCTCCATTTGTGCCTCTTCAAATTCTACAGCACTGCTGGTCACAGCTGACCTCCAGCTAGAGCACTCAAGGGCTCTCTGTCTATGCCACAGTTTTTAAGGCTGGCTTTGAGCCCATCTTTAAATTTCTTTTCCTGTCCACCAACATTCTGTTTTCCATTCTTGAGTTGGGAGTAGAGTAACTGCTTTGGGAGACGGTGATCAGGCATTCGGACAACATGGCCAGTCCAGTGAAGTTGATGGCATAGGAGCATTGTTTCAATGCTAGTGGTATTTACTTCTTCCAGCACGTTGACATTTGTCTGCCTGTCCTCCCAAGAGATATGCAGGATTTTTCAGAGACAATGTCCTTTGCTTCTCCATTGATCCCTGAAGTGATGAGGAAGCATCGCAAGACACTTCCCCACCAACAACGCCAGGTAAGGCATTTTTTCCCCTTTCCCCTTCTGATGGAGAAAAGAGTATCACAGCAGCACATGTTGCCACCCTTTCCCTGTCTGATGAGGGCGGGGACAACGCGCCAATGTGCCTTGTCCCATTCCCTCATCTTGATGGGGAAAGGAGGGAGGGTATGTTGGGGTGGAGGATCATCAGTATGATGAGGTCCTCTAGACCATTAAATGGAGGGGGCATCTCCATAGCAGCAAAACAAATCACAACCACCATTCACCCTAATAAAGGAGAAAGCAGTTAAACGCATCTTTGTTCTGTGTTAAAAGAAGTCCGCCAGGGCTCATCCATGTTTTGGGCAAGTAAACAGTTGTGCTGCTTTGTATTCATAAAGTGGCCATGGCTATTTACACCGCCATCCCACTTTCCCTGTGCTTGGGCATCCCAGTGGCCGGGGATGGCGCTTATATTGCTCAAGTTGTACTGTGCTTTGCAGTGCCCACTGGGCACGAAAATGGTGCTAGTCACCACTCAGTGCCTGGAGTGATGCTAGCTGGAGCGACAAGGTGATTGGAGAAAGAAGGGGCAAAAGAAAGGACAGATTCCTCCTTACCCCCTTTTGCTCATGGATTTGTTGCTTTGGCTATCATCATTACAGGCACCAAGTGGCGTCCAGCATTATTTTCATGCCCAGTGGATACTGCAAAATCCCAAATGACAGGGTAATGTAAGAATTGTAGCCCAGCAGTGCTAAAAGAAGTTCTGATACCACTGGGCCATCCATCTGTTGGACTGACTGTAGCACAGCAGTTCTCGTTTGTGCCTGGAGGGCAGGGGTCAGGACCTGGGGTCCCATTAGCATTAGAACCAGCAGTGCCAGAACATGATTCAGAGGATGAGCTAGATGACTGGGGCGAAGGGCAGCTTTCCCCTGATGGGCCTCTTTCGCCCACAGAGAGCTTGGCATGGGAGGAAATGTTGTTTGGCCCTAGCGAAGACATAGATAACCAGGTGCAGATGGACAGCGATTCTGGCAGCTATGAACATTCGGGAGGAAGAGATTCTCAGGAGCCTCCAGGGGAAAACATGGAAGAAAGCGCATGGGAAATGGCTGGGGAGGAGAGCTCTCAGGGAGATAGAAACACAGCTGCGGAGAGACAAGGTCGAACCTTTGATAAGAGACGGAACATCGAGTCTAGCAGAAGGGAATGGTCTAAGAGCATAGACCGGCCGAGGTCCGTGAGCAGCGATTGGAGATGAAGAAGCCTAGAGCGTCGGGGACCTCGGCCGAGGGATTAAGTATAGGATCCGTGGGAACGAATCCTCAGTGCTCCAGCCACGTCTCATCTGAATAGGCGTGAAGCGGAGTGGGACCACGAAGCTAGCCAGTGGTCATCAAGCCTTGCCTTGCCTTGTTCCTGATCCGCCTGGTTGTGCGGAGCCTTGCCCTGTTTCCTGATCCGCATAGTTTTGCGGAGCCTTGCTAAGCTTTTAGCCTATTTGCTACGTTACCTTGGACATTGTTACTTCAAGCCTTTTGGATTGCTTTTATATTCTATTGGACATTATCTTTTGAACTGTTTTTATATTCAATAAAGTAGTTAGCCTTCAGTCCGTCTCTGTGTGTGTGATTAAGGGGCCGGTCAAGTCCGTGCATCGTGACACTGACTCGGGGGCAAGCAGTGCAGATGTCATCTAGTCCCTGAGCCGGCTAGGCAGCTGGCCATGCAAATTATATTGATGCTGATCTGGAGTACCTCACTCTGGATCAGCGTTGCTGTTTGTGGCTCTCGTAGATGGGCCCTAAGAAGAAATATACAACACTTAACTCCTCTCACTTCCAATGAGTTTGAGGCACTCTAGAGCCTCCTCATTCAGGATCTTTTCAGAAGGAAACTCCATAAAACAACCGTTTCTCTCCCCTCCCACACATAGGGCTCAACTAGGGCTCAACCAGCATGTGCCATCAAAAATGCCTCATCTGATGAGGTGGCAAGTCTTCTGTGGTGACTCTGTGATCAACTTCCAGTGGGGGGGGGGGGGAGCAATTTCACAACATCCTTATATCAGGATAGCCAGTTGCTGATCAACTGACTCCTTGAAAGTGCTCATGGAAACCAATTCTGACATAATGGCTTTTTAATTTGAATTGAAAAATGTGTGACAGTGAATAAGAATAATTGCCTTGTGTGTGACATGGAAAGTGAAGCATTATTGACCAAGAGTCAGAAGGGGTTACTTGAAAAGAAGGACTGAAAGGGTGATGGCAATGTGGACCCGGATAACCCATTACGACTTTTTTCTTTTACGTCTCAGGATCACTCTTTAAAATCCTAGTTGTGACACTAACACTGTCCAGTTATATAGCATGCTCAATAACATTACTGCAGTAAAATCATGAAGTAACTGCCTTTTTGTCAGGTCAAATATAATTTCAGGGGGACTATATTTTTGCCCCCAAAAGTAGTGCAGTGACTGGTTTATTGTTAAATTTGTTTCTATTTGGTTTATAATAATAATAATAATAATATGTTTATTTATTTTAAAATTTTAATATTCCCATTTGGCGCACCCAAAATGGTTTTAAATTGTATGTTATCGCTTATATTTGATTTTTATTGATGGTATTGTTTTATAATTGCTGTTGTGTTGTTAATATGTGTTATTCGGCTTGGCCTCATGTAAGCCGCTCCGAGCCCCCTTGGGGAGATGGTTGCGGGGTATAAATGAAGATAATAATAGTAATATAATATTATTCTTTATTTGTATTCTGCCCTGTCTCCCTGAGGGGACTCAGGGCTGATTCAGGGCCGGTCCTACAAGATAGGCCAAGTAGGCGGCCGCCTAGGGCGCCATCTGGGAAGGGGGCGCCATCCTGGCCGCATGGGGCGCCATCCTGGCCCTGCCGATGTTCCTCAGACAGTGCTGCAGCTGCCTGCTTTTTGACCCCGGCCTTGTGCGCTCCGACGCCGTTTCTGGGCACGCGCGGAGGTTTTCACGCAGGCGCAGTTGCTCCGGAGCTGAAGTTGAGCGCAGGAGCAACTGCACGTGCGCGAAAACCTCCGCGCATGCCCAGTAGCTCCCTTGCGCAGAAGCCTGCAAGCAAAGCACTCCCTATCGGGCAGGCAGGGGGTGCTTCCCCTCTCCCTTTGTCTCCGCCGCGCACGCGCGCGCTTGCAGGGAAGGAGAAAAGAATCAGTGAAGGAAGTGTAAGTGAAGGAGTGAAGGAAGTGCTTTCCTCCTCCTCCTCTGTGACCTCTTCTCCCCCTCCTTCCTTTCTTCGGCTCTATTTCTGTCTAGACCTGAGGGGCCTGAGGCTATGAGGAGTTGTGGGAGTTGGAGGCCAAAACACTTAGAAGGAGGGAGGGCCCAAGTTTGCCCAGGCCGCGCTGCCTGTATTCGACCTCATTTGAACATTTTGGCTGTTTTTCTATTTACATTTACATTGGGATCCTAATTTTGGACTCATGGGAGACTCCTATGAATTATGAGTCGGGTGATAGGTAATATATTCTGATTTTGATGCATTTACATTGCATTTCTTGTTGATTATTATACAGTTCTGCTTAATATTGTCATACAATGTAATACAAATACAATATAACAATAGAATAATGATATATTTTATATTACATGTAATATTACAAACAATATTGCAGTATAGTGGTATTGTACAAAATAGTAATATATAATATTTTACTTTATTTTGGGTTATTTGAGTTTTATAGGAGTAATGAAAATATTTAGTAGAGGATAATTTTATTTAAATAAATAATTTTATTATTTTATAATAATAATATAATAGAATGTTACATTATATTATAATGTCAATATATTATAATATAATTATATTGTAATGTAGTATAATATAATTATGATATAATATAGTATGAGTATGGTATAATATATTGTATATACATTGATACAATATAATACTACTAATGGTATTGTGATATTATAATTGTATATTTGTTTTACATGGGGCGGCAAAATAATGTTTTTTTGGGGGGGCACCAAAATAATGTTCGCCTACCATTTAAAATTACCTTAGACCGCCCCTGGGCTGATTCCAACATAATAATGGCAAACATTCAATGCCTACATAAAACACACGATAATAACATATAATCCCAGAAAACCCCCACATATAAAAGTAACATTAAAGCCTAACATCAAATTAAGACCTAACATCAGTAAATTAAACCTGACATCAAAAAATTAAAACTATACCTAATCAGACAAAATTTTATAATAACATAAATCTAAAGAAAACATCCACATTAGTGTACAACAGCCAGCAAGGGTTCACAAAACAGTGTTGATTGGTTATGTTGTTTAGCTTATGCAAAAAATGAGGTTGTTTAGCTTATGCAAAAAAACATTTAAGGTGATAGGAACCAATAAAAGACAGGGAAAGTTGTTCAAGCAAGATAAACCCCTGGTCTACAAAACAAGATCAACAACACAAACACAATGTGTTAGTGCAGACTGGACTGTTGAATGAAAACAACAACAAAAAATTAAAGAAACCAATAGCTTTTGACTTGGGCAACATGTTGAGAAATGAAAGCAGGCAGACACCAAGATGGCCTAAAACAGCAGCCCGCAAAACAAGAACAATTGTTATCTTAATATATTCAGCGTATTTTATCCTGCTCAAAGCAGCCAGATGACATTAGTTAAAATGCTATTAGAGTATGGTAGAGAGTTCTACAAAGTTGCTTACTCTTTTTTTCGAGTCAGGAGCAACTTGAAAAACTGCAAGTCGCTTCTGGTGTGAGATAATTGCTCATCTGCAAGGATGTTGCCCAGGGAATGCCCAAATGTTTTGATGTTTTACCATCCTTGTGAGAGGCTTCTCTCATGTTCCCGCATGGGGAACTGGAGCTGACAGAGGGAGCTCAGCTCACTCTCCCCAGATTTGAACCACTGGCCTGTCAGTCAGCAGTCCTGCTGGCACAAGGGCTTAACTTATTGCATCACTGGAGGCTCCGGTGATAAGATGAAGCCTATTCCTTTTCCCCAATATCAAACAAAGGGTTCTCTGGGACACCCAATGGTCTGACAGTGGCCTTCTTGGCTCAAGATAGAACCACACCCAGGCATCATCTAGCTGCCATTATATGACCAGAGCCAAAGTATTGTGTAAGGAGGTATTGAAAACCAACTTGACTAACATTTTCTTGCACAATGAATAATTCCTTGCAGAATGCATCAAAATAGCTCCATGCTTATATCCAGAGATATACTACTATAAATCACAAAGAGGATTCCAGCTGGTGTGTTTGCCTCTCTCTCTCCTGAATTCTTTCAAGCTCGACCACTTATACTTTGCCATAAAAAATAATTATGGAGGGTGGTGATATGCATGCAATGTGTGTATGCAAATTAATAGAGAGATATGCAAATATAGGAGGAGTACATAAATAGAAAACATAATGTATACCACAATAGGGAGAAGACTGCAATTGTGTAAGATGTGTATTTCAGTCTTCTATAGACAACACTTGCAACTGTGTTGGATGGCCGCTGAGCTTGCTCCATTTTTTAGAGGGGCATGGGTAATCTGGTGCCCCATGCCCTACATCACCCAGCTCCAGCCAAAGTGATTGTATGGGGGGAAGTGTGAGTATGTGTGGTGCATGCGGCTTGCCCCCATGCATTGCAATGGCAATATGGGAGCCCTCCCATGTTGCCCTGCTGGTGGCATGTACCGGCTCTGCCCTCCTTCAGCCATGGAGCTTGTGTGGCATCATGTGATGGGAGTTGGTCGGCTCAGTGGGTGACCAGGGCTAAATTGGCGCATTCTGACAAATTTAGCTATGGTGGTTGGACAAGGTGCATCTACACTGCAGAATTAATGCTGTTTGATATCACTTTAACTACCATGACTCAATGCCGTGGAATTATTGGAGTTGTAGTTTACTAGGTCATTAGCATTCTCTGAAAAACACTGCTGATACCTCACCAAACTACAATTCCAGGATACTATAGCATTGAGCCATGGCCGTTAAAGTGGTGTCAAGCTGCATTAAGTCTACTGTGTAGATGGATCCTTGGTTACACCACATTCTCTCCATGCTAGATACTTTTATTGTGCTAGCTTTTTCCTTATCAGTTCACGTCAAAGACAAAACAACTGTAGTGGGGCAGAACCAGGAAGCTGATAGCAAATCTGATTTTTAAAATGTAGATATTCTTGTAATTGATAACAAAGCAATGGAAGATTGCATGTACCATTGGAAGCTGAAAAGACAAGGGCAAATTTCCTTAGGTCCTATAAGATAATGGAGCGGGTTGCAAGCAGTTCTAGGTCCTATGGGATAATGGAACTGGTAGCATGTCCAGAAGAGATTCCTAATTTCAGGGTCATCACAGAATAGAATGCATATTATACATCTTTGCATGTGCACATGGATGCACCTACACAAATATTTTCACACACAAACCAGATTGACATGTGGATGCTTTCTTTAGCCATGTCCTTCCCAGCACAAGACAACCTATGCACAGGGGGTGCTTGCTTGTGATTAACTTTCGTTGTGTTTTAGGAAATTTGATACATGCAAAGGCTGGTCTTGTTTGAACTTCTGTTGTTGGCGATGTAGATTTCTTGGCCTTTCTTGGCCTTTTACATTGGCAAGAGCCTGGAGCTTATCTGTGTCACTTCCTTTCTGTTGTCTAGCAAAGACTTACTCAAAATGACAGGGAATAGGAAAAGCTCCAATTCAGGGTTTTCAATGAGCTGCTTTTCCAGCTGCACATGTAACCGGTCAGACACTTTGTGATAGACAAAGAAGAAAGTGGAGGAGAAACTAAACACAGTCTGTACTTGGTGGCTTCTTTACAACCTACAAGAGTGTGAAAATGTACCCACAGGGGCATTAGAGCAATAAATGGGATGAAGGCAACCCCCAGACAATCTGCAGTTGCCCACCACTTCTCCAGTGGAAGCTTTCACACATTTCCTGTGTCTGGTTTGGGAATTTACTTTCATTAAATAATTTTGCCACATTTAGGAAGGTTTCTTGATTCACTGCCAGCAATTTCGAGTGCCTGGAGGGGCATTTATTTATTTATTTACTTTATTTCTACCCTGCCTTTCTCACTCGAAGGGAGTCAAGGCGGCTTACAGCTCCGGAGAAAATTCAATGCCGGTATAAACCAGCAATAACAATAGAACTTACACAGGTAAAAATGATTAACATTAAGCAATAATACACATAAAACAGTATACAAAATTTAAAAGCATATAAAGTGCATAGTTCCATTCACCCAAAACCCTGCACATAATCCTTAAACCAAACCATGTTGAAATCGTAGAAACTTATTCTTTGAACCCTTGTGTGCAGAGCCAGGTCTTCATCTTTTTTTCTAAAACCCAGAAGGGATGGGGCCTGTCTGATGTTGCTGGAGAGAGAGTTCCACGGCTGAGGGGCCACAATGGAGAAGGCTCTGTCTCTTGCTCCCACAAGTCGCACTTGTGAAGAAGGTGGGACCGAGAGCAGGGCCTCTCCAGAAGATCTAGTAGGCTCATAAGAGGAGATGTGTTGGGAGAGATAACCATTTAGGGCTTTATAGGCTAAGGCCAGTTTTTTAAATTGGGCTCAGTTGCATATCAGCAGCCTGTGGAGCTGACACAACAGAGGAGTTGTATACTCCTTGTATGCTGCTACAGTTAAAAGCCTGGCTGCCAACTGTTGAAACTTCCGGGCTGTCTTCAAAGGCAACCCCACATAGAGAGCATTGCAGTAATCGAAGCACATGCCCTCTAACATGTCACAGATTAAAATCAGGACATGTTGGCCAAGCAATATTAGGATCTGCTGGAAAACATTATTAATGAGGAATAACATATGTGCTAGGAGAGGCTGCAGCAGTTTGTTTTCACCTCACCTTACAGAGGAGGACAAGATTTCGTTTCCACAAATGAAGTAAGCTGAAGACACAGGAAAATGTGGGAGGATGAGCAAAAACTGGGACATTTCAAAAGCAGCTTAAAAAGTGGGAGAATGTGTGATAAATCAGGACTGTCCCTGCTAAACCAGAGACAGTCCTGATGTATCTGATTTATCACCCTTTGTCTTATTCCCTTTGTTCCCACCCTTTGTTATTCCTCATTAAGTTTATGGAGGGGGTGCAGACAGAAATTAGGGAAACCCATGCCTGCTAGTACAGAGATATAGTTAATAATAATAATAATAATAATTTATTTATATCCCATCACTGTCTCCCAAAAGGAAGTCAGGGTGGCTTACAAGGCACTACAAGTGTACTATATAACATAAACGGTACAGGTGTATAAAAACAATATCACATAAAAGCTATAAAAACAACTACTATCAACATATAAAATAAAATAGAAACACAATTTAAAACACAATACATTTCTGGATGTTTGGTTTCCCCACTTCTTCACTGCGGTCCTTACAGCTACCTGCTTATATGAGGCATGTGGCCTTCTATGCACCATTCACTTATTTGTGTTCAATTTACTTGAGCAACAGCTTACTTGGGATATGAAGAAATAAAGGATTGCTAAAATATACATTGTGAATGCTTATCCTATAAAACTGAAGTTTCATGCTGCCACTAGAATAAGCCATTTCAGGATGGAAGGAACTGTTCATTGGGATTGATTCAATGTGCATTGGTCTGTTACACCTTGGTCTGTTGTGTACTAAGCTCCAACTCATGTTGGTCACTTTGCTCTGCTATGTAGTAAGACGACACCTGGCCTCTACCAGATACAGAAGTACAGAAGTATACAACCACACAACTCTAATTATCACTGATGTTAATGGTGCTCTGACTCCTGCCCTAAACCCTGTCTTAATGTCCTCATTGCTGGGGAAGAGAAAACTTGCTGGTTTAATTCCCCCCTCCTTTGCCAGCAATAGCTCTTCACATTAACTCAGAAATAAGCACCATAGAAACATTATCTGAACATCTGCCTACTTCATTTTAAGGAGCAGAGCACTGATTCATCAACAGAATTCTGGCAACAGATGTACAGACAGGTTGCCAGAGATAAAAATCATAGCAATTCCCCTTTTTTCAGAAGAAAAAGCAGGACTACTATCAGAGGAAAGCATGGCAGACATGCCTGGGAAAGTACAGGAGAGCATTTTCTTACTTTGACCTTAAAATCAACTACTCACCAATGTATATTCTTCCTATGCAGCAAAAGGGTTGATGCCAAATTTTATGAAATCTTCCATTTGCAACTGGGTATATCAACAGCACAACATTATAGCAATCTGATAGCACACCACAGTTGTGACTCCTTCCTATGGCATCCTGGGATCTGTAGTTCGACGACATATTTAGAATTTTCTGCTAAAGAGCACTAGTCTGTTCCCTTGGAACTCTCTGGAAGAGAATTAACAGTATGCTTTTATGGTGGCACCATACTATACAAATCTTTTAATGAAATTTAGTGGAAATTTTAATTTAATTCCTTTGCTGGATTTAAAAGAGGCCATGAAAGCTAGAATTCTGATGTCTAGTTTGTCTCTGAGTAAACTTTGCCGCTTATGTAATGATACTACAGATGTTACCACAGTAACACAGGATTCATTCATAAGTGGAGGAAACGGTAACCACGCCACTTTACTGCAATGTAAGGCAAAGCCTAAGTCCTGCTGATATAAATTATTTGTATCTGTTTAGTTAATTGAAATTAAACAGAAACTTGAAACACGAAATTCCTCTTGGTTCGAATAAATTTCAGCACATGAAACATTTGCGGAAGCTTTCTTTTGCTTTTTTGATGATTTATCACAGGCATGCTAAAACTGCAGCCCTCCAGCTGTTTGGGCCTTCAACTCCCAGAATTCCTGACAATTGAACAAGCTCATTTGGGGCTTCTGGGAGTTGGAGGCCCAAACAGCTGGAGGGCAGCAGTTTGAGGATGCCTGATTTATCAAATGCACACCTCAACTTTCCATTGCTCTTCTCCAGAAAACTATTGAAAAGAAGCTGAAATCAGCTTTACTATTGGCCAATCATACTGTCAGGCTGCCCTAATAACAAGTCCCAGTGGTCACAGAGATCTTCTGACCTGATGGCACCATTATAATTCAAGAAAAATGTAATCCAACACACTTTACCCAACTGGAGGGGAGAGTGTGCCATGGCATGGAGGAGGCAGGCAGAAGCATGGTTAGCCCCTGCTTCTTCATGCCTCCGATTCAAAGTAAGGGGCTCAACATTGTCTTTTAACACAAAACAATCATATTCTGAAGGCTTAACAAGGCAATGGGTTTGCATCATTAAATTGCATAAAAAGTGAGCAATTCCCAAAGGGCAGCATTTGCTATTTCAATGGCAGCAGAAATCATGCATACTGAATTTTTCCCCTATACATTAAGACAGAAGAACCCACTCAAATGACGCTTGCCTCACCATGGAGACAACAATGATGAGAAACACATAACCGGTTGAATTTAATATGATGTTAAAACACTCAGAGAACATCTTGGAAACATGGCAAGCATATTTGGCGTAGAAGGTTAGTATCACAGGACACCCGCTGAAGCTTTGTCCTGAAGCTCCTTTCTCCCCTTTTCTCGTGAAAACCGTGGGACAAGTGGCCAAAAACATCACAATATAGTTGCCAAAATATATTAATGAAGAAGAACACACAAGCTAGGAAGAGTTGCAGCAGTTTGCTTTTGCCTGAGGACATTATTGCATGAAGGCACCATCCAGCGACACTTGCATAACTGATGGTCTCAGGAAATTACTGCAACATTTCTCATCACATCAGGGTTGATGGATGGGTTTTGCCTGGGGAAGACTGTGTTGTGGGGAGGTGGTGGACTAGCAACAGGTATTATACAACTTCATGTGATATGCCTCTATGATAAAGGTGTATGATGAAGTCCTGCATCTACAGAGAAGACCAAGATTCCCACTTCTTCCATCCTCTTTCTCCAGCTAACTGAGTGCAAAATACTTTTACACTTTGAACTTAGATTGTAGCAACTGAAATAGGCTAAGTGAAAATGGGGAAAGTGGAAGATGAACCAGAAACATTTATTTATTTATTTATTTATTTATTTCATTGGACTTATATGCCGCCAACTCCATACGGCTCGCAGCGGCTTACAGAGTCTAGAAATACATTACAAGATAAAAAAACAAACAAAACAGTACACCAAGGGATACATGGATAGACATACAATGTACAAATAGGACAAACGGGTGGGCGACAGCAATAGGGGAGGGAGGACCGGGCTCATGCCACAGGGCAGAGCCATCTGGTGGAGTTATCAGGGCGACCATCAAATGGGGAGCCGGGGTCCCGCAGATTGAGGAACGACCTCAGAGACTCAGATCTAGGGAGTAGTAGTCACTGTGAAGACAGTTAATGCCAGCTTGTGGACCCTGCTTTGTCGCCGGCGGCTTGTCAATCATCCTAGGGTGGGGATTTGCCGGTGAAGGCGCCCCAAACCTGCGGGCAGAGTTCCTGAATGTCTTAGGGCGGGGCCCTCCAGGGGGCACCCTCTGGAGGACAGCTACAGTGGGGGGGGTATTGCAGGGCGAGACATCCTCCGGCCCCGCCCCCAGCCCCGTCCCCCGCCCCCGTCTTTGCCTCCTCTGGTGTCCGTCTAGTTTAAATGACTCACCGGGGTCCGGATCGGCCACAGTCAGGGGGGCCGCCGGCAGCCGCCCCGCGCGTCGCCGGGGCCGCTCCCCCGGAGCCCTCTTCAAAACTCCCTCAATGTCAACCGTGTCCGTCGCAGGCCACCGAAGCAGCGGCAAAGGGGAGCCTGCGGCCTTGGGCGGCGGGGCCGGCAGCAGCGGCGACTCCACGGCTGGGGCCGCAAAGGGGGCGGTCCCAGCCACTAGCGAGGAAGGAGGGGGGGGGGGGTCAGGGGCGCCGAGCCGGGTGAAGACGGCGCCATATTGGAGTCATCAGCTGATGCCCCCCACCGTCGGGCCCGGGGGGTGGAGCGGCCCAGGGCCGCCCACGGGCTCCACCACTGGACCACCGCCGCTCTCACTGGGGTCTCGGCCGTGGGTAGGGCCGCCTCCGAAAGGGGGTACCCCCGGCAGCCCAGCAGCCTTCCTCCGATGGGTCATCTGTGGGGTCGGGGCCAGCCGCTCCACTCGGCCCTCTCCCCTCCGGACTCGGGTGCGGGGAGGCCGAACGAGGCGGGTCCCACATTCCATCGACCGCACTCCCTCCAGGCCCAGGGCAGGAGCCCGGGCCGCGAGGGGCGGCCGCACCGCCCGAGGACGCCAGCGCCGGACCCAGCCTGTCCAGCTCACCTAACCAGAAGGCCAGGCGCTCGACCAACTGGCCGAGGCGGAGGACAAGGCCGGCAAGGTCCTGTGGTGCGTCCTTAGTGTTCCTGGGTTGGTTGTCAGCGTCCTCCCGGGTGGAGTTGGAGGGAGTGGAAGGCCCAACTTCTTCCAGGCCCGGCCAAGGTACAGGGGACCAGGTCAGGCACCGCTGGGGGGTCGCTGTGGTCACCGGAGCCGCTGCGGTCACTGCAGGCCCCCAACCGAGGGACCCCGCAGGAGCAGCGGTGTCTCTTAGTCCCGCAAGGGCCCTGAGGATGGAGGCCGGGGCCCGAGCAGCCTCCAGAGCACGCTCGGCGCCGGCCTGCAGGGCCTCAAGAGGAGGAGGGGGCACCTCGGGCCTCAAGCAGTGCCCCGAGCCAGACACAACAGGGAGGACAGGCAGGTCCGGTGAGTTGTTCCCAGGCGAAGAGCGACCCCTCTCAGCAGTGGGGGTGCTGTGTTGGCCACCAAATGGGAAAGTTTACCAGAGGCCCGGGCGGAGCTCGGCGTTTGGACGTCTGCTCGACGCGGCCATCTTGACAGAAACATGAAAATCAACTGAAAAAGTGGAATGATGGGATTAATCATGGTTGGGTTGCTGTCAGTTTTCTGGGCTATATGACATGCTTCTGGAACATGGCCGTACAGCCCAAAAAACTCACGGCAACTCAGGGCCCATCCAGACAGTACCTTTATTCCAGGAGCTTCCACAGCAAGCAGGAGGGTGGCCAGACATCGTTCCCTCAAAACGCGGAGGCAATTGCTACAAATGGCAAAAAATGTGAGATTTCCAGGTGCGGGGATATCGTGGTTTTGAGCTGAATATGCGGATATTCACATGTCTGTATGTCACCTGCAATCAGAAATCACAGGATTTTTTAATCTGGCTTTGCTCCCAGGTTTTAGATGTTTGTTCCTGATTGGTGACACTTGGGTAGAAGGCAAAAACATTGATTGTGTGTCAAAAACTTCATGAAACATGTGGAGGGCACATTTTCTCTGGCCAGGACAAAGTTGTGGCCCTCTAGTCAATGTTGTACATCTTTTCACAAGAAGAGCAATCAGGAACAGCCATGTATAATCCTGGAACAGCACCCTGTTGTTTGATGCCACAAGTACACAACCAAATCAGATGGCCAGGTAGCCAGGTTCTAAAAAGGGTCAATAATGACGAAGTTCTGTTCCTAGCTTGAAAGTTTGTGTTCCTGTTGATTGTGCAATGCCGACTTTGGCAGAAGTGGCCCTACCCTGTAAACTTTGTTTGTGTGGCAGATACTTCATGAAACATCTGGAAGGCACAGTTTCCCTGAACAGGACAAAGAACAGAACTTTTGCAGTGATTTGCTGCAGTGATTATCTGCTTAACCACATATCCGCATCTTGAGGTGTTTTAAAAAAACACACCAAAGTTTCCAGTCCCACGGCAGCCATCTTGGGAGCCTCTAAATCTCGCAACAAAGCATCAAGTCTGGACAATGGAGGCAGAAATCTTGGAACCAACAGGTCTGTATGTGGACCTCTTCTGAAGTCTGAGGATTTTTTGCCCCTGTTTAAAACCCATGATTTAGTGCTGTCCAGAAACTCCCTCAGTGATTCCGGCCATGAAAGCCTTCATCAAAATATTAATCATGGTTGTCTATGCCAAGTTGGAACAGTTGGCACATGTCTGCATTTGAGTGCAGAGAGAGAAGACAACTGCAAAGGCAAAGAGGCTCATGCGAACAACAAAATGAGTTCAATTATTACTGGCAGTACACATAAAGCCTTCAGGAAAACAAGAAGGTTATGATTCTGTAAAATCTGTCTCTATTTGTGGATAAATTCATTATGGAATATCAGTTCTGTCACTATTATTTGGGGTGCATATTTCTGTGAAATTATGGCTCTGGAGATCAATGAGAGAAGTGAAAAATCCCCATTTTGTGATTGCTAACCTTTGCCTGAAATAAGTGTGAATGAATACCAACCCTTCTGGTCTGTCCAGCTGGAGAAGAGTCAGGATTCCTTGGCATGCGAGCCATCTGTTGCTGTGGCAGAGAGTACTATGGTGAACAGGATGAACTGAAAGAATTGGGAGATGCTGCTGATAAGAAATCAAACACAGGTTGGAAATGCTTTCAACAGGAAATAAAGAGGAGGGAATCCAAATTAGGAATGATGTAGGAAGAATGAAGTAAGACATTCCAGATTCTCAGCCAACACCCACCCTGTCGTATATGTCTTGTGTTGTTTTTGTTGCTGTACACCACTCAGGGCTCATCTACTTAGTGTGTTGGACCCCAGCTGTCCTATAATTTTCTACCACTTTAAATGCATATCATGGGATAAAGCATCAAGAAAAATTGGGGATGCGCTGGAGTGTGTCTGAATTCCAGAATACCCTGAGGCTTTAGTGCGGACAAAAGGACTGGATGAGATTAAGACTGCTGCATTGCCCATATGGGCCATCACTGCCATCCCCTTTAGCCTGTGTTCATCAGTGCAGGGAAAGTGGGATGAATCGGGCCCATATCATAATTGTCACTGATGCCAAATGGCTGCAGAGCTCCATGAGAGATCAGGACCATTGTTAGCATCTTGTGAGGACATCCCTCTTTCTTCTTGCTTATGTGGATGTAATAAGAAATTCAATGTGCATCCGACTGGACGAAAATAAAAGATTACTTTAAAGAAGAATATAAGATAGATGTAAGAATAAAGTAATAAGAATAATAAAAGATATAAATATACATGCAAGCTAAGAATTAGTACATATGGAAATTATTGTATTTTCTTGTTTTTTTCTCTCTCTTTTACATTCAGAAAATTACAGATAGTCATAAGGTCTAAGGACAAGAAAGAAGAACAACTTCGTCAACTAGGAAGCTGCACCATGGGTCATTGGGTTTTTGATAAGGAAGTAACAGAATAGGCTTATCTCTCTATTTTAAGATGTACACTGTTTATTTTGTGAAATTATAATCATTTTAATTTAATGAAGGTAGTTGGTTAGAAGTTTTTGTTAGTATTATTAGTCTAGTTTTTTCCCTTGCTTTTTTTTTAGTTTCTATGTTAAAGTCTTTTTCTTGTATGTTGATTGTGCCCTTTGGTCTTTGTGTTGTATATGTTGTTTTTATTGGTGAATACTAATAAAGATTTATTACCAAAAAAAAGAAAAGAAATACAATGTGCAGATTTGATAAATGTGAATTAAATGTTGTGTGGGAATGAATGGAGGGATGAATGGATGGAGTTAATAATATTGAAAACACCAGTATAATAATAAGGCCTGCAATGACAGACTATCTGCTTGCTGGACTGTAATTAAAAGTTGCTAATGGGAACTGAAAAGTAAACTTTGATAAGAACTGGGGCAGTGATAAGAAAAAATGTTTACAACATTCCTTATGTTAAGAAGGAAGTCAACACAAGCTTTGAGTTTGTCAACACCAATCAAGAAAAGACAACATCTGGCCAGGAAACTGAGATGGAGCCCGGATTGAAGATGTCTATCATTAATTTACAACTTTGGGACTACATTAGCAGAATATTCCTATAAAAGACTCAATCTAATAATGCTTAAAGTGTGGCAGACCTGAGGAGTCTGTTCCACCCGCCTCTCTGCTTCATGGGAAGGACAGAGATGGTGTATTCGGAGAGTGTCAGATATGTTATGGGAAAGCATGATTCTATACACTTTGGGGCTTCTTTCTCAAGGGAAGAGGAAGAAGTGTGCTTTTGGGATCAGGTTCTGCTGTATGGAAAACACAGATCTGATCCTTGACATTGTACTTAGGGAAAGTATGCATTTTGGAGTTTTGAAGTTTTGAAGTTATGGAAGTTTTGGAACTGTGCATTGGAAGGGCTGCAGAAAAGCCCAACAAGTGCTTCTCCAAGGGGGGAGAAAATGATATGGTAATATTTGAATGCCTGAGGATGAATGTGGGAACATGTGGTGTGAATGCTGAGTGAAAATGTAATTCTCCTTTGTTTGTTAGCCATGCAATTGTAAATCCAATGTAGTTGTGTATGTGTGTATGTCCAATGTCATTATTTGTCTAAATGTTTTTCAGTAATTTGATATACCCTCTCACACTGGAAATTGCAATAAAAAGAACCTATGCTTTTAAGTTATTGAAAAGTCATTCATGACACAGACACCTCTGCTGATGGCAGCATGGGGCACCTGCAATGGCCAAGAGCTCTCACAGAGCTTTGTCCAACAGTGCCAATGGCAACACGGGACATAAGGCAGGCCCATGTGATCTAAACCCAGCTGGACCATCTGGACTCCGATTCCACACTGCCGCAAGTTCAGGACAGTGTGCGTGCGCGCGTGCGCGTGCGCGCGTGCGTGTGTGTGTGAGAGAGGCTGTTGTAGATCAGCCAGAGGCTGATGGTTTAACTGATGATTTAGAGAGGATTGTGAGCTTTCCTGTGGCACAAAATGACAGGGCTTCAAGTCTGGAAAATTCGAGGCTGGGAAATGATGGTTCTCTTTGTGAGAAACTGGCTCAGAAAGTGCAGTGCTTCAAGGCCATTCAGAGGAGCCAGAAGTAACAGCAGATAATGAATTGTGTGAAGAGCTGAGTAATCCTGGATTCCCAGGAGAAGCAACCTGTAGCTATGGAGATCAACAAAAGTATTTGTTTACAAATCAGAGGTGAAAATAGATTGCGTTGGACAGAGAAATTACGTCGGAAAGTTGTGGAGAAAATTCACAGGAGACGTAATGTTTTCGTGAGTGTCTATTAAACAACAAGTTGTTTATTTTAAGGTCAGTTCAGGCAACGCTGCATTAGAGTAAGGAGTTATCGTGTTCCTGTTTCAAGTCAAGCTTTGGTTTTCGATTTAATATATCCTGGAAGTTTTCTATGGTTCTGTTCATGTATTCCTGCTCAATTTTTTACTAGTTGTACCTTCTTACTTGTGGACTTATGCTGTACTTGTAATTTCCGGCCGTTCCAGGACTTTGTCACCTTTGGAACTTTATGAGACATTTCGATTATTGATTGGTTATCACCTATTGCGAAAACGTTTTGGATTATATATCTTTCTTTCTTATTCCTGATTTTTATATGCTTTTTATGTGTTTTTTTTATTAAAAAAACTGTTTGCTTATATTCCTGGACTCTTGTGTGGTGTGGTGGTCATAGGTGTTTTCAGGCCTGGAGTGCAACAGTCCCTCCCTGAGGCCAGTTAGGAGTATTGGCTCTTAATTAACTGGCCAGTATAGAATGAAGCCCAAAACATTGACTTAAACCAAGCAACCAAAAATGCTGTTAAAATAAATATAAGCAATTATTGCAGATTCGTTTTCAAGAGCTCCCGTGTATTAAATAAGCTCTTACTGCCTATCCTCCCTATTCCCAACAGGAATAGCATGCATAAGATCTCTGCATGCCATCAAGGGATGGGGGGAGCCGACTGAAAAAGTGGGGAAAGCCCCCAAAGACAATCAAGAGAGAAAAATCATTTCTTCATTCTCATTGAAAGTCTACCCTGCCTGACTAAGGTCAGTGGATGACTGATAGACTGGCATGACAGTCAGGACATGGGCCAGCAGCTAGATTGCATCTCCTGGGAAGTTCATACAATCAGTCCTGTGTCCTTTACACAATCCTAATGAGCTTACCATGAAACTCGCTGAACCCAAACATGCAGCAGTTTCACAATTAGGAGATGAAAATGTCAGATCCTTTTCGATGTTGTCACACATTTTATTTCCGATATTCTTAAGCCCGCCTCAGCTCTTGTCTTTGGCTGCCTCTGTATTCATTTCTGCAGGGCAGAGGAAATAATAATTAACTGACAGGCAAACGTGTCATAAAAGGCCTCTAATCATGATTAATTAATTTGGTGTTGCATAATTTCTTAAGCACATGATGCATTAATTTAGCCTAATTATGGATCTAACTCAAAAGTCCCCAGATGGCAGCTATAATTGAGCATTAATTAATTTGCTTGCTATACTTACGGTTAACAAAATCTCCCTGAAAAGAACTTTTAAAAATTGCCCTCTCTTGTCAACGACAACAAAAGGCGTACTAATAATTGGGAAAGCCAAAGGAAGTGAGTGAAGATTGCTTTGGTTCCCCTTTAAAGCCATATGAATGAAAACAAACATTTTAAATGAAAGTATGGGTTTGCTGTGCATATGTAGGTGTGTAGATATAGATACGTATTTACTTTATGCCTACTCTAAGGTCCCAGTCTCAGATTAAAACAGTTCTTTTCTCTGAACTGGAAAATTATATTTTCCTGTTTCAAAGAATGAGGGTCAATCAAGCAAATAATGCAGAAACAATCATTATCCTAAACCAGACATGTCGCTTGGCTTGGATTATTTTTACCAGGAAATTAACCTGGCACTCACATTTTATAATGTCACACTTTTAATTATGATTCTGTACTTGGATTCTCTTTCCATTTTATGTAAATTTATTTGCAAATAAGGCACATGGGGAGTGTTTGATTGGTTGGTTGATTGGCTGACTGACTACAATATTTAAAATGAATTACAATTTAAACAACATAAACTTAATAGTATTTCAGTATAAGACCCCAGGAACCATCCAGTCCAACCCCCTTCTGCAATGCAGGGAAAGCACAAAGTGTCCCTGGGAGAGGTCAATCCAGTCTCTGTAGCAATACTACTACTACTACTACTACTAATAATAATAATAAGCGCAACTCCAGGACCATCCAGTCCAACCCCCTTCTGCCATGCAGGGAAAGCACAAAGTGTCCCTGGCAGATGTCAATCCAGTCTCTGTAGTAATAGTACTCTGTAGTAATACTACTAGTAGTAGTAGTAATACTACTACTAATAATAATATGAGCAACCCCAGGGCCATCCAGTTCAACCCCCTTCTGCCATGCAGGAAGAGTACAAAGCGCCTCTGGCAGAGAGCAATTCAGTCTTTGTAGTAGCAGTAGCAGCAGCAGCAGTAATAGTAATAGGAGCAACCCCAGGACCCATCCTACCTCTTCTGCCATGCAGCCCTACCCCTTCTGCCATGCAGTAGAAGCACAATCAAAGCACCCCTGAGTGGTGGGTTCTGGACAGGGCCGTAGCCAGGATTTTGATTCGGGGGTAAGGCCTTTTCGCGGACCACCCTGAGAATTTCGGGGGCTGAAGCCCCCTTAGCCC
Source organism: Anolis apletophallus (assembly GCA_030556195.1). Classification (NCBI taxonomy): domain Eukaryota; kingdom Metazoa; phylum Chordata; class Lepidosauria; order Squamata; family Anolidae; genus Anolis; species Anolis apletophallus. The sequence continues at coordinate 34,752,626 of JARBWK010000008.1, read as the reverse complement.
CCCTGGCTACATGCCTGGTTTTGGAAGAAAGGCCCATTCTACACTGCCAAATAATTCAGATTTTCAGAATTGATAATCCACATTATCTGCTTTGATCTGGAATACCTGAGTCTACACTGCCAGATAATCCAGTTCAAAGCAGATAACCTGGATTTTATACAGCAATGTAGTAAGGGCCTAAAAGTACCAGATTCCAATTGATGTTGGAAGCTAAGCAGGATCAGGCCTGGCTAAGTCCTGGATGGGAAACTGCCAGGTGCTGTAGGATACATTTTAGAGTAGGGAACTTACAAAACCATCTCTGAGTATTCCTTTACTAAAGAAACCCTATGAAATTCATGAGGTCACCACAATGTCGACAGTTGGCCTGAAGGCACCTACAAACGCACTTCACTCATATAGTAGACATTACAGGCAATAGAGGCCATCTAATGGAGAAAACACTATCAAATTCATGTGGTAACCCTACAATGCTGGATAACTTGAAGCCATATTCATACACAATGGAGGTCCATTGGACAAGGCAATTCCAATGCACATTGTTTCCAGAGGCAAAGAACAAAATAATGCCCTCTTTCCATTTCACTTAAGGAAGACAGCTTCAGTGACAGCTGGCTTCTACTTTAAGATTAGTCCTGGAAGTGGAATATTTCAAGGCATTCAAGGCAGGCTTTTTCAGCATCTTAATGTTCCAAGAGAGACCAGGAGGCATTCCATAAGATATTGTCACTGAAATATTACCATGCTTTAAATAAAATGGCTTTTATGCATGGGTTATCTGAAACCTAAAAGAGCACTTCTAGGGTAAAAAAAAGTTGACAAAGGCTTGTTTAGGGGATGCATGATAGGTTTCCTAGAGCCAAAGCTAGAGCTAGTTACCTTTTTTGGACGCCAATTCCTTCCAATGAAGGGGAACAGCTAAGGGCTCCCACTATTACCTCTCCCACACCATCAAGCACCTGCCATTGGAAGTGACTGCTGTTTGACAAGTAAGAGGTAACCAATAACAGATAATCTTGAAATATTTCCTTTCTTTCCAAATGTCCAAGAATATTCTAAACATGCTGTGTTCTATCCTGTGCAGAAAGAAATAACAGTAAGAACCAGAATAAGAGAAGCTTTTTTCCAGTCTTCACAACCTCACTCACAGAGAAAAGTTCCAATTTAGTGTATCAGTCTAAAATTAGAACACTATCCCATCACCAATACATAAATATAAATAAATAAATAAAATAATCCCATTGCAAATAGCATGACCCACTTCTGACTAAGCATGCATAGAAATTACACTGTACTCGAAGACCAGTATGCATTCAATAATGGATTTCTGCTAGCGGAACAGTGGAAATGAACAAAAATCAGATAGGTCACCTGATCTCTGTCCCTACTACATCTCCATGTGCATTTTCAAAGCCACTCTGGGTTGGGGGGTGGGGGTGAACATTTGGCACCTCTGAGAGACGCTAAGGGTAACAGGAGGAAGTAAGTTCTACCAACATGATGCTCCACCTATGACCTACACATATTATTACATTTTTAGAAACTACATAAGATGCCTTTAATTTGGTATGTAGTTATTCAAAACAAAAAAAGTATAAAGTTTTAAAACAAGCACAATTTTTTATAGTCGTTATATACCTGGAAACATCATAAATTATATTTAAACTTATTTTTTAAGTGGAGTTTACCCTGGGGAGTCCAATTCTGATGTCAGTTTTGGTGGATTATGTCCCCTTCATGTCAAAAATGTTGATTAGACATCTGTGACATTAATACTCAGCAGTGAAACTCTCTGCCTTGGAGTGTGGTGGAGGCTCCTTCTTGGGAGGCTTTTAAACAGAGGCTGGATGGCCATCTGTCGGATGTACATTGAATGTGATTTTCCTGCTTCTTGACCTGGGGTTGGACTGGATGGCCCTCAAGATCCCTTCCAACTCAAGGATTCTATGATTCTAAAATTCTATACTTGGTCACTTCCACTATGTCGGCTATTGCTGCTATTACAGTGTAAATTGGCAGAAAGGTGGGTAATCATAGTGTGAATAAATTATCAACATTTGATTGAGATAATGCTTACAGTTCTTGAGGAATTCTAATGTTTGCATCTCATAGATTTAGGGGATTTGGTTAACCAGTTAAAATTCATGAGCAAACCAGGTTTGAACCTGAACATTTTCAGGGGCGGAAGGGAAGAGGGGTTGAAACCATACCCGCCCCTCTTGACTATGGCCTTAATGTACATTAAACTAATGAGAAACAAATTGTTTGCACTGCTCTTATGCAAAGTACATTGTTTTTGTGCCATGATAAAATACATGTGGGCTCTGCCATAAGGGTATGTAAGATTTGGGAACCTTCCCCCTGCTATCCTTCTTTGATCACTAAAGAATGAAAACCTCTGATCTGTCACCCATCTTTGCATGTCTTCAATTTGGAACATCAGAGTTTTGGCATGCTGGGACCAGATCTTCCCTTTCTTTAGACAACAAAGTCTTCGATCATTCTTTGCAATCTCCAATTAAACCTGGTTGAACTTCTGCTGGACGCCTTGAATGCCTCCATCAGTCAATCATTTCCACCACAGAGAAGAGGCAATGGTCCAATGAAAAAATGAAGGACAGACCCAGCATTGCACACTGGATTATCAAGTCAGGGTCCAGGAAAGAGACAGAAGTGATGACTAAGGGACCTTCCACACAGCCATATAACCCAGAATATCAAGGCAGAAAATCCTACAATATCTGCTTTGAACTAGGTTATCTGAGTCCACGCTGCCATATATTCCAGATAATGTGGAATTTTATTCAGCTGTGTGCAAGGGGCCTGAGAGTCCATGGTTAGAGTTCAGGGTTATAAATGGAAGTCTCATCTGGAGCAAGTGCCATTGCCTTCCTTTGAGGTGAGAGAGTGTGACTTGACATAAATATGAGGTTTCCATAAATAAGCAGGGATTTGAACTCTGGTCCCTCAAAGTCATAGGCCAACACTCACAGCAAATGCCACTGGCTGGTACCTACAAAATAACTTGCAACGAAACCCACTTACCAGGCTATTTTTAATTTCAGTCACTTACAACCTGTGATAGGTTGGTGTGGAAGGCACAAGAAATCTCAAGTCACATTGCCCTTTTGGTCAGGATTACTTCATTACAGTTAAATAATCCATCCGTTATTTCAATCCTGAAAGATTAGCATCACTTTGCCTATATCTATCAAGCGTCAGCAGGGCACTCTACAGTAAGTGACGAGACCTAATTATACAATTGTTTAATCTGTCAGTTTCTTCAACTCCCTGCCAATCACCTACAACTTGCATTTTCTGCTAAGCACATGTGGCCATACAGCATTGCAGACTTGTCTGTTATCCTCCTCCTCCTCCCTAGCGTTTGTCCCACGAACTCATATGGTGTGCTTTGCCTGTCATGTTCACATGACTTTGTTTTGGGCATTCCTCAGAAAGAAACCTCCTTAGTTTTGACAGGTTGATGCAACTGTTTGTATTGCAGCTGGCAAGTTGCACTGCCTATCACTGCACAACATTGCTCCATTGGTTGGTTATCCAGCCAGCACCACTAGGAAGTGGGGTCAGATTGTCTATCTCTGATTTATAATATGCATATACATGATTGGATTATCAAGAACCCTGCTCAGGTCTTGCAGACCCAAGCATTATTATCTTTTCTAGTGTCCCATGCCTTCTCAATATGTATCCAAAGTTTAGTCAGCTTAGGACATCATCCCATTAGGAACATAAAGTGGTAGGAATTGTCTTCTTATAATGTCTTATAATGTCTGAAATTAGTGAGTGTTGTTCTTCATTTACTGTCATGACTTTAGAGTTCTTTAATACTGGTAGCCAGATTTTGTTCATTTTCATGGTTTCCTCCTTTCTGTTGAAACTGTCTGTCTAAAAACAATCTAAAACATGGGAATCTAATAGGTACCATCCCATGTTAAAATAAGTGCCTTTAGTCATTTCTGTGTGAATCAGGAGCTCTGAAGACGTTTGCTCCCAGACTCAAAAAACCTCAGTTTCTACTCAGTTTAAACTCATTTTTAAACCCATGGGTAATTGGCAGAAGTAGTTTTGCCCTATATCAGTGGTTCTCAACCTGGGGGTCGCGACCCCCAGGGGGGTCGCAGGGCCATTTTCTGGGGGTCGCGAAGGTGCCTCGGTTGCCCCCGACCCTTTTGCCTCCTCACAATGGCTGCCAGCCCTGTGCCAGGCAGTCCAGGTCAGCTCCTCCACCTCCTGTTCCCACAGGGCTGCAGGAAGTCAGGAGGAGGAGAAGCTTAGCAGCAAAGGCCCTCCTCGCCCCCTCCGAGCTCCCACCGGCCGGCAAGGGCGTGTGGCAGGCGAAGGCGACAAAGGAAGAAGCCAAGCCGGCAGATTGATATTGCGGCTTGCATGGGTGGAAGGAGGTCAGGCTAGGTGGCCTTTAGGTGCTGAGGGAGGGAGGGAGCGAAGGAGCCCTCCTCCCTGCCTTCCCTGCAGGCTGCGGGGCAGGCAAAGCACACAAAAAAACCGGCACGAAAAGTCAGTGTGTGTGTGGGGGTGAGGCAGGCCGCGGGGACTGGAGCCACATGCAACAATGGCGGGTCTCCCCAGGAGAGGGGGGGAAGGTGCTGATGCACTGTGCCTTTTCTTTCTCAATTCCTTTTGACTTCCTCCCTTTCCCTGAAACCCTCGGGGCAGAGGCCTGGCTGGGCTGCTGTGAGTTTTTCAGGCTGTATGGCCGTGTTTCATTCAGTAGCATTTTCCCCTGACGGTGTTTGTGTATGGTTTAAGAGTTGCGCCTCGGTTGAGTCCCATTCTGCTTCCCAGGTGGGTTTGTTTTGTTTTTAAGGCCAGGGGGCTGCAGGGTTTGGGCAAAGTTTTCTTTGGAACATTGCCCTCCTTCCTTATTCCCCCCGACGACAAATGCCCCTTTGTTTCCCAGGGCGCAGTATTTCCTCCCATTCAATTCCTTCCCTTTCTCCCCCTTGCTTCCTTCCTTCCTTTTTTCCTTCCTTGCTTCCATCGTTCCACCCGTTGCCTCCCTCCCTTCCCCAGCCTTCCTAAACCCAGGTTGCAGCCCCGGTGTCTACTCTGCAGCCAGCCATCCATCCACCCGTGCGTTGGGGAGGGAGAGAAAGGGAGGGAAGGAGGGAGGCTGCTGCTGGCTCCGTGCTCCCAGTGGCATGATTCGTGGAGTAGAGCAGCACCCAGCTGCTTTGGCTGCCCCCTCCTCCTCTTTTTCCTCTTCCTCCGTTTTGTGCTTTTGTTTTTGGGAGGAAGGAATGAGGAAGGGAGTTCCCCCAGAGTTGAAAGAGGAAGGGGTGCCTCTCCAGGTGACCTTAGCCCAGGCCTGGGCAACTTGGAGCCCTCCAGGTGTTTTGGATTTCAACTCCCACAACTCCTAACTGCTAGGAATTATGGGAGTTGAAGTCCAGACACCTGGAGGACCTAAGCATAGTTTTTGTGATTAATCACTATGCTTTAATTATATTCAATTTGTAACAATGGAAATACACCATATATATTAGATATTTATATTACTGGGTTGCTGTGAGTTTTCCAGGCTGTCTGGCCATGTTCCAGAAGCATTCTCTCCTGACTGCACCTATGGCCGGCATCCTCAGAGATTTTTGGGATCTGTTGGAAACTAGGCAAGGGAGGTTTATATTTCTGTGGAATGGTGTCCAGGGTGGGAAAAACTCTTGTCTGTTGGAAGCAAGTGTTAATGTTGGAATTAATCACCTTGATTAGCATTGCAAAAGCTTTGCAGCTTCAAGGCCTGGCAGATTCCTGCCTGGGGAGATGTTAGCTGGCCTTGATTGTTTCATGTCTGGTATTCCCCTGTTTTCAGAGTGGTTTTTTTTACTGTACTTCTTTTACAGTTTTAATACTGGTGGCCCATTTTGTTCATGTTCATGCTTTCCTCCTTTCTGTTCAAAATTTCCATGTACTTCATGTGTCTTCTCTGTGTTGTCTGACATGGTGGTTGTTAGAGTGGCCGAGCATTTCTGTATTCTCAAATAATATGCTATGTCCAAGTTGGTTAATCAAGTTCTCTGCTATGGCTGACTTCTCTGGTTGAATTAGTCTGTTGTGCTTTTCATGTTCCTTGATTCATGTTTGGGTGCTGCGTTTGGCGGTCCCTATGTAGATTTGTCCACAGCTGCATGGTATACGGTGGACTCCTGTAGAGGTGAGAGGATCTGCAGGACCTCTGCAGGAGTCTACCATATATCATGCAGCTGTATGTCCACACGTCTACAGGGATCGCCAAAAGCAGCATTTCCCAAAACATGAATCAAGGAACATGAAAGGCACTGCAGACTGATTCAGCCAGAGAACTCAGCCATAGCAGCACACTTGATAAATAATTGCATTTAATATTAAATAATTAAATAATTAGTAATAAAATAAGTAGCAACGAAAATAAAGTTATGGTTGGGGGTCACCACAACATAAGGAACTGGATTTAGGGGTCACGGCATTAGAAAGGTTGAGAACCACTGCCTATATGATGGGCTCCATGAGACTCCATCTTCAAAATGTTTTTCAAGTTTGTAGAAATGGGGGTGGGAGTGACTACATTTGATGAGGTCCATCATTTCTAGGGAAAATTCAGACTTGATTTGCCCCATGATCCATTGATTAGTTTTTTTTAACAGTTCACGTTATCCATAGTTCTCTTCTCTGGAATTTCAAATGATTCATTTTTCACATATCAGTTTTCTTCACTGTGTTTATTTTTACAACCAAAGAAATTGGAAGCATGATGTCATGGACCATCCTAATTTTAGTATTCAATGATCTGCCTTGATACTTCAGAACTTGCTTCTTTCAGAACCATATTGTATAAGGTTCTCAAAACATACAGGTTCGCTTTTTGCAGTACCATAGATCCAGCCATTACATTGTCTGATGTATTGACATGCTTAAGACTATCTACAGCAATTGAATAGGAAATTTCAGAATGTTGGAAGGTAAGGAATTTCTTCTGTGATCAGTGCTTACTATGATGACACATGACTGGGGCTCCTTTGAAGAAACCATTTATTCTGGTATTACAGCCACATGCCCCCTGTTTTAGTCTCAATGCAAACACATTGCCCCTTGCTCAATACCAACACTTTTGAGACTGACTATATACTATTGCTCAAATGCATACATCACTTTTCAGAAAATGAATTACTGACAAGGCTGGGGGCGGAAGGGGGGGAGGAAATACATGCAGCTGACTGATGTAATTTGTACAAAACTATATGAAAACCAGAATGTGTTTTGTCTACTGGGATGAAAAGGCTAGAACGTAGCTGTTAAAAATTCATGTGTACCTATGTCAGGATTGATCTCAAGTTAATAATAAACATTAGAAAAACAGGTCTGTGTTGCAATGTCATGGTAACAAGCCTTGGAGTAATGTGTACACATTTGAATGTCCTGCTGAAGGTAAATAAATATAGAAAACTTATTTCCCACTTGTGCATCTGCTGACAACTTTCGATTAAATTTGGTGCATTTGATTTGAACAGTCTCATTTTTGAAGGAAAAATAATTACGCTTCTTCTGTACAGGTCTCTCATGTCATATTGTGGCCCTATCAGGTCCAGCTTTATCATTAGAATAAGGCCATTAGAGTAAGGACCCACATATACCGCCATATAATGCAGTTTGAAACTGTATTATATGGCAGTGTAGATGGAGCTACAGAGGGTAGGTTTGGAGAAGGGCTCTTATAAGGAAGATATGTCCCAACAACCTGGGATATCCCACCAAGTGCCACCAATTATAACCAACGGCCCCCAATTATGGCAAACAATCGAGGGACAGTAGGCAGACAAAAAATGGAGGACAAAAGGCAAACAACAAGGCTTGGCCCTAGGCAAGGCCGCGAGGGAATCAAAGCACACACACACACACACCCTCATTCATACAAAGCCAGTAAGTAGGAAACCCCCATTGAATATTATATTTTGCCTTTGCTCCTTCCAATTATTAAAGATTTATTTTTCTTTCATCAGTGGTGGACATGTGGGGTGATGGTCAAGTATTGGAGGAAAGTCCAAAAGTTGATTCATGAGATATTACAGATTAAGTTAGATTTAAAGCCAGAAATATTTCTTTTGGACATTACAGACCCGAAACAAATGGAGAAAGAAACAGAGAAACTTGTATGGTATATAAATACGGCAGCCAGAATTGTAGCAGCCAGATATTGGAAGAAAGAAGAAATGCCCGAAGAAAAGGAAATCCTATATAAAATATTAGAAGTTGCAGAAATGGACCGTCTAACACAAATATTGAGAGGAAATTCAATAGCTCACTTCTCGAAAGTATGGAAACCCTTTGTTGAATATATTAATAAGAGAGAAAATATCAATGTAAAGGGATTTTGATATGATGACTGTAATTACAAATCAAGACTCAGGTTACACTACGAAGCGGATATTTCTTTGGGTGAAGTCAACTCGTTTGTATGGTTTGTTTTTAATCTGTTATGTGCTCCCTATTTACCTACCTCCCCACTCTCCATCCCGCTGTACCCCCCACCCCAAGATCCCCCCCGTGCTTTACCCTATGTACCCAGTGTCATTTATATGTTTGTATTCATGTTTTTTAATGCAATAAACTCTTATAAAAAAATTTTTTTAAAAAATTAAAGATTTATTTTTCTGCCACCAATTAATTATTTCATTAGGCCACCTCCTTTAATGTGATTTTCATAGAGCCACACGAAGACTTCAGAGAGAATAAAACAGGAAAATGTTGTTTATTTTGATCAGTCAATAAGGTTAATGGTTGCAGATAACTTCTCAGGCTTTTCTTCAATACAGAGGATCGTACTTATATATTAAGTTTCTTTAGAATAAAAATCCACACATGTAAATTCAAACAGGAATCCTTTAAAACCTTTTGGATTCTCCCTTCCCTCCTACACAGCACTCTAAAACACTATAGAGGCCTATTAACTATTCCTCAAAGAGGTATCGTTCCTATTACAAAGCAGTTCCCAATTCTCTTCCTTCCTTCCTACACAACTCCTCATCCTTTTTCTTCACCACCAATTTCCTAACTGATCTTAAAATGATTGCTGTCTTCATCATTCGGCTCTGGCTCTGCCCAGCTCCAGCTTTTCTATCCAATTTCTATCAGCCAATCAGACTGTACTTCTGCCTTACTGCCTGGTTGCTCCACCCCTCAGCTCTTGCTTAGCTTCAGCAAACTGTGTCTGGCTGTTGCCTTTTACACCAACCTTTTACACACCAACCCTTTAGGGTAGGCCAATCCATTACAGCAGTCATGGAAGGTTAGCAAATTTTTAGCAATTGTTTTATATGAGTCTACATTGCCATATAATCCAGTTCACAGATGATAATTTGGATTCAGAAACTGGATTATATGGCAGTCTAGATGAGGCCACGGAGCCCAGCTGGTCCACCTTGCTTGAAACTATGTCAATTCCATTGGACAGTCACCTTATTGTCCATGTTGCTGTTGATACTCTGAGATGGCTGTAGAGCTGCCATCAGTAGAGGTGCCTGAACAACGAGGGAGAAGAAAGAAGCCATGCTGATGAGTGCAGAGAAAAGGAGGTGGCTGCAATGCCCTTGGTAGATAGTGGACTGGCCAATTGGACCCAATTCTTGTTGTCCACACTGTCCTGACATTGCGGAGTTATTCTGGAATTTCCAATGATCTCCAGAGCACACACACATTTATTAATATGGGGCTAAACTGAATTCATCTGGGCTACCCATGGTATCTATTAGAGTGCACAGTGCAGGAATGCTATGAGGACAGGCAGCATCCAACTCACAGTGAGCAAGATTTATATTGTCTGTGTAGATGAGTCCCTGGACTAATTGTACTCTTGAGTATCAACTTCAGTGTGGCTTGTATGATGGCAAATTCAAATGTATTGCCACTTGGGTGATATTTTGTCTGACAACCTTGCTGGTTTGAGTTTTTACTCAAAGGTTGCTGGTGATTTCTGATCAGTTTCAATATGCTAAAAGTCCTGAACTGCCAGTATGTTGTGCCTTTTACAAACCTGCAGCTTATTAAGATGAAATGAATAGGTTTCAAAAGCTAGAAAACCGATCCTGCAAATGAAATATCCATATCCCCTCTGTCTTCTAAAATTATTATAAGATTTTTAGCAGTAGAATAGACCAAATATACTGGGGATCTCAAGTGGTCCCAATCTACCCCTTTGAATGTTTAATTTTGCTACATTTTCTCATGCCAGAATACATTGAGTATAGTGGATCCCATGGGGCAGCGCTTGTGATTGCATGAACATCAGGAATACTGAAGTCCTGTGCAATAAGATTTCCCTTGCCCATGAATTTGAAGGTTTATGTGTGCCTTGAAAGTTGTTATGCTGCTGGATAGGGAGTGAAAGAGTGCTATTTTTAAAATGAATACTGACTCTAGTCCACGTAGAATTTACATTTGCTTTGCATTTGTGGTGAATAACAATGAAACTGTTCTCGCACAGTCTAATTCTATGCATTTTATGTTAATCCCGCTAAATCCAAATAATTGCATCCAGCATCAGCATACCATGGTTCTTGGGTGTCTTGCCCTTTCCAACCTAAGGAAACCCTAAAGCAGTGGTTCTCAACCTTTCTGATGCCACAACCCCTTAGTACAGTTTATTTATTTATTTATTATTTCGATTTATATACCACCCTTCCCGAAAGGCTCAGGGTGGTTCACAAAGATAAAACAACATGAACACAGAAGTAATTTGAACATGATGAAAACAATTTAGACAGATATGGAATTTGCAGCCTCATGTTATGGTAACCCCCAAACATAAAATTATTTTCGTTGCTACTTCATAATATAATTTTGCTACTATTATGAATCACAATGTAAATATCTGACATACAGAATCTATTTTCATTCACTGGATGAAATTTGGCACAAATACCCAATATGCCCAAATTTGAAAACTGGTGGGGTTGGGGGGGGGGGGGTTGATTTTGTCATTTGGGAATTGTAGTTGCTGGGATTTATAGTTCACCTACAATCAAAGAGCATTCTGAACTCCACCAATGATGGAATTGAACCAAACCTCACACATGGAGCTCACATGTCCAACTGGAAGGGTCTGGTGGACATTGATCTTCAGTTTTAGAGTTGTAGTTCATCTACCTCCAGAGAACACTGTGGACTCCTACAATGATAGATCTGGACCAAACTTGGCATGAATACTTGGTATGCCCAAATGTGAACACTGGTGGAGTTTGGGGGGAAATAGACCTTGACATTTGGGAGTTGTAGTTGCTGGGATTTATAGTTCACCTACAATCAAAGAGCATTCTGAACCCCATCGATGATAGAATTAGACCAAATTTCCCACACAGAACCCCCATGACCAACAGAAAATACTGTGTTTTCTGATGGTCTTTGGCAACCCCTCTGATACCCCCGTATAACAGAGGTCCTGACCCCCAGATTGAGAAATGCTGCTGTAAGACCTATCACAGTGTTTTCTTGCAAGATTTGTTCAGGAGAGCTGTGCCATCAAAATTCCTAATTTTGGCCCCAGAACCTGACTTCAGCTTCTATATAATGTCAACTTATTCATGAGAACATACTCATGTTTTGGGAGCATAAATGACCAAAAGCGTTTATATTCATATCCCCACTGAAAGTTTCTGCAAAAAACCAAGTGGTCACCGTGTAATAAGAATGCTGGGTTAGATTAGCCTTTTGTCTGATTTATTCACGTTTGCTCCTGATGACAACGTTTTACAGTTGCATACAGATTAAAATGCTGTCATTATTTACAGAATTGGTAATCAAATAATGATAAAACACAATGGCTGTGAGATGAACATTTTAAGATCCTGCTTCATTTTTGAAAAGAATTGATAAATGACTGATCTAATTGTAAAAGAAGAAGCATTATGGGAAAATGTGGCCCTCCAGTGCTACCCGTAAATTCGGCCATAAAGACTTGAGCCCTTTCTGCTCTCCTGGCCTTTTGACACACCTTGTTTCCTAAATCTATTACGTATTCATTTCCTATATATTCCCAAAGGCACGTCTCTCTTCTCTAAGCAAAGTTGCCATCAGAAATTCTTTCAGAAATCAAATATAGATGGTGACATTTAACTTACGTAATTAATCATTATTAATTGCTTGGGTATTCATGGGGACAATAATAATTAGCTCATCTGAATGTAAAGCATATTTTCACTGAAATAACAGAAGCTCTCAAGGCAGAAACCCAATCAGACCTGATCAAGAATGAATATCAATCTCCTGGGTCAAGCTCTGCATTTTTATGAATCTCTCTCTCTCTCTCTCTCTCTCTCTCTCTCTCTCTCTCTCTCTCTCTCTCTCCATGACATAGATAAAGGGGACCCAAATTGATATTGTTTACCTTGACTTTCAAAAGGCTTTTGACAAAGTCCCTCACCAAAGGCTCCTAAATAAGCTCTTCAGCCATGGAATCAGAGGACAGGTCTTGTCCTGGATTGGAACCTGGCTAAACTGTAGGAAACAAAGGGTGGTAATAAATGGACACTTCTCTGGGTGGAAAGAGGTGGGAAGTGGTGTACCCCAAGGTTCAGTTTTGGGTCCGTTACTTTTTAATTTATTCATTAATGATCTGGATGTAGGAGTGAATTCTGAGGTAGCAAAGTTTGCAGACGACACTAAATTGTTCAGGGTAGTTAAAAATGAAACTGATTGTAAAGAGCTCCAGAAAGATCTCTCGAAATTGAGTGAATGGGCAACAAAGTGGCAAATGCATTTTAACCTAAACAAGTGTAAAGTCATGCACATCGGGGCAAAGAACCCCAACTACACTTATCAACTGATGGGGTCAAAGCTTTCCGAGACAAACCAGGAAAGGGATCTTGGGGTCTTGGTGGACAGCTCAATGAAGATGTCAACCCAGTGCGCTGCAGCAGTGAAAAAGCAAATTCTATGCTAGGCATGATCAGAAAGGGAATCGAAAATAGGTCAGCAAATGTTGTATTACCTCTCTACAAATCTATGGTAAGGCCACATTTGGAGTACTGTGTACAATTCTGGTCTCCGCACCTTAAGAAGGATATAACGGAACTGGAAAAGGTACAGAAAAGGGCAACAAGAATGATCCAAGGGATGGAGCGGCTCCCTTATGAAACCAGGTTGCAACGCCTTGGTCTTTTCAGCCTTGAAAGACGGCATTTAAGAGGTGACTTGATCGAAGTGTATAAAATCATGCATGGGATAGAAAAGGTGAATAAAGAAAAATTATTTTCTTTGTCACAAAACACTAGGACTAGGGGCACTCCTGAAGCTCCAAGGTAGGAAAGTTAGGACTAATAAAGGGAAATATTTCTTCACCCAGAGGGTCATTGGGTTATGGAACTCACTTCCAGAAGAGGTTGTGACAGCTGTCAGCCTGAACAACTTCAAGGCAGGATTAGACAGATTCATGGATACCAAGTGTATCGGTAGTTACTGAAAAGGACATTCAAGTGCCACCTCGGAGTTGGTTGAGGTAGGCAGGATTTCCGTGGGTACTGGTTGTGGGGGGTCGGGAGCAGGTCAGGGTTTTGCCCTCCCTTCTGCTCGAGATCCCCGTGTACAACTGGGGGCCACTGTGTGATACAGAATGCTGGACTAGATGGGCTGAGGTCCGATTCAGCATGGCTCTTCTTATGTTCTTATGTTCTTATGTTCATATTAAAGACGCAGCACGACGTGGTTTTAGCATTGGACTATTATGACTCTGGAGACCAAGGTTGGCCATCAAACTCCACTGGGTAACTTTGGGCAAAGTCACACACTCTCAGCTTCAGAGGCAGGCAGAGACAAACCCCCTTCTGAACAAATCTTATCAAGAAAATCCTGTGATAAGTTTGCCTTCAGGTCACCATAACTTGGAAATGGCTTGAAATCAAACTGTGATATAACATTTCAAGTTAGAAATGATTTTCAATATTTGTAAACCTTTGATTCTGGGGAACAACTAGAATTTTTTTGTCGTATTACTTGCTCTATACTCTGTTCTCCAAAACTGTGACTCAAGCCAGGTTACAAAAGTAAAATCCAAATAAATCCATAAAGAGATTTTTTAAAGAAATACTTGTATAGGACTGGTAAAAATAGCAGCTATAGTCTGAAGCCTAGAAAATTTAAATTATGATGTTGGGGCTGAGGTTGTATACTCTTTGTTTGACACCGAAGTGAAATCTGATAAATATTGTTAACAGGGAAATAGTTGTTATAAAGTAAAGGTAAAGGTTTCCCCTGGCATTAAGTCTATAGTCGTGTCCAACTCTGGGGGGTGGTGCTCATTTCCATTTCTAGGCCGATGCACTGACATTGTCCATAGTCACCTCCAATTTCATCCAGCTGGCACGGCCACATGGAGCACCATTACCTTCCCGCTGGAGCGGTGCCTATTGATCTACTCACATTTGCATGCTTTCAAACTGCTAGGTTGGCAGAAGCTGGGGCTAAGAGTGGGAGTTCACCCCGCTCCCCTGATTTGAACTGGCAACCTTTCAGTCAGAAAATTCAGCAGCTCAGCGGTTTAACCCACTATGTTTAATTGAATTACTATTGCAGACAATTCCAAGTTATTTATTCTACAGGGAAAATACACTGGACAAGATCCTGCATTAAACATGTAGCCACCTCGATTTTTTGTGGATATAAAGCCCTCTTCTCCAGTCCCAAGTGGTATAAAGGATTTGGCCTTTATGCTATTTGAACCAGTCAAGAAAAGTTTGGGGAGAAGGTTGTCCTTTCATTGTTTGTTTGTTTCATTTTGCAATTCTGAAAATCTTGGACATGCTAACTTCTGTCTCTGCTAAGGCCCCAAATCTGCTAGAATTCAGTGTGTTTATCATGGGGTATGGAAAATGTAAAGTTTCCTTCGTTCCACCTGATACTCCCTCTATAACTATTTTCCAAGGCTATTTTGCTTCTCCTCTACCCATATTTCACAGTAAGCATAAGAAGTAGAATAAATTATTATTTATTTATTTTCAGTGAGATATTGGAATCTTCTCTTCTTCTGTTCTGTGCGAGTCCCTGGAAATGAACAGCTGCAAATGGGATGTAGAGATAAGAAAGACCACCAAGAAGGAAGAAGAATAAAGCTTGGAGAAAGCATGGAAAAGATAGCGAATGTGTGTGTGTCTGCACATGTACATATACATTAATTTTTAGAAGAAAAGTATAACTGGTATTTGACTACTACAATCTTTAGACTCGAATGTTGGTGCAATCCCATGAATTTCAAATATGTTTTAACCTGTTAGTGTTCAGTACATTTACCCATTTCTGAACCTATTGGTTGCAACTGTAGCTGCAAACAAATTATGAGTTAAAAGTAAATGTTTCTCAGAGATAATAAAGCTATTTGGCTTATCAGTTTCCGTTCCTACTCTTGATGATAATGATGACAACAATGACGGCAACAATGATGACAATGACGATTTTACTCAACAACAAAAAAGAGGTAATGGTGAAAATTCACCTGGCTTAATGAAAAAATATTATTCCCTTCTAACTGGTGCTCACGCATAGACTTGATAATAATGGTTCTGTGCAAATATATTTCTCAGGCATATTTCAAAGGATTGGTTTGCAAATACTGTGTCCCCAGTTTGGGAAGTTTAAATGCAAATAGGTGTAGCCAGGGGTAAACATATTTTCACAGTGTACATATAAAAAAAGTAATGGAATTAGATCTAAATTCAAGACATGAACTAGCCAGCAAGAACCTAAAACTAACCGATCACCAACAACAGAAAAAGCACCATTGCATTTTAAAGACAACACAAACAAAACTAGGTCCCCGTAAAGAACGTGACACAGAGTTTGGGGAAATTACTTTTTTAAACTCCAAATTCCAGAATTTACTGAAACTTCTGCCTGTACCTAATTGGAGATTCTGGGAATAACAATCCAAATATTTTCCAGGTTCTGTAGCTTGAATCAAATTACTTCTTCTGTTAATATTTTTTTTCCTGAGTGGCAACTTGCCATCTCATCAGTTTACATTTTTTTATCCTAATCACAATCAGGAATCACTCATTGGCTTTGCAGTGAGAGAATTTCCAGAACCATGCCAGAGGACCTAGAGATTTCTAGAGCAAATTATTTTATTATTTTATTTATTTACTTCACTTGTATATCGCTTTTCTCACCCTGGAGAGAGGGGGGGAGGGGGACTCAAACATTAAAATCATATAATCCAAAAATCATGTTCCAAGACCATTCCAAATATCAAATATCAATTGCACATAATCAATTATCATTCCTTGTACTGCTTACTGTCCAAAGGCTTGGTCCCATAGTTTTTACTTTTTTCTGAAGGCCAGGTGTGTGGGCACTGATCTATTTTCATTGAAGAGTGAGTTCCATAGTCGAGGAGCCACCACTGAGAAGCCCCTTTCTCTTGTCCCCACCAGCCGTACCTGCAACGGTGGTGGGACCGAGAGCAGGGCCTCCCTGGATGATCTTAACCTATGAGATGGTTCATAGAGGGAGATGCGTTCGGAAAGGTAAGCTGGGCCAGAACAGTTTAGAGCTTTATAGGCTAAAGCCAGCACTTTGAATTGTGTTCAGAAGCAGACTGGCAGCTTCCAAGCACAATCAAATCCACAAACAATTAAATCCGCAAAAGTGAAACACACAAATGTAAACGGTCAGTACTTTTCCTTTTACTTCCCTCGTTTCATGAAGAACATGTGGATGCAGGTGACTTCAGTTGTATGTTTATAACTCCTTTGATAAAGGTGTAGAAATCTTTGAATAATGACTGGACTGGCACAGCATTTCAAATGCATGCATGTGGGCACTGGTGGGCACCAAAAGAAAAAATCACATCCCTGTGTTAACCTTTCGACTTGTGTAAGTCCCATTTCTGAATGAAGTCATTAAAATTGCACTACTGAGATCTGTAACTGTCAGTAAAAATTACAAGCAGCAAAAGGGACATAAAACAACATATTCAGTATAATAAAATGACATTTTGGGGGCGGTGAATGTGTGCAACTTCTCATTTCTTTAAAAGAAAGAGCAAGGAAGTATAGACCAGTAAGTAGAATTATTCCGTGCAATGTTTCCTGAACATGTATATGAATGGGTAAGACGTTTCATTTTAAAATGGCATTGTTGGTTGGGGAAACAGACCGATCATGTTAAAGTGACTTCTAACTAGGTAGAAAGAGGGGTGGAATGCTAGTGCATCATAGCATTCCTGTTAAAGTTTTTGCATGCCCTATTGTAGGGCGTGGAAATTACAGCAAGACCCCCTAACACCAGAGTTCACATCCATGGTTTCACTTTTTTATTCCATGAGGGAATAATGATCTCTCTAGGAATTTGCTTGGTCCTCCAGGCGATTCTATAGCATACTTCCCCTAGAACAGCAGCTCTCAACCTGGGGGTCGTGACCCCTGGGGGGGGGTCATTTGGCAATTTGGGAGAGGTTGCGTGAAACTGCCTTCTTAGGCCCTGCCTCCTCTGCCTCCTCAAAATGGATATTGGCTCCCTTTGCCAGCCTGCATCCATGCCCATGCCACTTTGCCTCCAGGTGGCACAGAGAGGTTCCTCCTCCTCTTTGGTGGCGAGGAGTCAAGGGAAGGCACTTGGACGCAGAGGGAAGAGATCCCTGCATCTCTGGCCATAGTGCCATGGACACGCGCTGCCCCGCCGGCCCCTCGGTCCTGTTGGCCCGGTTGCTGCTGCTACTCTCCTGTTTAGGGGCTGTGGAGGAAGAGAAACAGGAGGTGGAGGCGCAGACAAAGCGGCTGTTGGATCTGTATGGAGGGAGTGGGCAGGTGGCCAAGCACAGAGGAAAGAAAAAAGGAAGGAATGGATGCAGCCAGCCAGGCAAGCAGACTGGGGCCTTCCTGGTCCCCCAGTCCCGAAGAGCGCTCACCTCAGATGCTCCAGTTCCACCCAGGGGCGGTCCTACAAGCTAGGCCAAGTAGGCGGCTGCCTAGGGCACCATCTGGGAAGGGGGCGCCATCCTGGCCACATGGGGTGCCATCCTGGCCCTGCTGATGTTCCTCAGACAGCGCCGCAGCTGCCTGCTTTTGGGCCCCGGCCTTGTGTGCTCTGACGCCGCTTCTGGGCATGCGCGGAGGTTTTCGCGCAGGTGCAGTTGCTCTAGAGCTGAAGTTGAGCGCAGGAGCAACTGCACATCCGTGAAAACCTCCGCGCATGCCCAGTAGCTCCCTTGCGCAGAAGCCTGTAAGCAAAGCACTCCCTATCGGGCAGGTAGGGAGTGCTTCCCCTCTCCTTTTGTCTCCGCCGCGCGCGCGTTTGCAGGGAAGGAGAAAAGAATCAGTGAAGGAAGTGTAAGTGAAGGAATGAATGAAGGGCTTTCCTCCTCCTCCTCCTCCTCTGCAATCTCTTCTCTCCCTCCTTCCTTTCTTCGGCACTATTTCTGTCTAGACCTGAGGGGCCTGAGGCTATGAGGAGTTGTGGGAGTTGGAGTCCAAAACACCTAGAGGGAGGGCCCAAGTTTGCCCAGGCCGCGCTGCCTGTATTCGACCTCATTTGAACATTTTGGCTGTTTTTCTATTTACATTTACATTGGGATCCTAATTTTGGACTTATGGGAGACTCCTATGAATTATGAGACAGGTGGTAGGTAATAGATTCTGATTTTGATGCATTTACATTGCATTTCTTGTTGATTATTATACAGTTCTGCTTAATATTGTCATACAATATAATAAAAATACAATATAACAATGGAATAATGATATATTTTATATTACATGTAATATTACAAACAATATTGCAGTATAGTGGTATTGTACAAAATAGTAATATATAATATTTTATTTTACTTTATTTTGGGTTATTTGAGTTTTATAGGAGTCATGAAAATATTTAGTAGATGATAATTTTAATGAAATAAATAATTTTATTTATTATTTTATAATAATAATATAATATAATGTTATATTGTATTATAATCTCAATATATTATAATATAATTATATTGTAATGTAGTATAATATAATTATGATATAATATAGTATGAGTATGGTATAATATATTGTATATACATTGATACAATATAATACTACTAATGGTATCGTGATATTATAATTGTATATTTGTTTTACATGGGGGGCAAAATAATGTTTTTGGGGGGGGGGCACCAAAATAATGTTCGCCTACCATTTCAAATTATCTTAGACCACCCCTGGTTCCACCAGTAGCGCTTCAGGGTGTCTGAGGCAGGGTGTACCTTGGCTGGGGCTACAGGGCTGGCAGGCAGCAGAAGGCACTTCTGGTATTTTCTGTTGGTCATGGGAGTTCTGTTTGCTAAGTGGTTCAATTCCATTGTTTTGGAGTTCAGAGCTATAAATTCAAGCCTCTACAATTCCCAAATATCAAGTATCCCCCCTCCCCCACTCGGCCAGTGTCCAAATTTGGGAATATTGAGTATTTATGCCAAGTTTGGTCCAGATCCATAGTGGTTTGGGTTCACATTTGCTGTCCGGATGTAGGTGAACATCTTCCCTAAATCATGGTCAGTTCCTCCCAAACCCCTCCAGTATTTTTTGTTGGTTATGGGGGTTCTGTGTGCCAAGTTTGGTCCAGGTCTGTCATTCATGAGGGTCTCGGTGGTCTGTGGAAGTCAGAGCTGAATTGCTTAAAGGTACTGCAAATCCCATTATTCATTGTCTATACTCCCCCAAACATATTGTTTTTGTGATTGATCTCTATGCTTTAATTATGTTCAATTTGTAATAATGAAAATACATCCTGCATATCAGATATTTACATTCCGATTCTTAACAGTAGCAAAATGACAGTTATGAAGTAGCAATGAAAATAATTTTATGGTTGGGGGTCACCATAACATGAGGAACTGTACTTAAGGGTCACGACATTAGAAAGGTTGAGAACCACTGCCCTAGAAGTTACCACAGGGTTACATTGGAGGATGCAGCAATTTCCTAAAGAAGACACCTCTGGACACCTTCCAGCTTTCCAATATTCTTCTTGAATTGTGGTACCCAGAAATGAACACAGTATTCCAGGATGAGGTTTGATTAATATTACCGTATTTCTTCGATTCTAAGACATATTTTTCCACATATACATATATTCTGTTGTTGGTACTGATATTAGTGTGCATCTTAAAATTGATGGCATGCTAGAATTGAAATAATACAGTATCTTACATTTAAAAAATATTAGAAGATGAATATGGATTTTAAGTGGTTAGTTTCCTTAGTGGCCCATGACCAGAAAAGTAACTTTGTGGTGAAATTGTTTCAATACATCTACAAAAGCATGTTCTTAACATCTATGATACTGGTGTTGTACTATAAAGATCCCTTGAACAGTTCTTCCAATGCATCCATTACTGGCCATTATTGGATATAGGAAATGGTGCTGTGTGGGCTTTTTGATGTGACACACTATGGCAGTTCATTTGTTCACATCAACATTACGTGCAATTGCTACAGCAAACTGATAAATCCTGACTTGCCACTAGTTGTACTGCAGCTATGCTGCAGATAAATAGAGTTAAATCTCTGGGGCTGTTAATCTGACACTTTTCATGAAAACGAAATTCACAAGATAAAGAAGCGAAAAGAAAAAAGACCAAGCCTCTTTTAAGTCTAAGAAATGATCTTGAGTTGTGCAGAGCAATAATAAACTAATAAACCCAGAGAAGTGACTCTATTTTCAGAGCCATTGAAAAGATGCTTTCAGTGGAGTGCACTAAAGCAAACTAATTTATTCTAGTAGTCTTTGTAGATAGACAAAAGCATTCTGAAAGGAACTCCATTAACATGTAGTGGCAAGTTTGCAAAACCTTTGTGTAATTGGGAAACAATAGTGGTGACATACTCTTCACCTATCAACAGATGTTTCCATATGTATGTATGAGTCTTTCATTCATTCTTATAGCACTATGCCAAAATAATAACATTCTTTTTCTCTCTTTGTGTGATAATTGCAATTTTTGTATCAGTTGCATCCCTAATCAGATGCTACAATCCCTATTATACGGGGGTCTTCACTTGCTAGGTCAATAAAATTAGAAGAGACAGGTACCACTTTAAGATACTTGGTACAATTTACTTTGGCATAATAGGGCTTTCTGTGGGACAAGAGATAGAAGTCTCATCATGTATTTCCATTTTATTTAGTTAGATGGAACTCTGCTTTTCATATTACCGATTATAGAGGCTTTAACTCACTAAAACAGGTCAGTCTTCTTTGCACTATATTAACCAGGCTCTCTGTTTTTTCCCATGTTTTCCAATTGCTCTTTTTCCCTTTTCTGTTCAACTCCATATACACCAATTAGTTTTAAGGGCTTTTTTTCCTGGTTTTAGTTTCAATTGCGGATAGTGAGTTTCTAAATCTATATCCTCTAGCATCTCCTGCAATTCAGGAGGATATGCTGTTCTGTGACATAGTGACATAGTTTTGTTTTGCTCAACAAAAACTATTGTTGTCATTCAACAATAATGGCTTTGCTGGATTAGAAAGCCTGCCACTGAACAAAAGTATAGGTCAATTTCTCCAAATGGTTAGGATCAAAAGTGTTTTGGATTCTTTTGGATTTTGGCATACCTGCATCTGCACAGGTACACATAATGAGATCTCTTGGAGATGGGACCCAAGTTTAAACATCAAATGCATTCAGGTTTTATAATGCATCTTATATACATAGCTTGAAGGTCATGTTATACAATATTATAATAATTATGTGCATGAAACAAAGTCTGTGTACACTGAACTATCAGAAAGTAAAGGTGTCACTGTCTCAACCATGCATGTGGCCAATTTCGACTTCTGGAGTATATTGGAATTCCAGATATGGACTCCTCAATCTGTATCAGTTACTCATCATACGAAGAACATAGGATAATGATAGTATGCAACCAAGAAAGATATTTGGATGAAGGACTGTGGCAAAATATTAACGTTTATCTTAGTAAGAGAACAGTTAATAGTCCCTTGCAAGGACTTTTGTTAATTTGAGAACAAGACCATGGGTTGAGATGAAGTTGTCAGCTCTTGAACTTACATTCAGATGAACATATGATCACTGTGGAAAATCCATTGTTGACTTCTATGAGATTCATATGTTGTTGACAAAGTGCATTCTCCTATATAGGTCAATGTATAACTTGTAGCATTGGCTTTGTCTAGCTCACTCCTCATTGGCTGCAAACTGCTAAACGAGGTGAAAAAAAGCATGTTTACTACTTGGGACTTTATCTAATGGGAGAGGCAAACTAACATTGAAGCCATGAGCATCCTGTTACCAGCCTGCCTCTTTCCTACAATTCACCTGTCTCCCAAAATTGATGGGCAAAAGTCACCAATAGCTGCTAATCTCACCATGTTCCTATCACCCACTTTCTGCAATGGGTCAGTTCCGCTTCTGTGCTAGCATGCTAGCACTGAAGTAATACCAAGGACAGGATTCTCCCCTTGCTATTCCCAGTCTTTTAAAAAAACTTTATAGTATTTTTAAAATTTAACCATAGTTGGAATAGCACGATTGCTTTAAAAACAACAGAACAGTGGAAGTGTGATGGTGTCGGGTTATGTGGAAATATATCTGCAGAACATAGA
Organism: Anolis apletophallus; assembly: GCA_030556195.1. Classification (NCBI taxonomy): domain Eukaryota; kingdom Metazoa; phylum Chordata; class Lepidosauria; order Squamata; family Anolidae; genus Anolis; species Anolis apletophallus. The sequence continues at coordinate 34,730,036 of JARBWK010000008.1, read as the reverse complement.
TCAACAAATTGGCGCTATCACACAAATTGAGAGAAATGAAATAAGAAGGGTTCTCATGCCGGTATTAGTGATTGTGCTATTGTCATGGATTAGCAGCGTCAGGCAATAAAGTCCTTTGATATCTGCATCATACATTGCATTGCTTATAAACTTTATTCCAAACAGTTAGCTGGGCCCTAGGGACTGCATACCATTTTGATTATCCTGTTCACTCATGCATAAGTCTAGAAATTGCAGTAAAAAAATCAAGCCAAAAAAACTTAAGTCAACTTATCCACGGGTCAATGAGAGTACCTTAACTTTTATTAGAAATGTTCTCAGGGGAACTTAAAAGATGTACTAATTATACTGTCTGATGAGGTACCATCTCTGACCTTTTTTAATGCCTGGGTAGAAAAAAATAACAATGACAATGGCTAGGTATGGCTGGGCTCCTGAGTTGGCAGTAGTGTTTTCCCCTCTCCATAGAATGACTCTTGCCTTGTCAATGGATCATTTCAAAATCTATAATTTTCACCTTGAAACTTGCTTTTGACTTATGTATGAGGTCAACTTACACGTAAGTATATATGGTAAGTTGTCATTTCCTCTCTGCAGACACTTATTCCCTAGTTCAGTTTGCCTGACTGCAGTAATCTAATATGCAGAATAGCAGAACAGCCTCATCCTTAAAGTGCAATATATTTCATTTATCTTCAGTCAAGAAGCAAAAGAAAAAAGTATCACAATTAAAACAAAAAGTGTGGCCTTCTTTCTTTCTTTCCCAGGGGAACCAAATCGGCAATAAATCAAGACAATGCAAGAGCCACATGGGTGATAGTTTTTAGTCAAAAGAAAATAGATTTTCCCTTTCTTGCCAGAACACACACCCGTGAACATACAAAATAATCCAGTTGAAACTTGCAGTCCCAAGCACATATTTGCATAGAAAACTCTATTATTTTTAAGTAAGAACACATAAGCAAGATGTTATATGTAACAACCTCCTGTTTGCATTATATTAGCACTTGAAGTTGACTGTGTTGACATTTGTATTTTAATATATGCATTTCCCCAAATTAATGTGCATTACGCAATTGAATCCTAGGAGAATGTTTACTCAAAAATAAGGCCCAGGAGATATTTATTAGCTTAATAAATATTTATTGTTTTAAAATAAGTTAGTGTCAATGAATTTAAAAAGACTTACTCCCGAGTAAATGTGCACTGTAGCCTAAATACAAGAATGACACTATCGTCTTAAAATGCTAATAGATTTAAAAAATGGGAGAAAACTAAACTGATTCCTATATATGCTCTTATAAGCCATGCCAGGTTTTATATGTATCATTTCACTTAATTTTCTTCTAAGATAAATAATTTAGTTTTCTTTGATTAAGCTTCACAAAAACATTAGAGAGAATGTCCCATCTCTCTTTCTGCATATCTCATGCTGTTTCATGATTTGCCAGAATTCTAGAAAGTAAAGTTGGCCATCATTACATACTAGCAAAAGCATTTGTACAAGTTAGAAAACCACTTTGTTTGATACACTAAAGACTTACAAGCATATCATAATGAAGTGATCACTTAGCTAGGGACATCTTAGACACCATAGTTGATACAGTTCCAGTGGATGTAACCGTGGCTCCTACTTGTCCAATGTTGATGTATACTTTTCAATGTGTGCGTCCTGAAGATGTCGATAAGATTCTTGGAGATCTGAGAGCACCACATTTGTTCTAGACCAGGCGTGGGCAATTGCCGGCCCTCCAGGGGTTTTGGACTTCAACTCCCAGAAATCCTAGCCAGTTTACCAGCTGTTAGGATTTCTGGGATTTGAAGTCCAAAACACCTGGAGGGTCGGCAATTGCCCACGCCTGTTCTAGACCCTTGCCCTTCCTTGCTCACAAAACAGGCCAGAGAGGGACTGGTGGTCAGGGAGGTGATTAACACCTTCTTGTATCAGGGTAAAGGTCCACATGAGCCTCAAGGAGGCTGTGGTAAGACCACTTCTTTTTTAATTTTTTAAAAACACCTTGTAGTTACCTCATGACAGTATACTGGATAACTACAGACCAGCCTCCAGTCTTCCATTTTTGTACAAGGCATTATAGCGTGAGGCGGCTTTGCAACTCCAAGGGTTCCTGAATGAAGCAGATTTTCTAGATCCATTTCAGTCTGGTTTCATAGTTATGAGACAGAGGCAACTTTGGTCACTTTGGTGGATGGTCTATGCAGAGAATTGGAGTGTGTAACTGTCTGTTCTCCTAAGCCTTTCAGAAGCTTTTGATACTATTGACCATTGTATCCTCTGAGTTGATATCATCAAGCATGGTATCCTTCTGGGGCTTGGAGGTACTGTTCTTCAGTGGCTCCATTCCTTCCTGGAGGGATGGTCTCAGACAGTGGTGCTGGGTGACTCCTGTTTGACTCCTTGACCATTGGCCTTTGGGGTCCCTCGAGGTTACATTCCTCCCCCCTCCCCAATGCTGTTTAACATATACATAAAACCACTGAGAGAGGTCATCCAGAATTTTGTAGTGCTGTGTCATCTATACACAGATGACACTCAACTCTATTACTCCTTACCACCTAATTCCAAGGAAGCAGTTCCTGTGCTTAACCGGTGTCAGGCAGCTGTAATGGACTGGATGAGGGAAAACAAATTGAAGCTTAATTCAGAAAAGACAGAGGAGCTCCTGCTTAGTTGTAAGACAAAACTAGGAATCGGGAGAAAGCTAGTGTGCCTGTTCCTTGAAAAGTTGCACCTGGCAGTAGCATATGCCTTGGTTATATCCCAGTTGGACTGCTGTAATGTGATCAACATGGTGCAGCCTTTGAAAAGTGCTCAGAAACTTGAGTTGATTCAAAGAGCAGCTTCCAGACTGCTAACTGGGGCTGGTTATAGAGAGTGCGCAACTCCTCTGTTGCAACAACTCCACTAGCTGCCAACATGTTTCTGGGGACTATTCAAACTGCTGGCTTTGACCTACAAAGCTCTATACCACTCCAGTCCAGGTTATCTAAAGGACTGTATCTCTTTCTATGAACCTGATACATATCAACAATTTACTGGGGGGGGTGCCTTCTCTCTGTTCCACTTTTAAGATTTCAGCTAGGACTGTGGATAAAGAGGTCCGTGCCTGGTGAGCTTCCACTAAACCAGATCAGCAAGGACAGAGAAAAAGTTGAATGCAAAGCTACAGAGGTTTATTTAGTTTGGCCAAAATGGATGCAAGCGTACACACGCAGGCAAATACAAGACATTTTATGCAGTTCTGACAGCTATTCAGGCTTCCTGAGCCTCCTCCTGATTGGCTGAAGAACTGTTCCGGCTAGGGTCCACACAGGGATTAGCTGGGGGTTTCCCTAACATCACTGACAGGAGAAGATCCCCATGGTGAGAAGAAGAACAGCTAAGGGTTGGTCAGTTTAAAGGTCCAGTCTGCTGTATCAGCCCCCTTGGGAGGACATGAAACTGGGGGAAATGGTGTTGTGGGTATACAGATGATTCCTTGATTGACTTAAATGTCCAGTTCTGTAGAGACAAAGATGCAAGACCCACGGGACAAAGGGTGACAATCCCAAATAACCAAGGGCTTGGCTAATATATTCAGATTTGTTTAGCCTTATCTTCCATGGGAATGGCAGCCTTCAGCCTTAGTTGAACAGGAATACATCTTAAGCTAATCTTGGTGGCAAAAGAATCACCCATCTCACATATATACACAAAAGACTTGATTTTATCTGGCTTAGGAATTTGTTAGAAGGTCTCTTTGTTAATTTTATAGAGATCTCTGTTCCCAGGAGCTTATGCAAACAGGGGGCATGGAGACAGCAGCCCTCAGGATACATTTGACACAAGTTTATAAATGTACAAATTGATACTGTATACAAGCAACACAAGTTACACAAAAGTATCTTTTTATTTATTTATTAAATGATTTTGTTTTGATAAGAGTTTGGGATACAGTTACTGTTAAATCCTTCTGGAGCCTATAGTGGCTTCGATATTGTTAAACTTTGCAAAAGCAGAATTTTGTTTTAAAATACAGGAAAAAATCATATTTCTTGCTTGAAGTCTTATTTTTGGGAGGGGGTGCTGTGATTCAATTCCGTTTGATGGGAACATGGGAGAAGGCCTTTTCAGTAGTTGTTTCCAGACTGTGGAATGCCCTCCCAAGAAAGAATAGGACAGCCACATTCCTGCTGGCCTTCTGTAAACTGGTAAAGATCTTCTTCTTCCAGCAGGCATTTGGGGAAGGATAAGGGACATGTTCCTGGAGAAGTGTGTGTGGGATTGGAGGGGGTGAGTTTTCAGGGCTATTTTAAGTATAGTTATTATATTTTATTCTGTTTTTAACCTTAATCCACATTGTATTTTTTCCAATGTTTGTGTTGCACTTTTGAAATATGATCTAAGTGTGGGATTGTTAGCCACCTTGAGTCCCCACTGGTAGAAAGGCAGTGTATAAATAAATACATAAATAAAAAATAACAACGTTCAAAATCCTGCTATGACATGGAAATCCACTGGATGACCTTGGGAAAAGTCACCTTCCTAGCTTCAGAGAAAGACAATTACCTTGGGAAAGTCAACACCATAGGAAAATTCAATTGATTCAATTGATCTACAGTACTCTTTTAGATTACTAACAGGATTCAGGCCATTCTTCTTAAGGAACTTTCTGGAGTGGGTCACCTGGGACTTACTATTGAGTGACTGCTACTTTCAAGATCAAATACTTTTTCTAATTGTCCATAGCAAATCTAACAAAGTCTACCCTGTTAAGGAATAACCAAAGTTCTACCCCTGCTCTTAGCTGCTCCCCATATATACACTTGATGTGTTCATGAATCTTTAACTTTTTCTGTTGTCTTCTCAAATGCCTTTTCTGGGATAATTAAAATTAATTTCATGACTGGGAAGGAAACCAGTTTAAGAAGCTTGAGTCTCAGTTTTCCTAATGCCATAGTATGTGATTGATATGTTCCACAATGCCACAATATAATATGCTTAATACTATTTGCAATGTAACTTTAGCACATTATAGACTCAAACTAGGATGGGGTAAGGATTTAAACTTAGTATCACAAAAATGTTCATGTTTGTTTTGAAATGTGAACCACCTTGGATATAATCCAGGAGAAAGGAAGCATATACATGGAAGAAATAATTAAATAAAATTATGTTGAGACAAAGTTTTTAGCATGATGTCTTTCTATTTATTCACCAAACTATTACACAAAGGCAGTATTTCTATATCAAAATATATTATATCGGTGAAGAGGACAACACAAATCACATTAGGAACCAAATGCACATATCAGTGACCCAAATAGGGAAGTACAGTTCGCATGACGGTATCCAAACCTCAAAAGATTTCAGTCCCGGTAAATCCAGAGAATATTATATATCAGTCCTCAGTCATGCAAATAAAGTCTGCATAAGGTTCCACAGAGTTCGATGATAGAAGTATAAATCAAATAGTCCTCTAAGCCCAGTAGGCTAATCCAAAAAATGATAGGACACAAAGGAGAAGAGTTCACTCCATAAATGTTGTTGTTAGCCAGGGGCCAACAGGCTGGCGATGTCAAAGAATATAGGGCTGCTTGTCCTCCATTTCGCTCCCAGACGGAGCTTTATCAAGGCCTCCGATATTAATAATTCCATTAGTCCTTATCGACATGGAGATGTTCATGAGCCTAACCTCGCTACAAGCGTGAGGTGACCATAAAGGTGAGCTGTCTTTATGTTCTCTGTTTATGAGAGCCACTATTAACCTAGTCACATAGTTATAGAAAATACGTACCACTGCATTCAAGAGTTAGTAATTAACACAAGAGTTGATTTTTGTTCTCATTAAACATTGCTCTTGGACTTTGTGTGAACTATGTATAATAGCTAATCTTATTGAAATGAATGTTTTCTGCCCCAAGCATGCTATAGAATCATGATAGAGGATCAATTGTGCATTTACACTGTAGAATGAATGCAGTTTGACACAACTTTAACTGCCAGGACTCAATACTATGGAAACTATGAAGTTGTTATTTCTTCGGCTGGATCTAAACTGCCCTATAATCCAGTTTTAGAATGCAGATTAGGCTTCTTCTATACTACTCTATATCCCAGGAAGCAATTCCAGATTATCTATCATAGAAACTCATATAATCCAGTTCAAAGCAAATAATCTGGGATCATATCTTGCGATATCGGGTTGTACAGATTCAGCCATAGACTCATATAATTGAGTTCAATGCAGTTCATCTGTAGGTAGCCCCCAGTGGCACAATGGAATAAAACCTTGTGCTGGCAGGACTGCTGACCAACTGGTCAGCGGTTTGAATCCAAGGAGAGCAGGTTGAGCTCCCTCTGTCAGCTCTAGTTCCCTATGCGGGGATATGAGAGAAGCCTCCCACAAGGATGGTAAAACATCAAACATCCATGTATCCCCTCACACCAATTATCTCACACCAGAAGCGACTTGCAGTTTCTCAAGTCATTCCTGGCACAAACACAAAAATCTGTATTTTAAAACTGGATTATATGGCAGCCTTTGGCAGAGAAATTCAAAGACCTTGTAAAACCACAACTCCAAAGCATTAAGCCACAAGAATTAAAGTGGTCTCAAACTTCATTAGTTCTACAGTGTGGGTGCACTCTACGAGTCTCATGCAGTAAAGAGTATCTTATTTCATGTCTGAGAAAGAGCAACATGCTTTCTGTTGTCATGAAATCTGCCCCAGTTTATCTGGATTTAGCAAGGCAGAAATTAATTTAATGTGGTAGACATGTGGTTGCTTCAAAAAATAAGAAATGAACAGAAAGATAACGACGGCGAAAGGATTTTGGAGTGATGCCTATAGTAGTGGAGTTGTGCACTCTCTGCTTTAGAAACAACTGAACTGAGAAGCAGTATAAAAATAAACTTTTGATACCTTTTTTCTCCCCACTCACTTACTTCTCAATACGGAAAAGCAGCACATAAAGAGTCTCTCATACTGTCAACACCAGGCTAGTAGAGCCATTATTTTTGACAGGTAGGTCTGTATCTCCCAGTGCTTCCGCCCCCGTGTTGAATCCTAGTCAGAAAAGGGAAAAAAACACATCCACACATTTGAGCAAAGTGGTTGTGAAATGGCAGCCTTTGAAACAAGGGACTTCCATTTATGTTCCATGAAAAAGGAAATGGGAGCATCTATTGTCTTCTCTGTGAAACCAGGGTGAAAGAAGACAAATAAGCCCTTCGGGATGACGCACTATTAAAATGCAATCTGAAAATAAATCTGTTAAATACTACTCTTGCCAAATGTATGCGTGAGCAAGGATATATGACGGGAATTCACTTCATACATTATGTCTGCTAATGCAGTTGAGTAAGCCCCATTGAACTATACCAGATTCGCTTCAAAGGTTACAGGAATAGGATCGGACAATATTAACGCACCAGTCCTAAGTGTTTTTTATTGAGAGGTAAGGATGCATCTACACTGTAGAATGAATGCAATTTGACACCGATTTTAACTGCCGAGGCTCAATGCTATGGAATGCCATGAGCTATGGAATGCTATGGAATACTAGAATGTTGAGGCATGAGCACTCTTTGGCAGGGAAGGCCTTTTAAAACTACAACTCTCATGATCATATAGAATTGAGCCATAGAAGAAAAAATGATGTCAAACTGCATCCATTCTACAGTGCAAATGCTCCCATAGTCACAGCCATATTTGCCCTGAGTATACATAGAGTGTATCCAAAAAAGGAGCCCCCAGTAGCACAATGGGTTAATCATTGTGCCAGCAGGACTGCTGACGAAAAAGTTGGCGGTTCAAATCTAGGGAGTGAGGTGAGCTCCTGTCTGTCAGCTCCAGCTTTTCATGTGGAGACATGAGAGAAGACTCCCACAGGGCATGCCCTGGGCAACGCCCTTGCAGATAGCCAATTCTCTCACTTGCAGCTTTTCAAGTCGCCCCTGATACCAAAAAAAAAAAAAAAGTCTCCCAAAAGTTTCCATACATAGGACAAATATAAATAAAGGTGCATTTAGCTACAATTTCCCATTACTCCTATGTATGATGACTTCTGTAGGGTGACATCCTGTGTGTGTGTAGAGAGAGAAGGGGGGAAGGGAGGGAGAGAGAGATCAGGAATGGGGAAACTTCAGCCCTCCAGGCGTTTTGGACTTCAACTCCCACAATTCCAATTAAGCGACTGAGAGGGGAAAAGAAGGGGCCTGAGGCTGTCAGGAATGGTGGGAGTTGGAGTCCAAAACACCCCCAGGGCCAAACTTTGCCCATGTCTGGCCTAGAGGCCTGAGATAAACATTTCAAGTGTATTAACACCTGCCCCTGAATCACTCTGGAGGGGAATCTGGGCCTCCTTCTGTGTAGAAAAGGCAGCCTTCCTTCCCCTCCCTTTCTCCCCCTTCACTAATCTGCCTCAGGACTAGTCTGCACTCCTCCCTCGGCTAAGAAAGGGCTTATGCTCGGCCTCCGCCCAAGGGCCAGAAGGGCAAGCAAGGCGGGCCCGTCTCAGGGGCGTCCCAGGCGGGAGGCGGAGCTCAGGAAAACACGGCGGCGGGGGCTGGGAAGTCAAGCCCACTCAGCCTGCCTGGGAGAGGAAGAAGGCAAGGCGAAGCCAAGGCGAGGAACTCTTGAATATTGAGGGTGAGCCTCAGGGAAGGAGGTATGAAAGGCAATGGATCTCTCTCTCTCTCTCTCTCTCTCTAACGCTTCCTAAACCAACTCGCCGTTTGTTTACTCAGTCTTTTCCCTCCCTGGGCAACTGGAATTCGTAGTTTCTCAGGGCCCTTCCACATAGCCATATAACCCAGAATCTCAAGGCAGAAAATCCCACAATACCTGCTTTGAACTGAGTTATCTGAGTCCACACTGCCATATATTCCAGTTCAAAGCAGATAATGTGGGATTTCATTCAGCTCTGTGGAAGGGGGCCCAGAATCTCAAGGCAGAAAATCCCACAATAGCTGCTTTGAACTGAGTTATCTGAGTCCACAGTGCCATATATTCCAGTTCAAAACAGATAATGTGGGATTTCATTCAGCTGTGTGGAAGGGAGTCCAGAATCTCAAGGCAGAAAATCCCACAATATCTGGTTTGAACTGAGTTATTTGAGTCCACACTGCCATATATTCCAGTTCAAAGCAGATAATGTGGGATTTTATTCAGCTCTGTGGAAGGGGGCCCAGAATCTCAAGGCAGAAAATCCCACAATAGCTGCTTTGAACTGAGTTATCTGAGTCCACAGTGCCATATATTCCAGTTCAAAACAGATAATGTGGGATTTCATTCAGCTGTGTGGAAGGGAGTCCAGAATCTCAAGGCAGAAAATCCCACAATATCTGGTTTGAACTGAGTTATTTGAGTCCACACTGCCATATATTCCAGTTCAAAGCAGATAATGTGGGATTTTATTCAGCTCTGTGGAAGGGCGCCCAGAATCTCAAGGCAGAAAATCCCACAATAGCTGCTTTGAACTGAGTTATCTGAGTCCACAGTGCCATATATTCCAGTTCAAAGCAGATAATGTGGGATTTCATTCAGCTCTGTGGAAGGGGGCCCAGAATCTCAAGGCAGAAAATCCCACAATAGCTGCTTTGAACTGAGTTATCTGAGTCCACAGTGCCATATATTCCAGTTCAAAACAGATAATGTGGGATTTCATTCAGCTGTGTGGAAGGGGGGCCAGAATCTCAAGGCAGAAAATCCCACAATATCTGGTTTGAACTGAGTTATTTGAGTCCACACTGCCATATATTCCAGTTCAAAGCAGATAATGTGGGATTTTATTCAGCTCTGTGGAAGAGGGCCCAGAATTTCAAGGCAGAAAATTCCACAATACAGTGTTCCCTCGCTACTTTGCGGTTCACATTTAACAGGCTCTCTGCTTTGTGGATTTTTAAAAAAATTAATTTAAAATAAATATGTTTTTTTCACTGTTTTGTGGGTTTTTGCCGCTGCCGCTCTCAGTTTCAAAAATTGTGCATGAAAGGACCTTCAGGCAAAGTGTATAAGAGGAACCCAAATACCCCGAAGACACCAGAAGTCATCTAATCTTGGAAGCTAAGCAGAATTAGCTTTAGTCAGTACTTAAATGGGAGACCTCCAGTTTATACTCTATACCGAAAGCTATATTTCAGAGGAAACAGCAAGTCTGCGTAAAGGGAATACTGCACTTTACTTCTCTTTTATATTTTTATTATTATTTATTTATTTATTATTTCAACTTGTATACCACCACTTCCCGGTGGCTCGGAGCGGTTTACAATACGAACAAAGCAATACACATTACAACATTAAAACAAAAAGAAGTCCCCAATTAACAGAGCTCAAATGCCAACCGAAACAGATACGTTTTACATGCTTTCCAAAAAGAAGATAGGTTCCAAAGAGCTCGTATTTCAGCCGGCAAGGCATTCCATAGACAGGGTGCTACAACCGTGAAGGCTCTGCGCCTAGTGGCTGACAGATGGAAGGTCCTAAGGTTGGGAACATCAAGCAAATTCTGATCTTCCGAACAGAGTGATACCAGGATACTTACTCTGGAATGAATACAGTTATAGTTTTCCCTTTTCAAAACAACAGCAATAAACAAGTAGTAGTAACAGTAAGAATAGTGGTAATTTAGGAATTTAACATTGCATAGAAGCACTTCATCAAAAACTATCATTGGAATGTCTGGTTCATTGATAGCACTTTAAAAGAGAGTTGTTCTGTATTGTTTTTGAAGTCACGTTTTCTATCCTATACAAAAGGGTGGTTACAGCAAGTGAACATGGATAAACATAAGTATAGTGGAAATTTACTCTGGAGCGCCACTTGGCAGAATGAATAGCTGTGTTATCCTGCCAAGTAGTAAAGGAGCATGGCTACATTTTATCTAAACTCCAAGTAAGCAGTGGAGTAGTAAGGATTTCTTCAGTACATAACACAGCATTGCACATAAGTATAGATGGTAATATGAAAACTAGTGATTTACTGCCTGACAAATATTCACCTGTATTCACCCACCGGAACATTAATTTTAACCACTGCATTTTTCTCCCAGTGTAAGGCAGTGTGAATTTTGATTTATTTTTGTTGTGTGCCTTCAAGTCATGTTTGACTCATTATGATCCTAAGGTGTGTGTGTGTGGCACCTTTTCATTTCCTCTGATGCTGATTCCTGTGGGATTCGAACCCTGGTCTCCAGCTCCTTCATCCAGCGCTCAAACCACTTTACCACACTTTGATACTTTCATTAAATTGTATATTTTCTTCTGTTATTATACAGTTTGGTTCCATTATACTGAATATGCAATGTTACATGATTTTCTCGTATAATCATGCAGAGTGGAATGGAGCAAAGATTTGGACTAAGTGCCTTTGGGTCCAACATGTAATCTTATGAAAATTACTACGGGGAATGCAGAAATGTGTTCCCCCTTGTCTTCTGTGCTATAGGGAAAATGTGCTTACTATGCATGAAACTTGGCAGTGGTGTAATATATTACCCAAGCAGGTTGTGCAATCTCCTTTCTGGTAGGTTAAAATCTAGACAAATAGTTCTTGGACTTTAGTAGCTTGGACATCTGAGGGATCTGTTAGTATTTCTGTTCTGCTCCGATGCGGAGCCTTGGCCTTTCGCTCCATTTATCATATGACAACAGTATTACATGGGTGTGCAGATGTTTTTAGTATAGTTAACAATATGTTGCTCTTGTATAATCGTCCCTCTACATTTGTGGTTTTAACTTTTGCACATTTGAATATCCACGGATTTGATAAAAAATGTTATTTCTAGAACTATGTAGGCCAGGCATGCCCAACAGGCGACCCGTGCGCCGCACACGGCCCGCCAGCCCCATGGATGCGGCCCGCCTACCCTCCTGCAAAAAAACCAGCTGGTTTAAAAAACAAAATTAAAAGAATTTTTTTAAAAATTGTAGCGGCGGCACAGCTGTCCGCCATTACCTGTCCTGGCTCTTCAGCAGACAGGAAATGAGCCAGGACAGGAAATGACACCACGGAGCCAAAGGACTACAAGTCCCAGCTTCCCCTCCGCGGCGCCATTTCCTTTGAGACTAGAAGAGTACAGGAAGTACTCTTCTGCTGTGTCTTGGGCTCCTGCCTCTGCGGAAAAGCGGGGCGGGGCCGAGAGCGGCACACGGCAACAAACGTCGCGGGCGCCCAATCGAGAGTGCGGAGGTCTCGCCCCTTGGCTTTCCATTGGCCCCCTCCTCTTCGGAGGGAGGGAGTGACGTCTCTTGGGCCCCGCCCCCTTGGCAGCAAACACCGCCATTTCTCTGAGGCCGAGGCGAGCGAAGAGGAAGAGAAAGCAGGAGGTAGGAGGGGGGCAGAGTGGCCCCTTTGGGCCCGAGGAAGAGGCGGTGCGGCCTCCCCGAACAGGCCTGCCTGCGTGCCATCCTGCAGCCGCCTCCGTGGTCTTGGAGTGCTGGCCTGGCTCAGGCCTCGGCCCTCCCTCCCCCCCAGGACGCGCTTGGGACTCCAACTCCCAGAGTTCCTCACAGCTTATGTGGCTGAGGGGGGGAGCGGGCCTGAGGCGGCTGCTGCTGCTGTGAGGGATTCTGGGAGTTGGAGTCCCAAACGCGTCCTGGAGGCAGGGGGGGCAGTTGCCCCAGGGCTGCCCTTGGGAATGTTGCCCTTGGCCACCTGGATGAGCGCTGGATGGCCTTGCAGCTCCCAAGGCCTGGCTTGGAATAATAATAATAATAATAATGGGTTGCTATGAGTTTTCCGTATGGCTGCCTGGCCCTGTTCCAGAAGCATTCTCTCCTGACGTTTTCCCCACATCTATGGCTAAAGGCATCCTCAGAGGTCTGTTGGGAGTTTGGCCAGTGGGGTTTATATCCCCACTGTGGGTGGGAGAAAGAAAGAAAGAAGGAATTCTTGTCTGCTTGAGTTGGGTTTGAAGGTTGCCCATGGACACCTTGATCAGCACTGGATGGCCTTGCAGCTTCAAAGCCTGGCTGAACATTTTACAGAAATACCCATGCTGCCCTAGAAACACCAGGAGAGAATAATGCTTCTGGGACATGGCCAGGCAGCCCAGGAAACTCACAGCCACCCATTATTGTTATTATTGTTATTTTTTATTTTTTTCCAACTTTTTCACACTGCGGCCCCCAGGTGACCGGAATTCCGGCCCTTGGGCTGGTAGAAGTTGGACAGCTCTGATCTAGGTCATTCAATGTAACCATAGGCAATTTCCTCCACTCATGCTGAAGGACCTAGAGATTTCCATGGAGAACACCTCTCCAGGAGTCTCTGGGTCAGGGGTGGGCAAATCCAGGTGTTTTGGATTTCAACTCCCAGAAATCCTAACAGCTGGTAAACTGGCTAGGATTTCTGGGAGTTGAAGTCCAAAACACCTGGAGGGCCGGTAATTGCCCATCCCTGCTCTAGGTCCTCCAGATCAATTCCATGATCAGCTTTCAGCAGAGGTTAACCATAAAGTCATAATGGTTATTCAAGATGGCGACTGCTGTGGAGCTCCCTCTGGGTGAGCTCCGGCATGACCTCTCTGATTCCCAGGACATATTGGCCGATCATGCTGCCCCTCTGGGGAGAAGGCAGCTGATCGCCAGATTCAGGGGGTCACTTTTGGTGACCCACAGACACCGGAGAATGTAATCTGGCTAGGGAAAGCTTCTGGACTTCCTGGACTTCCAAGGAGGACACCAAAAACGCCTGGAAATGGCTGGGTCATCCGACCGGTAACGGCTTCGGGTGCACGATTCCTGAGGAGGTTCGGTAGGAGATCGTTGGGCAAATGCCCTCCCCACTACCCCGACGACCCCTGAAGGTTGAGCCTCTCTCCAGCCCGGGAATTAACCCCCTGAGAGATGCGGTCCCTTACGGAGCAGCTCCCCCAAGGAGGCCACGACGGGAGGGCCGGGACTTTACCACCGACCACCGACCGAAAGGCCTACGCACCGGGAAACAGCCTGCCGGTGCCCTGAATTCCCTGGAACCCCCAGACCAGCGGGACCTGGCCAACTCGACCCTGGCCTGTATGCAGAGCTCATTGTAGAATACAACGAGCTCGCGCCCAGATGGAGAAGTTTCGGGAGAGGTTTGGCGGCATTCTGGAGTTGACGGGCATGCCATGCCCCCAACTTCCCCGGATCCCAGTCCCGGATGACGTGCCTGGTGGACCCCCCATGCAGGTGGACCTCCCCCACGAGCCTCAGCCGGACCCCCGCGGCGACCCAGACTTCGCCTGGGACCACTCTTGGGACTTCCCCACGAGCTCCGTAGGCGGACTAAGCCCTGCCGAGGAGCTAGTGGCGGCGCAGAATCTAACCCCCAGGGGCCAGGCCGACTCACGAGTGTCAAGCCCGAGCCCCGATGACCAGGGTGAGTCGTCTACCTGCCTGGCCTACAACGAGGAAGCGCAGGATGTTCCCGAGACTCACCAGCCGCATGCAGAGGACCCGCTGGAGGACCTCGACATCACGGCCAGCCTGGCGTTCCCCCGAAATTCCCGGGTCCGCCGGCGCCGCTACGCGAAGAGCTGGGGGAGTCAGCTGGAGATGGAGCGTCCCAATATGGCGACCGGCCTTGAGGACGCTCCACTCAGCCATGTGCCGGACCCCGAGGAGGAAACAGGACCCGGAAATGATCGCCTTCCGGAAGCCCCGCCTCTGGAGGATACCCACACGGAAGTCCCGCCTTTGGAGGACCCCGATGACAGCACAGCCCCTGACCGGAAGCAAGCCACCCATAGAAGGAGGCGGCGCCGCCGGAGGAGGAAGCATCGAGACGAGCGGGGCTCAGGTGGAGCTCTTCGCCGAGAGGATCGGGCGCGGGGGTCCAGGTCCTCCGCCAACCCACCGGACCGGTTGGAGGAGTGGAGGAGGCATCCAGTACCAAGGTTGGCTGGGCCAGGGAGGACCCTTCGGACCTTCCGACCAAGGACTTTCTGGAGCTCCAGCTACCGACGGCCGGAACCCAGAGTGGCTAATCCAGCAAGGACTGCTGTCTCAGACAGCTGGCGGAGGCCTACGTCCACCCAGGGCAGGCGATTTGCCAGCAGCCTGCCCACGATGCCCTCCGCTCGCGCCTTGGTGCCAGCGATCCTCTTGGGCCCTCCCCGCCTGCCTTCTTTTGACGGCGGGGTAGGGTCCCAGTAGGTATCGCTGTTGACTCCCTTTCTCCCTCCCCCTCGTCCCTTGCCCCCACCCTTGTGTTCTCACCCATGTCTATTGTATTTGTTGTCATTTGTTTGTCACTGCTGTATTGTTTATATGTCACCTGTAAGTCGCCCGGAGCACTTTCCGTGGAGGGCGACTCATAAGTAATAAATTTATTATTATTATTATTATTATTATTATAATGGAAGATCTAGGAATTCATAGAGAGCTATTCTCTCAGGTAAAAAAATAGCAATTTCTTTATTTGTGATTTTTCACTTTCACGGGGACTTGTTCTCCTAAACCTAGTGAATGTGAAGTGCTGGCTGTATGGTCTTGATACGGTCAATGGATATGTATTAGGGGTGTGCAAATTGGCAGAAATCTGCCCCCTACCCCAAAATTTGAAACAAAAACAGAATGGATTTCTACCGTTTTGCACACCTCTAATATGTATACATGCTTTAGGAATATCTAGAGAATCTGATATTTAGGAATATCTAGAGGAACTGATCTTCACTGGACATCTGGGTTTCCTACAGTTCAAATAAAGTAAATAATATTTCATAAAAAGGTCATTTACTGGTCTACTGTGGTTGGCCTAGAATAGATCACCACCTTTTTTGTCTTGGGAATTAGTGATGTTAAAAGACAGAGCAGCATTGCCACACTATTCAAGACCTCGTAGCAAAATTTTGAACATACTCTGATGCACATGAAGATGAATAGTGCCATTATTAATTATTGATATGTATATGTACTGTGTGTGTGTGTGTGTGTGTGTATATATATATATATATTATCAAGTTGTGCATCAGGACCAAATGCTTCTATTCTAGTTAGTACTTGTTCAGTTTCAATAATAAATTTGGAGTGGTAGAGAGATAGATAAATGGAAAAGTTACAGCTTTGACTTCCTTATTAAACACTGTCCTTGTGAATAACATTAGCATGACTAGATTAAATATGGTATCTAGTCTACCACTGTTACTTATGCATATAGAGACACCTAGGCCTATAAAACCAATATACAATGATAAAATATTAAATTAATAATCCAGGAAGAAGAATTCTTAGAAGAACATTATGGAAAACATTATATTGGAACTAGAAATCCATAATTTTATTTATTTAATAAACAATGTTAACAAAAGAATACAAGCAAAATATACTGGGCTTGTGGGACAGTTCATATTTAAATATGCTGTTCCAAGATTTTATGGGCCTAGGTGCATAAGTGATAATCCTAAAATTAAATAATACACAAACTTCTATCTGCCTGAAAAGTTGAGAGGTATATTCATTTAAGATACGGGCAGTTCCCTGCCTCATTAAACATACAGCTTGAGGTTGCTTTCATTATCTATGTTTGCAGAGATGACTAATGTACTTACAATTTTCTTGAAATGTTGGTGATTACCATAATTGTACCGTTGGATATGTTATGCTACTAACAAAAACTAGTTAAAGGTTTAAATTCAACCCAACTGGATTAGACCTATTAAAGAAGTGGAACTGATATACCACCGTTTTCTTAATTTAGTGGGGGTTAATTGTTGGACTTAGGACAAAATGTTTTGTTGAGCCAGATTCTAATATGGAAGGAGTTCATTGCATACTTCATAAATAAAACCACGGTAGATCTAAATAAAAATTCTATTTGTCTGCTTTATTAGTTTGCCACAAGCTCTGGCAAACTAAATGCAAAGCAACAGTCAGGAAAGCCAAGAGAGATTTTGAGGCACACATAGCAAAGAATATTAAAAAAAACAACAAAAACTTCTTTAAGTACATCAGAAGCAGGAACCCAACTAGAAAAGCAGTTGGGCCACTCGACGACAATGGTCAGAAAGGGAAAATCAGCAAAGACAAGGAGATTGCTGAGCGGCTAAATGACTTCTTTGCCTCCGTTTTCACACAGGAGGACAGACAACATATGCCTGCAGCTGAGTCAGTTTTTTCAGGGAGGGAATTAAAAGAATTAAAACAGATAGAGATAAACAAGGAGGATGTTCTCATATGCCTTACTAAACTAAATGTCAACAAATCACCAGGTCCAGACGGCATCCACCTCAGAGTTCTTAAGGAACTCAAGTGTGAAATTGCTGAACTTCTAGCTAAGATATATAACCTTTCTCTAAGATCAGGCACTGTACCCGAGGACTGGAGGGAGGCAAATGTAACACCGATCTTCAAGAAAGGATCAGAGGTGATCCAGGAAATTATAGACCAGTCAGTTTAACCTCAGTTCCAGGCAAAGTGATGGAAACCATTATTAAAGAAAAAATTACTAGGCACATAGAAGAACAGGCATTGCTGAAAGAAAATCAACATGGTTTCTGCAAAGGCAAATCATGTCTTACTAACTTGTTAGAATTCTTTGAGGGTGTAAATAAACACATAGATAAAGGGGACCCAATTGATATTGTTTACCTTGACTTTCAAAAGGCTTTTGACAAAGTCCCTCACCAAAGGCTCCTAAATAAGCTCTTCAGCCATGGAATCAGGGGACAGGTCTTGTCCTGGATTGGAACCTGGCTAAACTGTAGGAAACAAAGGGTGGTAATAAACGGACATTTCTCTGGGTGGAAAGTGGTGAGAAGTGGCGTACCCCAAGATTCAGTTTTGGGTCCGTTACTTTTTAATTTATTCATTAATGATCTGGATGTAGGAGTGAATTCTGAGGTAGCAAAGTTTGCAGACGACACTAAATTGTTCAGGGTAGTTAAAAATGAAACTGATTGTAAAGAGCTCCAGAATGATCTCTCGAAATTGAGTGAATGGGCAACAAAGTGGCAAATGCATTTTAACCTAAACAAGTGTAAAGTCATGCACATCGGGGCAAAGAACCCCAACTACACCTACAAATTGATGGGGTCAAAGCTTTCCGAGACAAACCAGGAAAGGGATCTTGGGGTCTTGGTGGACAGCTCAATGAAGATGTCAACCCAGTGCGCAGCAGCAGTGAAAAAGCAAATTCTATGCTAGGCATGATCAGAAAGGGAATCGAAAATAGGTCAGCAAATGTTGTATTACCTCTCTACAAATCTATGGTAAGGCCACATTTGGAGTACTGTGTACAATTCTGGTCTCCGCACCTTAAGAAGGATATAACGGAACTGGAAAAGGTACAGAAAAGGGCAACAAGAATGATCCAAGGGATGGAGCGGCTCCCTTATGAAACCAGGTTGCAACGCCTTGGTCTTTTCAGCCTTGAAAGACGGCGTTTAAGAGGTGACTTGATCGAAGTGTATAAAATCATGCATGGGATAGAAAAGGTGAATAAAGAAAAATTATTTTCTTTGTCACAAAACACTAGGACTAGAGGGCACTCCCTGAAGCTCCAAGGTAGGAAAATTAGGACTAATAAAGGGAAATATTTCTTCACCCAGAGGGTCATTGGGTTATGGAACTCACTTTCAGAAGAGGTTGTGACAGCTGTCAGCCTGAACAACTTCAAGGCAGGATTAGACAGATTCATGGATACCAAGTGTAGGATTTCCCTGGGTACTAGTTGTGGGGGGTCGAGAGCAGGTCAGGGTTTTGCCCTCCCTTCTGCTCGAGATCCCCGTGTACAACTGGTGGGCCACTGTGTGATACAGAATGCTGGACTCGATGGGCTGAGGTCCGATTCAGCATGGCTCTTCTTATGTTCTTATGTTCTTATTTCTTTCACCTAAGCCACCTGTCTGATCCTTTTAAATTTCCATTGTAAAGAACTGCTGAAAACCTGTTCTTTGTAAATATTAAGTGGATATGTTCAGTGATTGGAGAAGCAAACCTTATACTGTAATGGGCATAATTGCCTTTTCGTGTCAGGTATTTTGGGCTTGTTGTATTAAAAACCACTATATAAATGTCAATTGTCATTATTAACGCCCTTCCCTTCATTAGAGGATTCAACCGACACAAATTTCTTCATACTGTCACCATTGTCAAAATCACCTCTGTTGTCATAATTAGAGGTGGCAACTGTGGCATTCAAATGTTTAATTACATTTTGTAAAAGTGACCAGAACTAACTTATTAAATCAGTGGCTAACATTATAGAAACAAAGATTATTGTTTCTGACCGCAGTTAGAAGGAAAAAAGTAGAATTCATAAGATTTATTTGAGAGGAGGGATCCAGTGTGGGCAATATGCTGGAAGGGAAAGTATTAAAAACCTTTTCATTCTCTGGTACAACTGAACAAATACTGCAAGTAAGGCTACAGTACAACCTCTGTTTATGCAAGTCTGGTATTTGCAATTCCACTTATCCAAGCCCAGTAAAATATGGTATGTCTCCTCTAGGCATTTTCTTGGTCCTCTGGTGTGAGTGTTTTTCTTGAGGTAGGATCATAGAATCATAGAGTTGGAAGAGACCTCGTGAGTCATCCAGTCCCCTGCCGAGAAGCAGAGAAATCACATTCAAAGCACCCCCAACAGATGAGCACTCAGCCTCTGTTTAAAAGCTTCCAAAGAAGGAGCCTCCACCACACTCCGGGGCAGAGAGTTTCACTATTGAACAGCTCTCACAGTTAGGAAGTTCTTTTTGATGTTCAGGTGGAATTTCATTTCCTGTAGTTTGAATCCATTGTTCTGTGTCCTAATCTTCAGGGCAGCAGAAAACAAGCCTGCTCACTCCTTCCTATAACTTCCCCTCACATATGTATACATGGCCATCATGTCTCCTCTCAGCCTTGTCTTCTGCAGGCTAAATATGCCCAGCTCTTTAAGCCATTCCTCATAAGGCTTGTTCTCCAGACCCTTGATCATTTTAGTTGCCCTCCTCTGGGCACATTCCAGCTTGTCAACATCTCCCTTAAATTGTGGTGCCCAGAATTGGACATAGTATTCCAGGTGTGGTCTGACCAAGACAGTGTAAAGGGCTAGTATGAGGGGTATTGACAAAAGGTACAAACAAAGGCAACATCTACACTGCCATTGAATGCAGTTTCAAACCAGTATTGAAGAAAATGGTTTCACTATGTAGATGGTTATGTAGGAAATCCTGGAATCAGTTTATTTTATTTATTTATTTTGAACATTTATACCCTGCTCTATCTCGAGCTCCAGGGGGGACTCAGGATGGCTAAGTAGGGACTCAGAACGGCTAAGGCCCATCCTGAGTCTGGATGGTGATTACACACACCACAAAACACTGATGCACATGAAGGGCTTTCATTTGTTCAATTTTGTGGGAGTTTATTGTCTGACCACTATAGTTTGAAGCTAGCTTTGAAATGTATTGCATAGTTGATTAGATGGGGCCAAAGTTCATTTTAAACAAATCTGAATGGATATTTCTCTTATGTATTACATGCTTATGTATGTTTTTTTCATTGTGAAGGCAGAATTAAAGCAATGCCCCTTCCATTTTGTATAATGTGTATTGATACAAATATATAGACACGCACACACATATGTTGTATACCTCCAAGTTGTTTCCGACTTATAAGATTTTCTTAGCAAGCTTTGTTCTTTCTCTTTGAGGCAGAGAGAGAGAGAGGGAGGGGGAGGGGGAGGGGGAGAGGGAGGGAGAGATATATTTCCCCAATGGATAACTATTGCAAAATGAATATCCATATCCGGAGTTATAGTCCAATGCTGAAAACACTGTGTGATACTGAGGTACAACAATAGTCATGAGAGGAAGAATGAGTTTTTGTCTTTGTATACACATACATGTATGTGCTCATTTGAACTTGTCTGGTCCACATCAGTGTGGGGCATATTTTTGTACAGTAAAGTCTCTCTTATCCAACCTTACTTATCCAATGTTCTGCATTATCCAACGCAGTCTGCCTCCTGGCTGGATCCACAGGTGAGGGAAGTGGAGTGTATATTTACCTGTGGAATAATGTCCAGGGTGGGAGAAAAAAAGAACTCTTGTCTGTTTTGGTGCTAAATTAGTAAATATAGTAATTATTACATAATGTTACCATGCATTAAACTGCTTTTTCTCTCGATTTGTTGTAAAACATGATGTGTTGGTGCTTAATTTGTAAAATCATAATGTAATTTGACATTTAAGAGGCTTTTACTTAATCTCTCCTTATTCAACATTTTTGCTTATCCAACATTCTGCCATCCCATTTATGTTGGATAAGCGAGACTCTCTTGTACTTTCTTGCTTAAAAAACTGTTGCTTGGAAAACCAAATAACTGCTTTTACAAATAGCTTTCATATAAATTGTTTTCAGGGGTCGTGTTTGAACCATGGATTATACTTACCCTACTTCTCAAAATAGCCTTTTCCCACAGCAGTAAGGCTAATATTTTTCAGCAAAAAAAGAGAGAGATGGTTAAGGCATCTTTATAGGGTTGCTAACATTTTTAAAAAGTGGGGCATAAATGACACAATCTTTCAAACCACATGTTTCTTTAAAATATTAATATCTCTGCAAGCCTTCTGATTCTTTCTTTTTAAAGAAAACTAAGTAATATAGAATTGTAAGACACAGTATGACCTTTCCTGTTGTAATACAACATAGAGAAATTGGGACAATACGTTTTTCCAAAAAGCAAAGTGGGATAATACTCCACCCCCCGCCGAAATGTAACAAAAAGCTATCAAGATACGCCTGCAATTCCACATTTT
Organism: Anolis apletophallus; assembly: GCA_030556195.1. NCBI lineage: Eukaryota > Metazoa > Chordata > Lepidosauria > Squamata > Anolidae > Anolis > Anolis apletophallus. The sequence goes on along the minus strand of JARBWK010000008.1, from coordinate 34,708,312 downwards.
TGAGTCACAGCAATATGGATTTAGCGTTGTTACAATTTTGTATTCCATTTACAACAAAATACATTTTAATGCACCTCTGTAGAGAGCCTGTGCTGTGCTAATAGCATTAAAATGCGCTTACCAAGTCAAAATGACTGCCGAGACTGTGTATGTGATTATTATAGTCTAGCAATAAGAGATTACCATAGGAAATCAACCCAGGGGAGAGTGTTCCTTACAAAAGCATTATAATGACTCAGGGCCCATATCCAAACAACTCTGTTGACTCAAACCTTATTCAATATAGTGCAGTTTGTGATACAGCAGTATCTTGAAGCACAATTCTAATGCCATATGTTTGTTTGCAAATCTAGCACAAGCTGTCTAAACTACTCTTTGCTCCTGGGTTATGGGTCTGCATTATATTGATGAATAGTTTTGAAACCCTTGTCCATGTCTCTGGTCTACTTTTAGGTTAATCTGATTTGGTCTTTTCCCCACCAGAGTGATAAATGCCAATTAAAGTTGAGTCAGCTCTCCACCATTGCTGGGGTTAGGGGTACAGGATTCCTTTGAAAGTTAAAAAAAGTGAATAGAAAATTACTATTTTAAAAAACTGAGAGAACATCTCTCTAGGAATTTCTAGGTCCTTCAGCATGGCTCTATGGTCAGCTTCTGTTGGAAAATGGCCATGAATTACACTACAGGACCTAGAGATATTTGGAGAGAATATTTTAAATCAAATCCATAAATAATCAGATCCCTAAAAATCAAACCTGAAAATGTGGAGGGCCAACTATATCATCAAATATATTTAGTAGTTTTGTATAGCAATCCTTTTACTCCTCCCCCCCCCCCTCAATAGTTAGAGCTGTTGTGCTGGAAGTGTTTTAAATAGTAGCCCACATAGTAGCAGTAAAGTGTGCAAAGAACAATCCGAAATGGTAGTAAGCTTGTAGCACAGTTTCTGAAATAGACTACTTGATGGAACATTTGTTTGTTCATTTATCAATATGTGTCTATCCTGCCCAACAGACAGGGATTTTGGTGTAAACCAATTTAAAATAGTAAAAATAATTTAATTAAGATGGAAAGCATGCAGGTTAAAAGAAGACACTTTAAAATGAATCAAAACAGTTTAAGACAGTTTAATATCACACATATGTGCAATTTTTTAAGGAACAAGTAGCAATTATCTTTATGAGACTATGGATTGATTGTAGATTTTATATATGTGTCTTGAAAAAATACCTTTACAGCTGGACCTACTGTAAAATTAATTTAGCTTGAAGAAGACACAGATCTGAATTACAGCCAGTGTAATATTTGAAGGAATATGGGTCAAGTGTCACATCTTTGTCCAGGAATGCAACTCGAAATATTTACCAATGACTATCCTATATACTCATGTATAAATTTGGAAATTTTAGTCAGAAAATCAACCCTAAAAATCTGGGTCAGCTGAATTATGGGTCAATGTACCATACCCTTCTCTTAATCAAGGGGCAAAAGGCAAGAGTTTCTAAAAGAAGCACCAACTCACTCTGCTCTTTCCATTTCTGAACTTCTTGAATTTGAGGGTGGGGAAATAGCTTGCCCTCTGAGACGGCATTGATGTTTTCCCTACTTCACTGAATGACTCTCAACTGATCCACTGGTCATAGCAAGATACATAATTTTGGCTCCCAAATCTAACCTTGACTTAGACATGAGGTCAACTTATTCATAGTATAATTCATTCAAGTGTAGACCTTGTGGTAATAAAATATAACCAATTTTCTAAAAATTGTTGTGTTCTTCTCCATGCCTTTCCTATCTGGTAGCCTGATGAAGAGTTCTGAAGAATGTACATTATTGTATGCCTTTCTGAATATGTTTATAACAATACAGATGCAGCAGAGCAGGATGAGATCCAAAGACCAGAAATTAGTGTTCAGGGCAAATGTTTCTTGCTCTTGGGTTATATTGTTTGCTCAATTAATACTTTATTTCAAAATATATTTTATTTATGGTCATTTACGAACTACTGAGGAAACGAAGATCTTCTGGGGAGGCCCTGCTCTCGGTTCCGCCATCTTCATAGGCACGTTTGGTGGGGACAAGAGCCAAGGCCTTCTCTGTGATTATGGAACTCCCTTCCTGGCAATATTAGATCAGCCCCCTCCTTCCTGTCCTTCAAAAGGATAGTGAAGACCTGGCTGTGGGACCAAGCCTTTGGGGCAGTGCAATGAGACTAAATGGTGTCTGAGGTAGCAAAGTTTGCAGACGACACTAAATTGTTCAGGGTAGTTAAAAATGAAACTGATTGTAAAGAGCTCCAGAAAGATCTCTCGAAATTGAGTGAATGGGCAACAAAGTGGCAAATGCATTTTAACCTAAACAAGTGTAAAGTCATGCACATCGGGGCAAAGAACCCCAACTACACTTATCAACTGATGGGGTCAAAGCTTTCGAGACAAACCAGGAAAGGGATCTTGGGGTTTTGGTGGACAGCTCAATGAAGATGTCAACCCAGTGCGCTGCAGCAGTGAAAAAAGCAAATTCTATGCTAGGCATGATCAGAAAGGGAATCGAAAATAGGTCAGCAAATGTTGTATTACCTCTCTACAAATCTATGGTAAGGCCACATTTGGAGTACTGTGTACAATTCTGGTCTCCGCACCTTAAGAAGGATATAACGGAACTGGAAAAGGTACAGAAAAGGGCAACAAGAATGATCCAAGGGATGGAGCGGCCCCTTATGAAACCAGGTTGCAACGCCTTGGTCTTTTCAGCCTTGAAAGACGGCGTTTAAGAGGTGACTTGATCGACGTGTATAAAATCATGCATGGGATAGAAAAGGTGAATAAAGAAAAATTATTTTCTTTGTCACAAAACACTAGGACCAGAGGGCACTCCTGAAGCTCCAAGGTAGGAAAATTAGGACTAATAAAGGAAATATTTCTTCACCCAGAGGGTCATTGGGTTATGGAACTCACTTCCAGAAGAGGTTGTGACAGCTGTCAGCCTGAACAACGTCAAGGCAGGATTAGACAGATTCATGGATACCAAGTGTATCGGTAGTTACTGAAAAGGACATTCAAGTGCCACCTCAGAGTTGGTTGAGGTAGGCAGGATTTCCCTGGGTACTGGTTGTGGGGGGTCGGGAGCAGGACAGGGTATCGCCCTCCCTTCTGCTCGAGATCCCCGTGTACAACTGGTGGGCCACTGTGTGATACAGAATGCTGGACTAGATGGGCTGAGGTCCGATTCAGCATGGCTCTTCTTATGTTCTTATGTTCTTATGTGTCCTGAGATGGTTTTTAAGCAACTTTTAATGTGGATATAAGTGATTTTAATGTTTTTATATATTTATGGTTTATGTTCCGGCTTGGAATGTTTGCCGTATATATGCTGTGCTCCGCTCTGAGTCCCCTACGGGGTGAAAAGGGCGGAATATAAATGTTATTTATAAATAAATAAATAAATTTAAGGTGTCTCTAATGGTAGAATTGTTCAATATTAATTGCACACGCCAGCAACAGAAGATAATGTGAATCATCCTAAACTGAAATGACCTAGGGCAGATGTTGATTTATTTGTTACAAAGAACTAAAAGAAATAGTATGAGGAAATATACTTGCATTTTTGCACAGTTGGTTTCTTGGAAGTTACCGTGATATACTCGCAGTATTGCCAGTTCCGTGCCCTTAAGGAACACTGTAGTGAATCTCCTTGGCTGTTAAGTAATAGTTCCACCACCAGAATGTTTTCTGTAAGCATCGAAGTACTTGCAGTGTGTCTGTTCTGCTGGCACGTTGTTAATACTTCCACGAAGCAATATGAGATTTAGAAAGGCCCAGTGTTCACTATTAGCAAAGGAGTATTTCATACTTTATTGTAGCCTTTCTGTTGGTTTTTTATTTATAAACCATTAATCACAATATCAAGTGCATGTTCTTTGTAATTGTGAAGTTCATGTAACTGCTAGGCTATGCTAACTTTTATAATACTGAATGTCTGCAAATTTAAATATTAAATACAGTATGACCTCCCTGTAGCCACAGGGAACATGTTCATTAATTTTCTGTGGAAACAAGAAACCATGGATAATAATGCCAAACTCTACTGCCAGAAGTTATCATAGAGTCAAATTGGAAGACCTAGAAAAATCTGAGAGAAAATTGTGAATGCCTCTAATGTGACTATGATCATTTCTGGTGGAAGCATGCCATAGAATTACCTGGAGGCCCTAGGAAATTCCTATAGAGGAAATATTGTGTTGGATACAGGTTGGAGGAATTGCTGGTGCTGGTCCTGTGGATATGGAGGTCATAAAATCAGAGATCGCTTCTCAGCTGATTTATGCTGGAAGAAGCAAAGACCACCAGCATTGAAGCAATGACCCTCCACCATCAACTCTGCTGGACTGTCCATGTTGTCTGAATGCCCGATCACAGTCTCCCAAAGCAGTTACTCTACTCACAACTGAAGAACGGAAAACAAAATGTTGGTGGACAGGAAAAGAGATTTAAAGATGGGCTTAAGGTCAATCTTAAAAACTGGAATAGACGCCATAAACTGGGACCTTGGCCCTTGAGCGCTCAAACTGGAGGTCAGCTATTACCAACAGTGCTGTGGACTTCAAAAAGGCATGAATGAAGGCCAAAAGGGAGAAACATGTTAAGAGGAAGGCATATCAAGCCAACCCTGACCAGGAACACCTTCCATCTAGAAACCGATGTCTTCAATGTGGAAGAACATGCAAGTCAAGAATAAGTCTCCACAGTCACATACAGACTCACTGCCAATCCCCTATGCTTGGAAGACCATCTACTCAGATATAAGTGATCACCGATGATGGTGATGATGAATGATGACCCAGTTCAATGTAGATTTTATATAGCTGTGTGGAAAGGGTCTCCGTTCAGTCATCTTGGCTTGTAGGGAGAATTCAGGCATAATTTGCTCTAGCGCCCATTTATCAAAAACTGGAGCAATGAACTGCAAACAATTGACAAGAGTTTTAAAATATATTGCCCCCATTCCATAATCTGCAGGCAGTTTTCTGAAAGTTAAAACCATTTAATTAAGTCAACTAATTGGTTTTGTGTATTTAGGTAGATAGTATGATAATTAGGTTAGTTATGACTAAATGTAGCCTTTTTCTATGTCATTGTTCTCAGTTTGCCTAAATAAAGTCTTTCTAATTCAGACTTAGAATCTCTGTTTTAGAGATAGACGCCCACAACCACAGGTCTGCACAAGTGTAGTTGTTAAGTAAATGAATTGATAACAAAAGAAAAATATGCCCTTTTTATTTTGAAATTAAAATTAAATGTAAAAAATTGCTTTAGTGAATTATACTCTTTGGGTAACAAGTCTATAACATCAGTATATACAGGAAATTTGTATTTATAAATGTCTTTGTGCAATGTTTGTTCGCTAGAGCTGAAAAGGAGTCATGCCAAAGAATGTTATGTTGTAAACATAGCTTACTGCAGGATTTAACATTTGTTTAGTAGCCCAGTTAGTCATTAAAAATGAAGTTGTCCCTTTCAAATGAGTTAAGCAGTCAATTTAGTGCCATTGTTTTCATTCTTTTCTTATCCTGGACTTTAAGCATGACTTTAAGCGCTGAACCTTTCACAGAATTGGAGGCTGCTCTAACAGAAGATTGGCTATGATGAAAAGTAGTCAATTAATAGCAGAGTCAGAGAACTTGAGTTTAATCAAAAGGAACTGCGACTGCACAGGAAAAACATTTTGCACTTAATGATTAACACTAAAGAAATGCTCTCAGAAATCTTACATGTTGTAGCTTTACAGGTCACCATACCAAATTTGTATTTATAAATGTTTATAAATACAAATATTTATAAAATGGGAATATTACTTTACCATCAGTAAGCAGTTCAACACTTTAATCCCATATACTACAATCCCATTTTCACACTATCCTGGTGCAGGTTGAGTATCCCTTATTCAAGGTGCTTGGGACCAGAAGTGTTTGGGATTTTGGCTTTTGGAAAATATGCATATATCTAATGAGAAAATGGAGATGGGACTCAAGACTCCCAAATTTCATATGCACCTTATGCCTATAGCATGAAGGTAATTTTATACCCAACATTTTAAATAATTTTGTAAATGAAACTAATATTGTATCCACTGATTCATCAGAAAGCAAAGGTGTCACTACTCATTCACTGATCTGGACAACTTTGGATTGTGGAGGATTTCAGGATTTTGAATAATGGATGTTCTATCTGTAATGATGCTTTACTTTAGAAGGGGAGTACAGGAGTACTTTACTTTGGATTTTTCCTTTCCTTGTCTTTTTAACTTACCTCTGACCGTCTGTTGTGTAACATGAACTCTACTTGTTTTTCTGTGGGTGCTTTATTTTTATAATAGCATGTTGTGGGTAGGTCATCCTTTAGGTTGCCATCTTGATGTTTTGTTAATCTCTTCAGAACTAGAAATGAGCTTGTGGGCACTTTGCCCTTTTGACTCTAACTTTTCTGTTGTGTTCATAGAGGAAAGGGGAAATTCTGGAAATCTGCTTTGAGGGCTTTGTACCAGTAACAAACCAATGTTTATGGTATTATGCGCTAAAAGGCAGACAGGAAGGGCCTCTGTTTAATCAATAATGTATGCTCCAGTTAGTCCTATCCTCTGGACATCATTAAACATGTATTTTGTTTCATAACTGATGATTTTGGTTGACTGGAGCTTATAACTCCATATCCTCAAGCCTTTGCGTTTACCATCAGGCAGATCAGAATTGAGCTAGTCAGTCAGCTATGTTTAGTGTTAATTTGGGGAGTAAACTTAAAAATAAATGAGAGCTTGAGTTAATTATAAATGGTGTAAATAGAGGGTTTGGAAAATGCTCCATGTTTTTGACCATAGTTTAACAACAGCCATAGCCCTGCTTGTTAAATGTTGTAACCTACTCTGTATCTTCAGTATAGGGAGAACTTGCCATCAGTCTTAACTTTCAGTATATACAGTATATAAAATATAAAATATTAAATTAAAACGCACATTTAGGAAATTCATCAAAAAGAATTAGTTCATGCACATAATCAAACTAGTGCAGAATTGCCAGGATTATTCTTTGATTACACTCAAAAAGCCACATAGATTCCATCTTGTCTAAAGAATCAATTCAAAGCACTAGTTTTGATTTAGAAATTGCTGTCGTATTGATGTTAGCTAGGAGTAAGTCCCATTGAAATAAGTAGACTTACTTCTGAATATGTCCTATATGTGCTCCTATAGAAGTCTAGCCCTTGACTTGTATATGAGACTGACATACATAGAATCATAGAGTTGGAAGAGACCATATGGGCTATCTAGTCCAGCCCACTGCCATGTAGGAAATGCACAATCAAAGTACCCCCCAAAGATGACCATCCAGCCTCTGTTTAAAAGTAGCCAAATAAGGAACTTCCACCAGAGTCTAAGGCACAGAGTTCCACTGTTGAACAGCTCTTACCGTCAGATAATGACAAAAAGAGATCCAACAGTTAATTGACAAGAAAAGGAAAACCTTCCAAACATGGCAAAGAGACACCACCTGCGCTGCTAAGAAAAAGATCTATGCTAGTGCAAAAGGTCCAAAGAAGGACCAGATAACTCAAGAATATTTGGTGGACAAAGAAGAAGAAATCCAACACCTTGAAGATACCCATGATGCTCAGGGATTTTTTTAAGCCACAAAGTTCATTTACAGACCAAGAAGCCATGGCATACACCTTCTATGCTCGTCAGACGGAACCAAACTTCTGAAAGACAAAAAAAATCAATTGCATTTCATTGGAAAGAGCATTATCAAAACCTCCTGAATTGCAGCTCCAACGTGGCCGAAGAGGTTCTCTCACAAATCCCGCAACAACAAACAAGGGATGATCTTGCATCATTGTCTACTTTGGAAGAAGTGAGCAATGCCATCAACCAACAACAACAACAAAAATAACAAAGCCATCGGGTCTGATGGGATCCCTGCTGAAATATTTAAAGAAGGTGGACCTGAGCTGACACAACAACTCCACCAGCTTATTGAAAAAGTGTGGGTGACCGAGAAAATCAAGGATGCCACCTTTCAAAAAAGAGGAAAGAACAGACTGCGGAAACTATTCAGGTATCTCCCTTTTAACCTCCACTGGGAAAATCCTCGCAAGAATACTTGCAAACCACCTTCTTCCGCCCCTCCAGAGGAACAGTGGGCATGATCTTCACTGCACAACAGCTCCAAGAAAAATATAGGGAACAAATTCAACCTCTATACATGGCATTCATTGACCTTGCAAAGGCATTCAACACAGTGAATCGCAGTGCTCTCTGGACCATCCTCCAAAAAAAATGTGGGTACCCTGACAAGCCAACCCTGACTGGGACCGCCTTCCACTTGGAAACCGATGTCCTCCTTAGGGAGAACATGTGGATAAAGAATAGGGTTTCACAGGTCAGGAAGTTCTTCCTAATGTTCAAGTGGAATATACACATGTATATGGTTGCGCGCTAGCAGGCTTAAAGTAAATCCAGCAAGACCGAGATCTTGTGGCCGGGCCGCCCGACAGGAGTAAAGTACCCTCTGCTCTCCCTTGACGGCGAACCTGTATTTCCATCTACCTCCGACAAGAGCCTGGGCGTTGTTCTAGACTCATCCCTGTCAATGGAGACCCAGGTTAGCAAACAGGCCTTCTTTCATCTCCGCCAGGTGAAGCAGCTGGCACCTTACCTCACAAGGGTAAGGTGCCATGGTGACATCTAGACTGGACTATTGCAATGCGTTATACACTGGCCTTCCCATGTCTGTGACTCGGAAGATCCGCACTGTCCAGAATGCGGCAGCTAGGCTGCTTACACCAACACCCTTGAAATGCTGTATAGCGCCAGCTCTTCAACAGTTGCATTGGCTGCCAACAGAATATCAGAGTCTTTATAAGACACTGGTCCTGACGTTTAAGGCCCTATATGGCCAGGGTCCGGTATATCTCAGAGACGGCCTTTCCTCTTATGGCCATCAGTGGTCACTTAGACCCTCCTAACGCAATCTGCTTTACATTCCAGGCCCAAGAGAAGCACATCATACTAATACGAGGCATAGAGCCTTTTCTATCTCTGCCCCAGCACTGTGGAACTCATTGCCTCCGTATATGAGAGCAATGCGCCATCTGAGCCCTTTCACCCAGGCTCTCAAGACCTGGCTCTTCAGTAAAGCATTTGATATGTAACTTTAACTTTTATTTTCATGATTCTTGTATGTTTTATCTGGTTTTACTGTTTATGTGTAAATTGCCTGGAGCATCTTGATGGAGGCGATTAATAAGAAATAAATTGATGATGGTGATGATGATGTATATATGGTAGATAGTTAGGTGTAGATCTTTGGAGGTCTTTAAGCAAAGGCTGGATAGGCATTATTCAGGAGCGCTTTAGTTGTGTTTTCCTGCATAGCTGGAGGTTGGATTGTGGCCCTTGTGGTCATTTCCAAATTTTAAGATTCTATTATTCTGATGGTCGTACATCCATTCCTGTATTCCCAATCTCCGTCTCATGTGGTACCATTTCTATATGAACATTTCTGCTGTTACAAGGTTCATAAAGTCATAGTTTTTATTTTGTCTCCTCAATATGAATTAATCTGTATGTACATTTGAGTGAATGCTGTCTCAACCACTTTGCTGCATGCAATGGATTTTATTTCTCTTTTAACGGTAATCATTTAGCAAACATCTGCATATGAAACTTGTATTTTATTCTCTGTGTTAAATGCATTTAGTCTGCCCTTTGATGTGAGAAGCAAATTAGTATTGAGTTTTAAACATCTATTCCATACTTCTTTCCTATATATTTTCAGAATAAAGTAGAAATGTCTTCACAAAGGGGTAAAATTCAGACGGTGTTGGGCCTTATCAAGCCAAGCCAACTTGGTTCAACTCTGACCCATGAGCACTTGACAATGAGCTTCAGTTGCTGTTACTATCCTCCTCCTTCTGGCCAGGAAGAACTATCAGAAAAATCAATTGAAATGAAGAACTTGTTTTGGCTTAAGCAGAATCCCTACAGCAATAAAGAGAATCTTCTATTGTATCAAGAGACAGATGCTGTGAGGGAAGAACTGTTGCATTACAAGGCAGCAGGTGGTGGGGCCATTGTGGAAAATACAACTACTGGGCTCATGCGAGACGTGAAGACCCTGAAGCAATTTGCAGAGGAAACTGGAGTCCATATTATTGCTGGAGCTGGTTTTTATGTGGATGCCACCCATTCTCCTGAGACGCGAGCTATGTCTGTGGAACAGGTAGGCATCAGAATGTACTGAAATCTGAGTACTCCCTCCCTTAATCTCTGATTACCATAATATTCTAAAGTATAAGTCGACCTCATGTTTAAGATGAAGGCAGGTTTTGGGGGGGAAGCTTGTGGATTTTCATATGACCCGTGGATAATTTGAGGATCATATGTGGAGAGAAGAAAGCATCAATGCTGTTGCTGCCTCAGAGTGTAGTGGAATCTCATCCTTTGCAGGTTTTTAAACAGAGGCTGAATGGCCTATTGAGAGTTCTTTGGGTCTTCCTACATGGCATGGGGTTGGACTGGACAGCCCTTGTGGTCTCTTCCTACTCTATCTTTCTGTGATTCTGTAAAGGAATTCAACAAGATGTATTGTGTTAATTTTTCCTTCCAGTGCCTCTATCAAAATAGTTTGTGGAACCATACTGCCACAAGAAATTCATTTCATCCAACTTATTGCTCTTCCTATCCAAAACGAATATGTAGAACTGTATTCCAGGTATAAAGCAGTTTAATGAACTTCCCTGAAAAAATATTGGTTGTTTAGGTTCTGAAAAGTGTGTTAAGGTTAGCTATATTTGTATTTATTTATTTATTATTTATTATTTATTAACTTCGATTTAGTATACCGCTCACTCCGGAGCTCAGAGCGGTTTACAGAAGAAGCATAAACACCGTGAGTAATAAAACAGATTAAACAGTTAAAACACATTAAACATCAAAGCAGTTAAAACATATTAAAAACACTCGCCCGCAGCGAAGACTGGGGGACGAGATAAGAATCTCTGGGGGAATAGGCGGCATGGCACACAGTGTGGTTGAGTTAAGGGCCAAACGCCTTCCTAAAGAGCCAAGTCTTCAAGGCCTTGCGGAAGGGCAGAAGAGCGCGGATGGCGCGGATCTCCTCCGGGAGGCCGTTCCAGAGACTTGGGGCAGCTACAGAGAATGCCCTCCGCCGTGTAGTGGCCAGTCTGCAGGTTCCAAGGAAGGCACCTCAAGGAGGTTAAGCTCCTCAGAGCGCAGTGATCTCGCGGGCACATAAGGGTAAGTCGCTCCCTAAGGTACACTGGCCCCAAACCATAGATGGCCTTAAAGGTGAGAACTAACACCTTGAAGAGGACCCGGAATTCAATCGGAAGCCAGGCATGGAAGCCAGTATGATCTCTGTGTGGCTTCCATGCCTTTTTACATGCAAAAGTTCATTTGACAGAAATTGTTTTGTATTACAAATTGCTTTTCAGTCAGTAATTTCAAAAGGTCCTGGAACTTCACTATGTACCACTCTAAAGTATATGGAGATGAGGAGAAGGAAGATTGTTTTTCCACCTTCATCACCCTCTAATGCATTTTAAGCTCATTCTATTCATTCCTGAAACTATATTGTTAGCATTCTGCTGTCTGTGAACCGCAGTAGTGATAAATTCAACTGCTTCAAAATATTGTGGAATACCTAAGTGCATAAAGCACTATTTTCTTCATTAATTTTGACAGAAAGCTGTTGTTTATTGTTATAATATTTAGTTTGAGGTTTTGCAAGGAACATTGCAACTGTTGGCTGAGAGCATTCCACATTTATGCCTTCCAGCTATCAAGTCAATACAGTCAAAATTCCATTAAAGAATTTAAACAAAATCAGTAGGGCAGCAGCATGTGGGGAAAGAGTTACTTTAAGAATCGAAGTTGTTACTCCAAACTTAAAAAAATATATGGAGAAACATTGTTCCTCATATATTGTTAGCTTTTAGTTTTTTTTGAAAGATACCTTCCGGAATTCGTATTAACAGTTTTCACTGAGAGTTAGTATAAAGTACTGCCATATATTTTTATATTCCAACTGCAATAAATTAATGTTAGTTCGGTTTCCTTAAACAAGTTCCACAATCTCACTTGCTTTCCTTTGCATATAAATGAAGCAAGGGTTCTGTTGGGGACACTGCATTATTTTAATTATTGCTTTGCTGTGCTTTGTGTGTCCCCTTCTCCTCCCCCCTCCCCCAATTTTGCACACTGCCCTGGCAGGTTTAAACCTGAAAAATGGCTTATAAATCTTCAAATAAGTAACTAACTAGGTTAAGAGAAAACGTATATGTGAAGATTCTTCATGCTTGAGGGACAAGGTGGGGGATTGAAACACATCGAGACCCTATTGCTAACTGCTAGCTGAAAGACTAGTATCTGATGTTGAATAGACGCAAAGGTTTATATAAATGATATCAATGATAATTTAATCAGTTAGTCAGAACTTTAGGTTTAGCTTAATCAGAATGATTAGGAGATCTTCCATCTGTTCAGGAAATTTGAAGTAGCCTGGGCCAGCTGTGACCACTTACTAGAATGAAAATATTAATACATCCGTGGATATATCTAGAGCCAGTATTTTGCATGGAGCCATATGCCACTTGCTTTATCTCCATGAACACATCTCAACTCACCCAATTTTGGAAGGTAAGCAAGGTCAGGTTTGGATAGTACTTGGATGGGAGACTACCAGGGAATTACAGTTATCTTTAAATGGGGCTAATTCCTCTTTTTTTTAAAATTGTATTGTTATAATACACTAGCTGTACCCGTGCACGCGTTGCTGTGCCATGACTCTATCTCTGTATCTCTTTCTCTCTCCCTTTCTCTATTTCTCTCTCTCTCTGTCTCTCACTCTCTCTCTCACTCACTCTCTCTCTCCCTCTCTCTCTCTCTCTCCCTCTCTCTCCCTCCCTCTCTCTCTCTCTCTCTCTCTCTCTCTCTCTCTCTCACTCTCTCTCTCTCTCTCTCTCTCTCTCTCTCTCTCTCTCTCTCTCTCTCTCTCTCTCTCTCTCTCTCTCTCTCTCTCTCTCTCTCTCTCTCTCTCTCTCTCCCTCTCTCTCTCCCTCCCTCCCTCCCTCTCTCTCTCTCTCTCTCTCTCTCTCTCTCTCTCTCACTCACTCTCTCTCTCACTCACTCCCTCTCTCTCTATCTCTCTCTCTCCCTCTCTCTCTCTCTCCCCTCTCTCTCCCTCCCTCCCTCCCTCACTCTCTCTCTCTCTCTCTCCCTCCCTCCTCTCTCTCCCTCTCTCTCTCTCTCTCACTCACTCTCTCTCTCTCTCTCTCTCTCTCTCTCTCTCTCTATCTCTCTCTCTCTCTCTCTCTCTCTCTCTCTCTCTCTCTCTCTCTCTCTCTCTCTCTCTCTCTCTCTCTCTCTCTCACTCTCTCTCCCTCCCTCCCTCCCTCTCTCTCTCTCTCTCTCTCTCCTCTCTCTCCCTCTCCCTCTCTCTCTCACTCTCTCTCTCTCTCTCTCTCTCTCTCCCTCTCTCCTCTCACTCTCTCTCTCTCTCTCCCTCTCTCTCTCTCTCTCTCTCTCTCTCTCACTCTCTCTCTCCCTCCCTCCTCCCTCTCTCTCCTCTCTCTCTCTCCCCCCCCTCTCTCTCTCTCTCTCTCTCTCTCTCTCTCTCTCCCTCCCTCCCTCTCCTCCCTCCCTCTCTCTCCCCTCCCCCCCTCTCTCTCTCTCTCACACACTCTCCCTCCCTCCCTCCCTCCCTCCTGGCGCTCCTTACCTTCTCGGCGCCTCCTCCTCCTGCGGACTCCTTCCTTCCTAGGGCCCAAAAGGCTGCCCTGGAAAGTGCCTGGAAAAAGATCAATTTCCAGGCGCTTTCAGGGCAGCCTTTGGGCCCTAGGAGGCGCCGAGAAGGTAAGCTGAGGAGGAGGGTGGGGCGGGGGGAGGTGGGAGGGGCTGGGGAGGGGTGGGCGGGTCCCCGCCCCCTGGCCACGCCCCCTCGCCGCTCCGTTAAACCGGGCGGCGAGGGGGGGTGGCGGGGGGAGGTGGGAGGGGCTGGGGAGGGGTGGGCGGGTCCCCGCCCCCTGGCCACGCCCCCTCGCCGCTCCGTTAAACCGGGCGGGAGGGGGTGGCGGGGGAGGTGGGAGGGGCTGGGGGGGGTGGGCGGGTCCCCGCCCCTGGCCACGCCCCCTCGCCGCTCCGTTAAACCGGGCGGGGGGGGGGTGGCGGGGGAGGTGGGAGGGGCTGGGGGAGGGGTGGGCGGGTCCCCGCCCCTGGCCACGCCCCCTGGCCACACCCCCTCGCCGCTCCGTTAAACCGGGCGGCGAGGGGGGGGTGGCGGGGGGAGGTGGGAGGGGCTGGGGAGGAGGGGAGAGGTTTCCCCTCCTCCTTCCAGGTTCCCCCCCCCGCCGCTCTTCCTGATCAAAGGAGGAGGCAGAGGAGGCGCTCTGGCTGCCATGTGCGAACGTTCTAAACGTTCGCTGGCAGCGAAGTGGCCGGGTGGGAGTTCCGTTGGCAATTTTTGGGGATCGTTTTTTGGGTGCTGGGAGGTATGTAGGTCCGTTTTTTTTGCTGTTGTCTGTAGCGAGTGTAATGGTCCAGTAGGCTGCCAAGTTTGGTGCTTCTGCGAGCCATAGTTTCTTTGTCTATATCAATCTTTGCACGACCGTGTCTCCTTTATATATATAGATTTACACTTACTTTACATTGCTTTAGTTACAATACATTTTTCTTCCCCCGACCCTCCCCCCTCCCCCCGTTGACAAGTTAGTCCTTCATTTATTTGAGCCATCGTTGCATTCTGTCCAGTTTTTTTCCCCAATGTTCATCTTCTGGTTTAGCTTCCTGTATCCAGTTTTTGAAGGGTGACCATATTTCTTTGATTTTCTTCTGCTTTTCTGTCCATGGATTTTCATTTCTTATAATGTCCATAATTTCCAACTGAACTTGTTCCCACACATATTCATACCATTTTTCAAGGGTCCATTTCTTTTTCCACCCCCAGGCAATCACAGCATGTGCCGCTCTAAACATCATCATAACTAATTTTTGTTCTTGCGCTTTGATTTTACTATCCCCGCATATCCCTTTTAAGAGAATATCCATATTTAAATCATTTTTTATTTTTGTATATAGTTCAATCTTCTTAAAAATTTGATGGGGCTAATTCCTCTTGAATGTTTGAAGACCACTTCTGGTAGTTGACGGTGTTGAACTAGATGAACCAATGACCCAACTCATGTTAGATTCCTATGCTCCTAAATTAACTTTTATCCAATTTTAGGGAAGAAGATTGCATCCAAATGGTTCAGGTGTATGATTTGAAAATACACAAAATACCGTGATTTATTCATCTTAGTTTCAAGAAACAAAACAAAATGAAAATCTCTTTAGTTCACAGAGTTCAGCCATGTATTATTCTGGGATTGTCCAAAAGGTGTTTTGCATTTTAACATCCTATCATCCTATCTGTTTTCCTTGATGCATAACATACTTTACAAATAGTCAATATATCTGGAGTGCTTGTTTAAGGATAGAAAGGCAAAACCTCATTTTTGTCCCTTGTTGGGTTTTTTTTTAAAAAAAGCATTCAAGCACAAGGGAAAAAGTATCTGGGAATACTGAGAGTTCCAGTTCTTTTTCTTTTGATTTTGCTTTCATATTCCCAGCTCTGTGTACAAGCTCTTTTTTGAAATAGCCTGGGTTTTTCCTCACTTCTCCCTTTTGTGCTTCTACTTCCCTCTCTCAGTGATCATATGTCACAAATAAACTCCTGTAACATTTCAGAAATGTTTGCCAAATGTAAGTGGATCTCTAAAATACATTTTTATAAGAAAAAAATCTGGGCGTTTCAGAGAGGGACTCTTCTATTGAGTTCTTAAACTGATTCTGTTTTATTGTTATTATATTTATTTATATCCTATATTCCTCTCTTAAAGGAGACTTAAAGTGGCTAACAATGTTAGTATGCAATGTAAAAATGTGTTTCACCAAAATAACATTTCCTTTTTTCTAGCTGACAGATGTTATCATTAATGAAGTTCTCAATGGAGCGGATGGAACCGACATCAAGTGTGGTGTAATAGGAGAAATTGGCTGCTCTTGGCCTCTGACAGAGAGTGAAAATAAAGTTGTTCAGGCAACAGCACATGCCCAATCCCAGCTTGGCTGTCCTGTTATCATCCATCCTGGCAGGCATAGTGATTCACCTTTCCAGATCATGCGCGTTTTTCAGGAAGCTGGGGGTGATGTCTCAAAAACAGTCATGTCTCATCTTGATAGGTAACTAAGCTTAGTATTGTCTCGTTGTTGGCAACTCTATGCTACAACTGAAAGTTCTGTTATGTCTCCTTACTGCTAGATCTCTAAAAATGTTTATTTATTTATTTTATTTATTTCACAATATTTATGTTCAAGCAAGCATACTTACAACAGGGCCATTTATTGCTGCTGAAGTCTGTAAATTGTGTTCAATGATTCCTTGTACTCCTGGATCCCTAATTGAAACCAGGTTTTTTACGTTCATTTGGGCTTACTTTTTTCATGTCTGTGTAAATATTAGACTTCTTAAATTAATACACATGTCTGTAGCAAAGGTTCATTAGATGGGACTAGTGGGCAGTTGTGTACTTGATTGCTAAAATATATCCCAATATATTAGGACTAATAGACCAATCATGTACATGTTCATTTATAGTAGATTTTAAATTGCTCTATAACACTTGTTGTTGTTTGCCTTCAGGTCGTTTCCGACTTAAGGTGACCCTATCATGAGGTTTTCTTGGCAAAAT
Source organism: Anolis apletophallus (assembly GCA_030556195.1). NCBI lineage: Eukaryota > Metazoa > Chordata > Lepidosauria > Squamata > Anolidae > Anolis > Anolis apletophallus. The sequence goes on along the minus strand of JARBWK010000008.1, from coordinate 34,691,510 downwards.
TTGCTCAAAAGGGGTTTGACATTGACTTTTTCTGAAATGAAATCCCCCTATGTATTTACATATCACATTTCTGGCGATGTCACATCACGGCACTTAACCATATGACCAGAAATGCAACATTGCCAGCAAAATGGCAGAAGTAGCTGGTGAATAATAATCTATGCTCTTTAATTCATCATATGTCCATATACTGCAAGAATGTTAAGCTGTAGTTTAACTGCAGATATTTTGTCTACACTATTTCTGCTTCAACACAGTTAGACTATACACACATGCAAATGCACAACCTAGCTCCTCAGATTACTCTATATATTCATGTATAAGTAAACCTCACATATTGAAGTTGAAGTCAGTTTTTGAGGCATTGTTCTGCCCTCTGGCAAAATTACCACTGCTTCTTGTCAGCATTGCATTTCTGGTGATGTCACACCACGGCACTTAGCAATATGACCAGAAATGCAACATTGCCAGCAAGCCTCTGGCAGGGAGCTGATTGCTGCAGTATCACAACAGCCCCAATGCACTCTTGGGCTGGTCAGCCATGCTGCTGACTTGAGAGAACTCTAAGGCTGCATTGGAGCAGCTCCAGCATGCTTTAAACCAGCTTATTTGGGTAGTTGTATATGAGGTCTAAATGTGTTTAGTGCTCACATTGCACACTGACTGAATATTTGGAATGGAGAGTGTGTGAACACACAGAAGAAGAGTTGGGACAGAGAATGGAATGGATCCTCTTGAAGGAGATTGTAGCTAACTGGATCTCGAAAGTGGAGCACTTCAGAGGTCAATGCATGTCTACATGTATACTTTACATAATTTAAAAAAGAGAGTCCATCTGCTATCAGAAAGCTGCCTTACTATCCATTTGTAGTCAACTGTGATATGCAAAGAAAAAAGTTGCACGCTTCTTTCACTTTATATATGCTTCCCTGCAAATTATCGGGCTGCAAACGATTCTTATGTGCCTAGAACAACCAGGCTGGTTGTTTTAGAACATGCTTGTTTTCAACAAATTCCCCATTTTACTTACATTTATACACCTCCAATATGTTCCTAGTGACTTGTAATTTAGGAACTGCCACAGTCCTTGAGCATCCATTCACAATAATAAAATGTTTTGGTAGTTACAATCTGCCTCAGATCCATAACCAAGAACTGCTCCTCTCACATAGCGTTTTGAAAAACTGTGTCTTAATTTCTGATATTGTGTCAGCTGTGAAGACCCTTTCAAAAGGGACTAGACTATTAATTATAGTTTGCAATAATGAGATTCTTACTGTTGTGTTGGAACAAGGGTTTTCTCTCATTCATTCCATCTGTTCCTTCTACTTAACCCTGCTGTTAAGTCATAATATTGTATTTGTGACATCAGTCATTTCCATAGTAACAGACCATGATGCAATCATAGCAAGCTTATATTATTATTGCATTAAGTAAAAAAAAAACCCTAAATGACGTGGTGAGAATTCTTGAGTTAAAGCTGCCCTGAATTCAATAAAGCATTTCCCAGTGGTGTGGAGAAATTTTCATAATGTGAATAATTTCATAAAGCTGTAACCCCCCTCCCCACCTTTTACTATTTATTTATTTATTTATTTATGCATTACACTATAATAAGGATTTCAGTGGCATTATCAGGCAGCCAGGCGTATGTGAATGCCTGGTAATATGAAGCCAAATCAGTGTAAAAGCAGTGCTGCCTGCCTTCCCACTGAGTGAATATAGAAGAGATTCAATAGAACAGTTACAAAAATTATTTCAATGTTGACATTTTGTTAGTGGTGCTGATGATAAGAGTGCTGCTGATGTTTCAGTTTAGTGCTGTTTCAAAAAGAAATATTCACCTTAATGCCAAGTAAATAAGGTAATCCTATGAAAAATACATTAAAAAAAACCTCCCAGAGATTATTAGATATTGACATTTCTAGCGACCTTCCTCTATAGTCTTACATTCCAAGCCAGGGCCATTCTTCATCTCAGCATGTGTGGGAGGGGTCTCTTATGTTGATTTTTCAGAAGAATCCGCCTCTGTTTTAAAGTTTGTTCAGCCATGGCAGTCTAGATGACCTTGGGCAAATCATACTCTTTAAACCCTCTGTTTTTATGAGTACGAAGGTAAATATTCAAACCGTCTCAAAGATGAGTAATAATTAAACTAGTTGATGTCTGTGTGTATTTCATGTAAACATCATCCCCCAAAAGTAATTTTTTCTCATAGAGATCAGAATTCCAGTAGTGCTGAAAGTGATAATATTCTGCCTAAGCACATAATCAGAATTGGAAAGAGAAATTCAGGATGATATTTATTATTTTTATTACATTGGGTGTTTAAAAGTTCCCTGCTTATTGACTTTATGGTGTAAAGTTGTTGAAGAGTTGGCATTCTACAAAAAGGAAATCACACTGTGTCTTTCAAGTTAATTTATTGATAAACTAGATGTGCAGAAAATAGCAATATTTGTAAACATGTCTGGGTGAGAATCTCTGACATTGCTTTAATTCAGTGGTTCTCAACCTGTGGATCCCCAGGTGTTTTGGCCTACAAGTCCCAGAAATCCCAGCCAGTTTACCAGCTGTTAGGATTTCTGGGAGTTGAAGGCCAAAACATCTGGTGACCCGCAAGTTGAGAACCACTGCTTTAATGTGACTTTTATAGAAATTAGAACTGTTTCAAAACAACCGCATTTGATAAATTTGAAAAGTGACAAAATGAGATAAAAGTCTGTGGCAAACTGAGGTGAAATGGCATTAACCAAGTTTAAAGTATAAACTATATCTTCTTTATTGCACAGGACTATTTTTGATGAAAAGAAGCTGTTGGAGTTTGCTCGGCTTGGATGCTATTTAGAGTATGATCTTTTTGGAACAGAATTCATTTCATACCAGATGTGTCCTGATATTGACATGCCAAGTGACAATGAAAGGATTTTAAGGTATTGTCAAGGTGTAATAATATTTACAGATAGTAAAAAAACAGGTACTGGGAGTAAGCACAGCATGAATCTGACAGTGACTTGTATTAGTTTGGCATTCCACTATGTAGGTCTTCTGTGGGTTGTACTGTAGTTTACTTTAAAGTATTTTTCTTTAGCCACAAAGGTCATTGGTAAGAGTGGGTATGGATAACATTTTGTTGTGACTATGATGTGCAAACCAGTTTTTAAACATGCAAGTGATGGGAGATCTATTTATCATTATTTTAGTTAAAACTTATGTAAAGAGGTTCCTTAATCTTATTTAAGGATGCTGTGCAAAACAAGAGGGAATTGCTGTACATAGGGAGAGAATGAATATTTTGAATCCTGAAGCCCTGCCCTCCTTTTACTAACTAATATTACATTTACTTCATTGTACGAAGCCTTTACCTTTCCTGTATACTACACATACCTGATTCACAAATTATGATATGTAAAGTAAAATGATAATTGGTCAGAATCAAGTGTATATATTTCAAAAGCATTTCAACGAAATAACTTTTTCAACAATAGTGCTGTGCAATGAGTAAAATAGACCGATGTGCAATAACGACCGTAATGGCCTTTGACTATGTCCTTGGATTACGTCATTTTAAAATTGTATTTTATGTTTTATTGTTTTTAAATTTGCTTTAATGTACATGTCTATCTTCTATTGTCTGTTGACAGCATCAAATTGCTACCAATTGTAAGGATGCTCTGAGTCCTTCAGGGTTGAGAAGGGTAGGATATAAATATAGTAAATGAATAATAATAAATAAAATAAAGGCTAGCACTGAATTAATTGGCAGAAAATCCTATTGGTTGATCAGCCACTTTTTTGTGGATGAGGATACTTTCCAGTTGGGGGTTTGATCAGATTATGGTCTTTCCCAGGATAATGACATCTTGCTAAATCCCACTGCTGTGCTCATTGGAAAGGAAATTTTAAGAGAGGTAGAAGTGACCACTCAAACTGCACCAACCTCTCTGTCAACGTGTTCCACAGTGATTTGAAATAATACATCAGGAAATCATTCCCAGAACTGACTTAAACTGGAATTAATTTTGTAATGAATGGAAGTACACCTTGGACATGTATGATTGGAAGTTAGGCAGGTACGAAGAATCTTATCAGTACTGGATGTGCTATTGATTGTAGCAGTAGTTTTGTTCATTTCACAATGTAGCGTTCTTTTTTTCCTAGCCACAACGATTCCATCATAATTTCTTCCTCAAACTTGCATTGTACAAAAGTAGCAGTAGGTTTTTCAGGGATATAAAATTGCCTTTTCCTCAGCACAGTGTGTGTATTTATGCTAGAAATACCATTAAGTTATTTTTTGTGCATTCAGTTTATTGTTGGTGAGCATACCAGAATAACTGGCAGACTACTGTTAATTTATAGTCAGCTCATGTTTGACTTGTATTCATCATACTCATACAAATCAAACTGACCTCTATGTCTATTTGTATAAATAACATTGTAGGGGGAAGGTATGCTTTAGATTTAATTCATGCTTAGTCCCACTACTGCTGAATGAAAGACTTGTAAATATCTAAACTGCATTTGGATTTTTAACTATACCTCCTGAGATAGGATAGTTATCCACAAATATAATTTTTGACTGGCTAATTTCAAGAGAGAGAATGAATTTGAGGGTTTAATTCTGTTATGGTACAATTTTACAAAAATTATACAGAGAGAACTGGGATTTTTCCCTCCTTGAAGGTATGTTATTGAGACTAAGTATGTAGTTTCTTTATTTAAATCAGTTCATCCAATACATGCAAAGTGGGTTAGATTAGTATCCTACTATATTTTAAATACTAATTAGTGAAAGTTGGCATCATGTGAAGCCCAGTATAATTGATAATGCTATCTTAACACCAGACGTAAAATGTAAAGCTCTAAAATTCATCAAATATTTGTTTAAAACTCCTTATTAAGTTTCTTCAAATTTGAAGAGGCGGGCAAAATAATCAAATGCACACACTCACAATATAATATTTTTATTAGAATGATTCCATATAATTTTAAAATAATAATAATAATAATGAAACATTGTGCAAACCACTGGCAAAGGGGGACTAGAAAAGCGGTCTCCAGCTCTTTGAGAGAAATGTAAGGCTCTCCTTCCTTCCTTTTGTAATTGTAAAATTCTTCCAAGTATTTGCTGGTTCCGCAAGTTAAGAATCACTGCTATTTAAGGTGGGCAGCTTTCATTGTGACCAGGTTTTCTAAATTCGTTCTGCCATGATGCCTATGTCCATACTAGTAAGAATGTTGACTATCCCAAAGCTAGCCTTTGAATCTGCAATTGAACTAGTGTGGTCAGCTTCAGAATTTTATCCACTGGGTTCTTTGGGCTTTTCTTGGCCTAAATTTGAGTTCGTAGGCAGCAGCAAGTGGGTGGCTATTATAATGACAGGTCATTCTTTAACTTTACCATCTTCCATCCTGTCCCAGCTCAAAAACTGTCATTAAGGGGTTTTCCAGTTCCCTTGAACAAATATTGAGAGTGTGCAGGGCCTGTAGAAGGGAGAAGGAATTTCCTCACTTCTGATCCATCTGACAGAAGCAGTTCCCACAGCAGAATGGCCCCATGTGGATCCCACCTCCAGTATTTTTAATAAATTTTAATTAGTTTAATAATGGTTTGGTTTTCCCCCCAGCTTTCTCAAATTTGTTAACAAAAGAACATGGAGGGTATCACAATGTTTTTGCTAATAGGACTCACTGAGCAAAACAAAGACAGGGAGCACATACAGAGAATTGCCTCAAACAAATACCCTACATACTTATGTATATATAGGAATACATTTAATATGTGTATTTTATATAATGATTATGTGTTTTTTTAGCTATGCTGTAATCCGCCTCGAACCACAAGGAGAGGCGGGTAAGAAATAATAATAATAATAATAATGGATGAGTGTATAAGTCTAGAAATATTACACCCCCAGAAACCGGTGTCAACTTATCCACAAGTCACTGGATATTGTAGCTTAACTCCTACCAAAAATTATTGTACCTTAATTATTGTATCTTAACTCCTACCAAAAAATAAACCACCCCCTTCTCTGAGTAAAAAAATGACAAAAGTCAAGAGCTTAGTCTGTTCCAGGAGAACCCGAACCTCACTAATCTTTCCCTCTTCTGGTCTTTTTAAATGTCTGGGTAGGGAAATGGCAATAGCCAGGGATAACATTGATGCTTTTCCTCACCACAGCATGACCCTTGACTGATCCACTGAGTCATATCAAAACCCATAATTTTGCATCTAAAACCTACCTTTGACTTATACATGATGTCAACTTATACATGAGTATATATTTTATATGAATATGCATATAGCTGACTATATGTTGTGTCATGTGGTATCTTTTCATCACATCTATATTCATTCAGTGGTTTATGTAGATCTCATAAGACATTGTACTTCTAGATACAGAATTCATGCATTGAAGTGTGCATAGAGGTATATTTTTCTGATTTTATGAAATACCATTTTGTCAAAGCCCAAGCATTATTTATAGTCATTGTCATACTTTTATTTCTGGGCTGAGAAATGAGTGACCATTCAGGTATTGTTGGAGTACCAATCTCTTCAGTCCCAGCATTTCCTACACTAATAAGGACTGACAGCAGTTGCAATCCAATATCATTGGGAGGGCCACATATTATCCACCCCTGTTCTAGGAGGAAGGTGATGTGGACAATTTTAATGTGTTCATTTTATTTATTTATTTTCCTCTTTATACTGTGACTTCTTACCATTCCACTTTTAGCTCTCAACTATCAATAGTTTTTCCTTTGTCTACTTCTTTTCCATCCAAACTAAAGTTTCATTTCCCTCACATAACTTGGGTTATTTGCAGTCATTCTCCATGAACACATTCAGTAAGCATAAATATTCCATTATATCACAACAATTCAACCAGAAGCTAGCATTTCGGCAAGCAGTAACCAATGCATTGTTGGTTTTTGCTCCTTGTTTATAGACCTGTGCCCAACTTTTTTAAACACACAGATACTGGATATTTCCTTAAAATACAACTTTAAGTCTATATGCAATAAATATTCATACATTAATATCAGGATATCAAGAATGAACTGATGGATATGTATTGTTTGTGTTTTATAGGATTCGGATGCTGATTGATGAAGGCTATGAAGACAAACTTTTAATTGCACATGACATACACACAAAGAATAGACTAAAGAAATACGGGGGTCATGGTTATTCCCATATACTTGAAAACATTGTTCCCAAAATGCTTGTTAGAGGCATATCCCAAAATCAAATCAATCGGCTTTTGGTAGCCAATCCCAAGCAATGGCTGACTTTTAAGTAGGAAAATGTAGATATTACTGTGATCAGGCTTGCTTCAATGAAATTGCAGCTGGGAGCGCTTGAAATATTTGGAAGACTCCTACAACTTCGGTAATTAATTGATCCTTTAAAAAGGCTACAGCATCTTATCTTTTTTCCAGATTTTTTGATCCCTGCAGGGGTGGGTAGATTAAAACACAGTGGTCCACTCTTAAAGAATTATTGTACCTACTGAAATCTTTGTTTGACAAGTAGGGTAGATCCCATTAAATATCCAGTACCCTTGAGAATGTTATCATAATGTGCAATGACCATGATTTGTGTAGAAATTATGATTGTACTGTCCCAGTTAAGAGTGAGTGAGGTATTGGGCTGGGGCTAAAGTATCATGTTTGCAACCCTAATTATGGCTGGAGTTCATTAAGGTTCGTATGTTGTGGATAAGGTGTCTACACATGTACAGGAATGTTTGTTTTCAGTAGAACCCTTGGAATGTGTACGCGATTTTTCTGGAATTCCTATGAATTAGAAAGGGGAACCCTCAGTGCATGTTCATTGGCATGTCCTTTCCCTCCATGGGGCTACTGAGTGAACACAGTTGCTGAAGTGGCATTTCTCAAATACTGATCTGAATGCTACAGACACATAAAAATACTAGCCTTTTGAAGTTGCTACTTGAAAAAGCTTGTAGCTCAGTTCCATGCATGTTTACCCAGATATTCACAATTTATTTTCAAGTAAATACACATAGTATTGCAACTTGGGATTTCCACCTGATATTGGAGCCGTATTGATATTTACTCAGAAGGAAGGCCCATTCCGCAGGGCTTTATCCCAAGTAGGTGTGCCTAGAATTTTAGTCTGAAATTGCCTCTCTGAAACAGGTTGATTTTTTAAAAATGAAATAATTATCCAACTGTACTTAATGTTTAGGTATAAGTATGTCTAAATAACATCCACATAAAATGAAGTAAAATGCCAAAGTTAGAAATGAATTCAGTGAAATTTTTCAATCAAGCATATTTGGAAATACCACTGTAAGGAATAGAGTGGAAAATGTTCACATCAGTAAAATGAATGCGGTTGAGAACACTTAAGTCTCAAAAAGAAAAAGAAGGGGGGGGGAAGCTGCTACTGAACTTCTGGGTCCCTGTTTACCAGAGATTCAGGCACTACTGTATAGAATTTAGGGGGAAGGTAGGTAGATTCCTTCCCTTGTGGAGTACGTAGTAGCCTTGGGATGGAAGCTTGTAGTCATAATAGGAACTCATTGGGTCAGTTAATACAGGAAAATGTGAGCAAAATAGTGTGAAACAGGCTGGGAAAGAGAGTTTCCAAAGATACAGAATGGTTGGCGCCTGACTTGACAACAGTACATACGAAAAAGATCTTGAAGTCTTCGTGAACAACAAATTGAACATGAGCCAACAGTGTGATGCAGGAGCTAAAAAAGCCAATGTAATTTTGGGCTGAATCAAAAGGAGTATAGTGTCTTAAGTCATGGTGCCTCTCTATTCTGCCTTGGTTAGACCTCATCTGAATACTGTGTCCAGTTCTGGGTACCACAATTTAAAAGATATATTGACAAGCTGAAAGGTGTCAAGATGAGGTCAACTAAAATGATCAAAGGTCTGGAGTCCATGCCCTATGAGGACCATCTTAAAGAGCTAAATGTGTTTAGCCTGCAGAAGAGAAGGTTGAGAGGTGACCTGATAGCCACATATAAATATGTGAAAGGGTGTCATAAGGAAGAAGAAGCAGGCTTGTTTTCTGTTGCTCTCAAAACTAGGACTCAGAACAATGGGTTCCAATTACAGGAAAGGAGATTCCACCTGAATATTAGGAAGAACTTCCTGACTATAAGAGCTGTTCAGCAGTGGAACTCTCTACCTCAGAGTGTGGTGCTAGCTAATTCTTTGGAGGCTTTTAAACAGTGGCTAGATTGCCAACTATCGGGGGTACTTTGATTGTTCTTTTCCTGCATGGCAGAAGGTTGGACTAGATGTCCCATATGGTCTCTTCCAGCTCTATTATTCTGATTCCATGATCTGCTTTGGGTACATAAAGCAAACCCTGATATGACTTTAGCTGTTATACAGAATGAGTTTCACTTCCATGGTAGGGGGGAGATGTAGTGCATGGCCCTGGAGTGGGGAGGTCCAATCTAACCCTTTGGATTCCCCAGCACCCATCACCCCATATTCTTGACCAAAAACACACTGAAAGGACCTCTTTCAGGAGGTATCACATGCTGTTTTACCATAAGAGAGTGTATACAAAATATCCTCTCCATCAAATCCAGTAGATAGTTGTGTTTGGCATGGAACCTTCAAGCCATGCATAACTCGAGGGCAGGTTTGGGCACCAAACTTAAGGGTTTTGATAAGATCTGTGGACAAGTAGTGTCATCCCACCGAGGTGAAAGTGTCAGTGCCATTTTAGGAAACAAGGTGCCCCTAGCTGCCTCCATTTTCCTGACCAGGCATCCAAAAAGTCCAGAAGAGGCACCATGGTGGGGATAGCAGAAGGGGTAGGTGCTTCTTTCATATTCTATCGGGAAGGACTAAGGTGTTACCTTTGCCATTCTATTCAGAGAGAAAAAGTTCTTTATTTGATAAGAGTAATGGTATAGTTGTTACATTGACCCATGAATAAGTTGATCAGGGTAAGTTTTTGGAGTCAATTTTAGACTAAAATTTCTAGACTTAAAAATGGGTATATACAGTAATGTTGTAATCTCCTTTGCAAGTAGAGAGACTCCTGCCTGCTATATGGGAGGGCAGAGGGAGAAGTGGAGAAAGAACCGAGTGTGAGAGAAAAGAGAGTAGCATAAACTGAGGACACATTGCATGCTTTGACCTGTCCTTACTTAATTCACACACGCACACACCAGGGTGGCTTCTAGTCTTTGAAACTTTTGAATCTTTGACAGTTAAAGAGCTTGACCACCATCAAGTCAAGTGTATGTTTGTCAAAAAATCACTTTAATGTATGCTCGTGTTGAATGGAAAAAAGTCATTGCATCAGACTCATACATTAGTGCCATTCTCAGAAGAATGTAGGTGATATCCTCTAATAAAAAGCAATCTTTTTAGGTACGTTGACTTGCAGTGGGAGACAATTTTATGATGCATAGATGGACTGATGGAGCCACCTTTGTGAACCTGAATGCCTTCAAAAGAAAGGGAAGAAAATGGAATAATGATGATTCAACATATTCTGTTTAGAGAGAGGATTTTCTATCTTTTAATATATGACTGACACATATTTTGAAATGAAAAAGACTGGATTATGAAAGAAGGGTACTATTTTGCGTGCTTGAAAACATGTTAAAACTTATTTTCAACTTTTTTTTTCCTCCAGGGCTATTTTGTTAAGATGAAATTAGGTATGCAGTTTATTCCGCTTCTTTCATATAAATAAATGTTCAGGCTGCAATCTTGTACACATTTACCTAGGAGTAAATCCCATTGATGGAGGATTTACTTCAGAGTACAAAAGGTATGTTATTGTACTACATATGAGCTTCACGGCAGTCAATCCCTTATGTTTTGATCTTATATATACTATACTTCTAGGTAATTTCCATTTGTTTTCACTTTGACTTGAATGTATTTAGGATGCAACTAGGAAGCATACAATATCAGAAAAAAATACTTCACAGATGAAATTTATGGTACAATTTAAGACCTACAATCCATTTTATAAATTGTATTGTTTTTAAAATAATTGTCAGAACATGTTATTTGTAAAAGCATTATCAGGGGATTTTTAAATGGAGATATACCAGAAATATTTGCTGAGCCTCTTGATAAGACAAAATAGGCATAAAATAAACATTTGTTTTCCACATTTGAGAATGTCTCCTTTGCATATTTTTAACCTTTAATATAATACATATATTACATAATGTTATTCCACAATCTGGCAGTCTTTGAAGGCCTCCTTTAATGTTGAAACAAATTATGTGTTTAGCACCCTTACAGTGCAATCCTTTACATTCACATACTAGAAGCAAGTCTTACTGAGTTTAGTGAGACTTACGGTCAGTAAAGTGAGTATAAGATTGCAGCCAAATAATTTAATTTTTGGTCATCTTCCATGCAGTGGCTGCAAATAAGGAAACTTTTAAATATATCAAATGTTAACATTTGTATTTAAAAATATAAACTAAACTGGTATGAGAGCTGTTGTTTTATAGCCTTCATTGCAGCCTGACATTTGAGTAAAATGTGTTTATGTAAAGGACATTTTAAACATCTAATGCAAGTAGTAAATGGTGTAATGAATAAGAACAGACAGATCTGAATATTCCAATATACAACTTTGAACTTTTGTGCTTTTGACATATCTTGCATCTTAGTATCTTCATTGTGGTGGTTCTTCAAGTTGACTTGGACTTTGTTTTCTTGGCAAGATTTGTTCGGGGCAGGGGGGAGGTTGCTCTGAGGCTGAGAGAGAGTGTGACTCCATTCCATGACTGAGCAGGGATTCCAACTCTGATCCTGCTAAACCCTAATCCAACTCTCAAAACATTATACCATTGGGTCCTTTTAATATCTAGCTGACTCGTGTTACATTATTATAGAAAAATCAGAAAACAATTTTCCCTATAAACAAATCAGTCCTGAAAAAGGAATGGTGATTTGTTGGTCACAAGAAAAAAATCTAAGTCCTTGTTAGTGTAATGCCAGCCTTTGTGCTTTTTTTTTGGCAAACCTTATTACACAAATTGATTTTGGAACACAAACCATAAGCATGTTGTTGTGTATTTTGTATGTTGCATGTATGACATTTCCTCTGATATTGCAGTGGAACAACAACTTAAAATAACCCATCCTAAACCCAGGCTGGAATGTTCTACAGTTTAGATCAGTGGTTCTCAACCTGTGGGTCTTCCGGTGTTTTGGCCTACAACTCCCAGAAATCTTAACAGCTGGTAAACTGGCTGGAATTTCTGGGAGTTGTAGGCCAATACACCTGGGGACCCAAAGGTTGAGAACCACTGATGGTGAGACCTCAAGTAGTGTACACCTCTACCTAGGTTTAACAAGAGCTACTTCCTGAAAGTGTAAAACTAAAGAGGCAGTATGAATTAATGCTGCAAATCTATGTGTATACAGATACTTTGTGGGGATTTGCTGATATTTTTATCTTGTGGGGTTAGAAAGTCCAGCTGATCAGCTTAGTCAGTTTGATTGCACATTCTATAGATGTTTTACATATCACCTCAAGGGAGAAGCTTCCAAGTATCTGCAGCCCAACTAATGGAACATGGATGGTGCTGTATATATTAAATCAGGTTCAAATATAGACCAGTGTCTTTGAATTCTATGGGACATAGTAAGTAAATTGCATTTGATGCCATTTAGGTATGATGGAACAATATTCCTACATCATATCATCATATACTACACTTAAGAACCTGGCCAATAAATATGGGTTAACGCCTCCCAAAATAGTGTTCCTGAGTACTCATTTTTCTTTCCATATAGACCAATGGTTCTTACTCATTGGGGTGGGGATTGCAGGACCTGGGAATATTTACATAGTGAATGCAAAATATGCATATAATGCTTGAGAACTGTATGGTCACCCCAAAAGCGGAGCTACAAGAAGTGTCTATGTGCAGTTAATCAGAACTCTTGAGAGAAAATGCCAGATGCCACTAACATATATAACACCAGGATGTGTTGGGGAGCTTTTCAATTAATATTGTTTTCCCAGAACTAAAATGTTTCGTGCTTTTTCTCTTTCTTTGGCTTTTTTGTGACAAACATACATATTCACAACATTGCATGTAGTTTTAGTGTGCCTGTGGCTTTCTTTCTCATTCACATTGCACATTTGCTTTGGCGGAGGCAATAGATCAGTATGCACAAATTATGTAAACAAATTAACTCTACCCCCAGTTTAAAATGAATGGGATAGTCCTTATAGGGCCTGAAAATAATTGTGTATACTAGAGTTCTTATCTTGAAAATAATTATTGGAGTAGAGCAATAGCAGGTAACTGAGGTCTTTAGATATTGGGTGGGATACAGATGTTTTAATAAATAAAACCAAAAACTAGACACAATTGTGCTGCAGACATATTAAACATCTGCATGTCACCTATATACAGAAAAATTAGAGCTAAGGCTTGAAGCAAGTTACTTTCTGTTCCTAGGTAGTGAAGGGATGTAAGGGCTAGTCAAATAGCCTTTGTCAGGGAATAATCAGGACTTAGTTACATCTTTTTATTATAAAACCATTCCTCACCATACACTATGAGTTGGCTCCACACGCATCATAGTTAGCAGGTAAGTCACAAGTACCAAAGCTGATGGATGGATAAAAGCAGCAAGATCATAGCACACCAAAAGTATCATATATGCTGAAGAAATTATTCAGTGATTAAAGGATTTCTCTCTTTTTATAAAAGTTGTAATTTAAATAGAACTTCACATGTACACTAACAACAGGGAGTATTTTGCTTTGGTGACTGGATCACACAGCTGCTTAACTTGCTCTATATTTTAAAACATACTCTGGGTTGTACTGATGTGAGGCAGATAGCATTTGGCCCCTTTATTGAGGTGTCCACAGCCAGTATCCTCTGGGATTCTTGATTCATCGATTTTTGCCATGTGAATCCATCACTTAGAAGAACATGATTTAGTTTTTGACTCTTATCAGTCAGCATAAATTATAAATCCAGAAAATGTGCTGTATTTATTGTTGTTTCCACCATGTGCTTTTCCTCCATCTAATTTTATGTAGATTTCATCTCCTGGCTCCAAATGTAGAACGACACTGTTACTGGCGTAATCATAATTTTGATCCGCATCCTGTGCTATGGCGCTAGCTCGCACCTAAAGAGAGCAAACATAAAAATATGTGGTTTACAATATTAATAGTTCCTATAACTGTATAATGAAATTGCAGTGCTAGCAGTATGTTCTAATGTCTTTTAAGGGTACATTTTGGTTGTTTTTTAAACTACTGCTTGGATCATCAACATATCTCAGAACAGTTGCCAACTTAGCTGCAGAAAAACATTTAAATTTAAGCCACCAGCTGTTAGCTCATTTGTAAGTTTAACATAAACCAATTTCCCCTGTATCCTTACTCTTCTGTTTTTTAAAAATCCCAACTAATAACATGACACTTTCATGCCTCTCACATTCCTATCCCATTTTCTTTCAGTATGATACATATGGGTTGGAAAAGCTACTTCATTTTATCTTCATAAATTGACTGCATGTGGGAATCAAGTGGCCCTCCAGATGTTACTGAACTGCAACTTTCAACAGCCCTAGCCTGCAAATGATGAGGAATCCCAAGAGCTGCAGCCCAATAACATCTGAGGAGGCACATGTTTCCCACTCCTGTGCTATCCCCAGAGTACCCTGTGAGATGTAATGCTGCACAGGGATTCAGACTTAGTACTTTCTAGTCTATCTTTAGAAACTCAACCAAATGATACTCTAGATTTGGTCAAAGATACCAAGAACCATGAAGCTAGTTCCATGAGCCCAAGTGAACTTCACATTTGGTCCCCTTTAACTGACAAACCGCTCTTGAAACTAGGGGAAATATTCAAAAGACTGAATCAGAGCAGGGATTGATGGGAATGTTATTTAGAACCTGGCCATAAACTTGTTTTCTGTCCATATTCAAATAGTGACAAGGAACTTTGCACCTAATAGTTCCTAATAGTTTAGTATGAGAATCAGCTTGCTTTAAGTAAAAGAATATGAGGTGATTATAGTGGTGCACTGGGTTAAACCGCTGAGCTGCTGAAGTTGCTGACCAGAAGGTTGGCAGTTTGAATCTGCGGGATGGGGTGAGCCCCAGCTTTTGCCAACCTAGCAGTTTGAAAACATACAGGTGTGAGTAGATCAATAGGTACCGCTCCACCAGGAAGGGAACGGTGCTCCATGCAGTCATGCCAGCCACATGACCTTGGAGGCATCTCCAGACAATGCCAGCTCTTTGACTTAGAAATAGAGATGAGCACCAGCCTCCCAGAGTCTGACACGACTAGACTTAATGTCAAGGGTAAACCTTTACCTTTTTATAATGGGGAAAACAGATAAGTATATGATAAAAGAGTCACTTGATGCCCCTCACTTTTTAATCAACAAACTTTACAGCCTAGCGTACATTAAATGGAATTTAAATAGATGTATGAAGCAGAATAGAGCCATGTCATCAAGGCCTAAAATAACTATAACATACTGAATTATTAATTAAATTAATATTGAAAACAAATAGAAATTACCAATTTTAATCTATGATTATTACATAAAAATGCTGAATTCTTTGTCATATACTATGTTTTAGAAGTCATACAGTTTAATATTTTTTAATTTAAAGTTTGCTACATTAAATTTAATTAGCAAACTAATCCATTGGAGCCAATTACAAATGATCTCCAGCATGTACTCAAACTAGAATTGCATATAATTTTATTTAATACAATTCAACACTATAGATATTTTATATGTATTTTGGTCCCACTGGTAAAATACTTAAGGTTTCTATATTATTTAAGTTATATTATTACAATCTGCTTTGTTGCCTGTTCTTATTTTAGCACAGTTATACATAGCTGTCAGTGATTTTGTGGTTTTACAAACCTGAACCAAGAAATAATTCATGATCTAGCATACAACTACAGGATTTTAAAAATCTTTCTGGAATAGGGAAAGTACAATAAATCAAAAATGCCTCTCAAAAGTATAAATGATAGGTTTTCAAATTAAATTTTCATGTGATACAATCCCACGTTAATACAGAAATGTTAACAATGGATAACACTTTTTACAATGCTAGGTCTTATAGGATATTATGGAGCTTAGAAATCACAGAAGCAGGAGAAACCTCCTTCTGCATCATATAGCAAGGTTCAAAAAGGCTTAAAAGATTTGCAATTGCTTAACAAATGTTCTAATTTAAGCTGATGTGCATATATAATAATAATAATAATCTAAGCAGGCTTGCTTTGAATTCATTGTTTCAGAAAATATTGCCCTGTTTATTGAAATAATCCATCTTGACCACTCCTTAAGCAATAACTATCAAACAGTACATTTCCTAAGGATTAATGAGCATCTGGGAGGAGTTGATTGCCTCAGACCATTAACAGCAGAAATATTCATCCCCAGGAACTACTTTGCTCTTGAGATCATTACTGATGCTTCAAATAGTAAAGAAAAAGAAAGGTTTATTTGAATTATTATTATAGCATGAACTGAAGAGAATTGACACCAGCATTTTATTAAATTTGGCTGTTTAAATTATTGCTCAAATCCCATTCAAGATATATTTAAATAGCATATACTGAATGTATATAACATTTTATGTCACTGCGCCTATGAATTGCCCTGCCCCCACCACATTTTCAACTATAAAGTACCATGAACTCTATTGTGTTACTGCCTTTAGCATTAAATGTACTTCATATATCATTATATAAAGACAGTGGGCACACTCCACAGTAATGGACATTGTCTACACTAAAAGAATTGATATAGTTATTGATTGGGCTCCTAAAAATACTTTGCCGATTGCAGTCATTTTGTGTACAGCTATAACAATGCCTTGCATCTGCATTAACCTCAATCCTATAATCAGTATGTTACCTTTATGGTTGCTCTCTGACTCTTTTGTTGTTGGTAACCAATGTAATTTCTTTTCAAAGGCTATAAGGACAGTCTCAGAAGGTACCTAAGTGCATTGCTGTTCATGTTAAAGGTGTCCCAAAATTAAAACAATTAACGTGGTACATTACATAAGTTTCATGATTGTTCATTTCATTGGGCTATAGCGATATAAAGGGCACATTAAAACTGAAGAAACCAATTATGTTATGCTCTCTGCACTTCTGTGTTTAAAATAACCATTAAGGAAGGCAATGTGTTACATGGGAATCTTTGAAATATTCAATATATGTTGCTCTTGAATGAATCCCCCCACGCAAGTCATATACACTTCCAGCACTAATGATGCTTTCCTACAGTACAGTGCTGAATCTGTAACATTCTTCCCTCTATCACAAATGTAATTTATCCACAGACCCCAAAACTGAGAATTCATTATCTGTCAGCATTATAAGATCATATCTTGCCCTCCCTTCTCCATCAAGCTATTCACTAATTATATATTTTTTAAAATAGCTTAAGAAACTGCATGAATACAAACTGAGTTCTGTACTGCTTGATCAATATTTGTCTGTTTTGTTTGTATAGTGACTGTATTAAACAATTTATAAATGTCTAGGATTATGTACTTAGTTTTTTCTTCAGGCTTATTTTAATATTTATGATAATAAAATATGCCATGCACTCTGCTGTATTCCATTTTTATTTCCATCAAGCTTAAAAAGTAATGATTTTTAGAAACGCTTTTTTTACATACGTGTGAGATATGAAAATCGACTGCCCTGCATTTAATATTTAGCCATGTGATCTCAGATTTAAAGGCAGCATTTATGGTGGAGGCATTTGCTAATTTGATTAATTACTACTGATGTCCTCATAATTTCATTTTTACAGCACTTGTGAGAAAACCATAAACAAAAGGTTAAGTGGCATATCAGATTAATTTACCAGCCTCTGATGCTCCCATCTGTGATCCTGCTTTCAACACAAAGCTGAAGTGACTGAAAGGGCTCTCATCTAGTTACGGTACACTGGTATTCCCCAGTACCACTGCTCAGCAATTTCAGCTTCATTATTCTGCCTTTCAGGGGGGAAAAATCCTTTCAAACTTATATACCTTATACAGACACAAAGTTCTGTGTTTTTTTTAACCTCACTAGCTTTTGTGAAATCTGAGCAGAGTGCAACAAAATTATACTTATTGCTGGTGCTACCTAGAATTACAGGAAGTAAATATTAAAGGTCTCTAATATTCTGAGGAGTTTCTGTAAACTTGAAAGCAGTGATCATCGACCTTTTAGGGGGGAAATAAACATCATTTATGTTTTCTATAGAGCACCTGGTACACTATTAGTAGGTGTTTCCCCCCCTAAGAAATGTACAGCTCTGATAAAAAGACTTGTAACCCCAGCATACATATTTGAGTTTTAGTCTTACAACAAATAGGCAGATCATATTACCTCTCAATCCCACTTTTGTAGCATTAAATACACCTGCTTGAGTCTGTAATACTATATTGTTATTCACAAAACATTTACTTGTGATTTTGAAGCATCAGTGCTTACATAAACACATTTTTCCTTAGTCCACCAAATTATCAAGTTTGCTTACACTGACAAATGTGATTATAATGAATGCTAACCATTATATAGATGCATGAAACTCTATAATAATACACTTGCACTACAATACTATGTTGACTAATTAGAATTGATTGTTCCTAGGTCTCACTTGGATCCCATGCTCTTTAATGTTAACCTTAGTGAAGCATGGGGAGAGTGGGTTTGGCTGGACTGGGAAGAAAGCAATGACTTAACAATGCTGGCAAGCAAAGACTGTTGCAGTATAAGAGTAAAATAAGGGGTTAGAATTGCTAGAGATACAGAGAGAAAAGGTAATAGTATGCCAACAGTATAAGGATGAGCCAATTACAGATTTATGCCAGGATACAGCTAACAAAATATATGTGTGCTTATTAGATGTCAGGCCAGTAGTGTACAATGGTACTTTTCTTTGGATAAGTGTGCATAGATTATAACCTCTAGCACACAATTCATATGGATGTTTGTCCAGCTGGGACGTCCTGTGATACACAATGGAGCTTTAGGGATGTTATCTAACTTCACCGTGAGTTGGTGGGATAACAGTTGTGTAATTATGCTTTCACTGCACTACATGCCATTTCTCTCTTTTTTTCCTTCTTCTTGGAGGACACCCTAATATCCTCACTAAACATTTTTTTATTTAAAAATCTCTTATTTCACCCCTTCCATTTCAAATTGGACACCGCAATGTGTGAAACAGAAAATTAAAGGGGACAGACTAACAATTAAGTTGCTTGCTTCCTATCCTTCCCCAGTTTCTTCCCATTCTCAAAGAGGCCTAGGCAATTCCTTCAGCTACCCTTCTAATATGGGTTGAGTATCACTTATTCATCTCATCAGGCATTTTTGGATTTTGAGTTTGTTTATTTGTTTTGTACCTTTTGGATAGTTACATCCTGAGATATATTATTTTGGGGATGGGACTCAAGTGGGAAAATGAAATACATTTATAGTTCACTAGCTGTGGCCCAGTCCGTATATGTGTTTTTTGTGTGCATATATGTGTGTATATGTATGTTAGTGTATATATGTGGTTTTATGAATGCATTGCAATACCTTTTTGTTGTTTTTTGGCTTTTTAAGCCTCTGCTGCCCTCCCTCCCAGTGTTTTTATGAGTGATTTCACTTGCTGGCCTGAGAGGTGTATTGTGTCCAAATTTGGTCTCAATTTGTCCAGTGGTTTTTTAGTTATGTTAATCCCACAAACGAACATTACATTTTTATTTATATAGATATACACCTTTTGAGGCCCACCATCAGTCCCATGGTATAGCTCTAACCCAGACATGGGCAAACTTTGGCCTGCCAGGTGTTTTGGACTTCAACTCCCACAGTTCTGGGTTATATGGCTGTGTGGAAGGAGAAAAAGGAAAGGCCCTTAAGCTTAAGATTGAGGGGCCTGAAGCTGTTAGGTACATTGTGGGAATTGAAGTCCAAAACACTTGGAGGGCCGAAGTTTGCCCAGGCTTGCCATAAGGGATGCTCAATCTGTATAAACAAAATCCCATTGAACTTCTAAGGAGACAAGATTAAAACTAAGGCCCCTTCCACACAGCTGTATAAAATCCACATTGAACTGGATTATATAGCAGTTGGGACTCAGATAATCCAGTTCAAAGCAGATATTGTGGATTATCTGACTTGATATTCTGGGATCTATGGCTGTGTGGAAGGGTCCTGAATGCCTCCATTCTATACATTGCTTCTCCTCAGAAACAAGCTCCATTTAGGGGCCTTCCACACAGCAGTATATCCCAGAATATCAAGGCAGAAAATCCCACATAGTGTGGACTCAGGGCCCTTCCACACTGCCCTATATCCCAGAATATCAAGGCAGAAAATCCCACATAGTGTGGACTCAGGGCCCTTCCACACAGCCCTATATCCCAGAATATCAAGGCAGAAAATCCCACATAGTGTGAACTCGGGGCCCTTCCATACAGCCCTATATCCCAGAATATCAAGGCAGAAAATCCCACATAGTGTGGACTCAGGGCCCTTCCACACTGCCCTATATCCCAGAATATCAAGGCAGAAAATCCCACATAGTGTGGACTCAGGGCCCTTCCACACTGCCCTATATCCCAGAATATCAAGGCAGAAAATCCCGCATGGTGTGGACTCAGGGCCCTTCCACACAGCCCTATATCCCAGAATATCAGGGCAGAAAATCCCACATAGTGTGAACTCGGGGCCCTTCCATACAGCCCTATATCCCAGAATATCAAGGCAGAAAATCCCACATAGTGTGAACTCGGGGGCCTTCCACACTGCCCTATATCCCAGAATATCAAGGCAGAAAATCCCACATAGTGTGAACTCGGGGCCCTTCCATACAGCCCTATATCCCAGAATATCAAGGCAGAAAATCCCACATAGTGTGGACTCAGGGCCCTTCCACACTGCCCTATATCCCAGAATATCAAGGCAGAAAATCCCACATAGTGTGGACTCAGGGCCCTTCCACACTGCCCTATATCCCAGAATATCAAGGCAGAAAATCCCACATAGTGTGGACTCAGGGCCCTTCCACACAGCCCTATATCCCAGAATATCAAGGCAGAAAATCCCACATAGTGTGAACTCGGGGCCCTTCCACACTGCCCTATATCCCAGAATATCAAGGCAGAAAATCCCACATAGTGTGGACTCAGGGCCCTTCCATACAGCCCTATATCCCAGAATATCAAGGCAGAAAATCCCACATAGTGTGGACTCAGGGCCCTTCCACACTGCCCTATATCCCAGAATATCAAGGCAGAAAATCCCACATAGTGTGGACTCAGGGCCCTTCCACACTGCCCTATATCCCAGAATACCAAGGCAGAAAATCCCACATAGTGTGGACTCAGGGCCCTTCCATACAGCCCTATATCCCAGAATACCAAGGCAGAACATCCCACAGAGTGTGGACTCAGGGCCCTTCCATACAGCCCTATATCCCAGAATATCAAGGCAGAAAATCCCACATAGTGTGGATTCAGGGCCCTTCCATACAGCCCTATATCCCAGAATATCAAGGCAGAAAATCCCACATAGTGTGGACTCAGGGCCCTTCCATACAGCCCTATATCCCAGAATATCAAGGCAGAAAATCCCACATTATCTGCTTTGAACTGGGTTATCTGAGTCCACAGGTAATATATCCCACTTGAAGCAGAAAATGTGGGATTTTATTCAGCTGTGTGGAAGGGGCCTTAGTCCTCTCACACAAGCATAAAGATGGTCGTTAAAGAGTCCCTCAGTACTTTAAATATTAGCTTTGTTCCAGCCTTAAGGCTGAGGCGTTAACACCCGACTTTTCAGTCAGGCGGGAGTTGTTTTCCTTGCCTCGCCACCTACGGAGCCTCCCGCCATTTCCTCGCCCTATTTTAGGGATTCTCTCCTCGTAAAGTAGCTCTCCATTAAAACTCCCACGCTTTTTGTTGCCTTTCCTTTTTGGGGGATGGAGAGGAGGAAGCCATTTCGAGAAAGTGGGGCTGAAATGTGTATACTTGACGCCTTTAACTTAGAAACAAACCCTGCCAGTGAATAAGCAACACAATGGCGACTGCGGGTTTAAAGTCTCCTCAGAGAAGTTGCCTCAGGGGGCCCTTCCACACTGAGGAGATTGCTTCTCCTCAGAAACAAGCTCCATTTAGGGGCCTTCCACACAGCCCTATATCCCAGAATATCCAGGCAGAAAATCCCACAATATCTGCTTTGAACTGGGTTATCTGAGTCCACACTGTCATGTATTCCAGTTCAAAGAAGATAATATGGGATTTTATACAGTTGTGTGAAAGGGGCCTCAAACTACATTGTGCCTCTCTGAGGGAAAATGTTTAGAGGTGCCATGTTTCTGACTCAAAAGATGAGGCAGGGGAAAGAGAAGGAAATATGTTTACCCTAATATTGTAGCTATTTGTTAAAATGTATCTTGGGGCACAACGTTACAAAAATGCAATAAACACATAGTATTATTTATAGACCGTTCTTTTACAAACGCCATTACTATTTTCAATATTTTCAGTCACATCTTACTACTTTCAATGCTGATTAAATTAGTCACATTTTACAACCATAGAATCATCAAAACATAATTGTGTGGAGAGGAAAATGTGGTGATGTTAAATTGAAGCCGTTATAGGATCCAAATGCCAAATTCCTATAAAATTACCATATATATTTTTAAAAGTTTCTATGACTTTTCAAATTTTCAGGCCCGTGTTATTTGACAGGGACACAGTAGGCGTTGTGGGCTATTTTTAGAGGGAGGAAATGGGGGGAAGTACAGTTTTCCTTCCCTAGGAAAAGTCTATGAAATGCATAGGGTTGCCATATGTCCACAGGAGGCCTCAGTTCCTATTCCTACCAGAAATCACATTTTAGGGCCCTTCCACACAGCCCTATATCCCAGAATATCAAGGCAGGAAAACCCACATTATCTGAGTGTGGACTCAGATAACCCAGGTTTTTTCCAGCTGTGTGGAAGGGGCCTAACTTAAGAAAGGCCTTGAATTCCGATAAAATCCCTCAGTGTTTAACCCACAGTGTCAAAAAAAAAACAACCTTGTTCTTTCAGATGATTTGGACTTCAGTTCCCAGAATCCCTGATTGTTGGCCAATCTTGGCAGGGACATCTGGGAGTTGAAGTCCGTGACAAGGGCCTGAAATCATAAGAAGCAAAGAAGTCTTATGTCACAGATTTGTTGGAGATTGGAGCCTTCTGCAGAAGATGAACACAAGGGGAGATCTTGATACACAAATGTGGTGGAAGGATATGAAGTCCAATACTAACACAGAAATGACTTATCTTTTATCATAGCTACTCTGATTTCCTTGGGAGGAGGCAGAAAAAGATGAATAAACAGAAAAAAAAAATAGGCAATAAAGGTGAAACTACCCCATTATGGGCCCTTCCACACAGTCCTATATCCCAGAATATCAAGGCAGAAAATCCCACAAATATCTGCTTCGAACTGGAATATATGGCAGTGTGGACTCAGATAACCCAGTTCAACGCAGATGTGAGATTTCTGCCTTGATAATCTTGATAATATGGCTGTGTGGAAGGGCCCTAAGACTCCAGGCCATGCACTTTTTTTACTACTAACAACACAGCCTTATACACCTCTGTTCTGATATTTAGTGGTCCATATTCCTACAAAAGACAAGACACAGGCCTCACTTCCACTAGAAAATTATAAGAGTTTCACACTACTTTGCTTTAAGTGCCTTGGGTGTTTCCTGGGATTTGTAGTTTGGTAAAACAACTTGATTTTTTTTTTGGCAGAAGAAGCTAAACGCCCTACAAACCTACAATCCCAAGATTTAATAGGAAGCAACCATGGAACTTAAAGTACCAGTAATGCTGTAACTGAAAGAGGCCTAAATACACACAGCGCCCTTCCACACAGCCATGTAACCTAGAATATCAAGGCAGATAATCCCACAATATCTGCTTTGATATCTTGAGTCCACACTGCCATATATTCCAGTTCAAAGCAAATAATGTGAAATTTTCTGCCTTGATATTCTGGGTTATATGACTGTGTGGAAGGGCCCTAAAAGCATAAGATTTCATCTAAGGCTGGATCTACACTGCCATATTTATAATCCAGTATCTTTGGGAGTCTGCACTGACATATAATCCAGTTCAAAGCAGATAATCTGGATTTTATGTGGCAGTGTAGATGGGGGCTTTGAGGTTTTTTAGGGTCAGCCCTGGTTAGTAACTGAATGGGAGATTGCCAATGAATACCAGGGAACTGCAGGCTATATTCCAGAGGAAGGATTTGGGGAAATCTCTAAGGCCCCTTCTACACTACCATATAAAATCCAGATTATCTGATTTGAACTGGATTATATGGCAGTGTAGACTCATAGTATCCAGTTCAAAGAATAATCCATATAAGAATGGATTATATAAGAATGGATTATATGGCTGCGTAGACGGGGGCTGGGTATTCTCTACCTAAGAAAATCCTATGACAGTCAGGGGTCGCCATAAATCCACAGGCGACTTGAAGACACAATGCACACAGTTGTATACCATGAGAGACAATGGGGTTGTGGCTTTACCTTCATAGAACCATAAAGTTGGAAACGACCCCAAGGGCCATCCAGTCCAGCCCCATTCTTCCCTATAGGAAGACACAATCAAAGCCCCCTCGACAGATGGCCATCCAGCCTCTGTTTATAAATCTGCAGAGGAGACTCCACTACGCCCCGAGGCTGCGTATCCCAATTAAGTCGCTTTCCTTCCGCGGTGTGCATGTCCTTAGGAATAGATTACTATTCCCATTATTCTTGCCTATCTTTGTGCTCAATGGGGGTGATGGGAATTGCAACCCAACATCCCGTCCCTGCTCTATAGAGAACCTGGGCGCTCTTTCCTCCATTGCGGCCATTTCCCTTTCTTCCAGTAGTTACTAAGGAGTTCCCATGACCTTGGGGAAAAAAGTTTTCCCCGCCAGGAAACAAACGCAGCCCACGTTGAGCAGGAAACCAGTGGATTGGTGGCAATCGCCCACGCTGTTTGCAGAAAAACTCCTCTATCACTCGGAAGTTCAATCTATTAAAGTCATCGGAAAAACCGGCCAAGGGAACTACGACTTCGAGGCAAAACTGGGGGTGCATCTACACTGCAGAACGAATGCAGTTTGGCAACACTTTGACATGGCTCAATGCTCTGGGATCCTGTCTTGCAGTATTACAAGGTCTTCAGCCTTCTCTTCCAAAGAGTGTTGGTGTCAGACAAAACTACAACTGCCAGGACTCTACAGTCCTGAGCCATGGCAGTTAAAGTGGTGTCAACCCGCATTGATTCTACAGTGTAGATGCAGCCCACGTCTCTCCTTACACCTTAAGCAAATTAGGCGCCCTAAACAGGCAGCCAGCCTCGCTCAGCGCTCTATATATATATTCAATGAAACTCCCACGGAGACGGAGAAGTTTATAGTTATTATATTACCACCTACCATTCTTAATTAGCTTTTCCTTTGGATTTCCCCAGCTCTTTACACTGCCTATCTCAAACTGAAACTCCTTCTCTATTGGAAGATATAACAAGTCCCCCTATTTTCCTTCTAATTTGCCAAGAAGTCTGAACTGTTAAAAAGTGGAGAAATTAGAACAAGTCTCCGGTCTTTGGTCCCAAAGGGTTGTTAAAGCTTTCCAATCCTATCTGGAGTCCCAAGGCTCTTGGCGTGGTTGCATCTACACCAGGCCTGGGCAAACTGGGCAAACTTCGACCCTCCAGGTGTTTTGGACTACAACTCCCACAATTCCTAACAGCCCCAACTTCCATGACTCTATAGCAGGCATGGGCAAACTTGGGCCCTCCATCCAGGTGTTTTGGACTTCTACTCCCACAATTCCTAACATCCTCAGGCCCTTTACTTTTCCTCCTCAGCTGCTTAGGAATTGTGGGAGTGGAAGTCCAAAACACCTGTAGGGAGGGCCCAAGTTTGCCCATGGCTGCTCTATAGCATTGAGCCATGGCACATCCTTGATGGCTTGCTACTGGCAGAAACAGAACAGGTGCTGCTTCCTCTCTTCACCTGTTGAATTTCTGTATAAGCAAATTGCACGGGAGTTTTATCAGTCACAACAGCCAAAAATGCCAGCCCTGATCCGAGAGCCGCTATATTATCTCCTTAGTGTCGGGAAGAGTTGCTCTGATGGAGTTATAAAGTTGCAAGGGACCCCACAGGGCCATCTAGGTCCAGCCCCATTGTGCTAGGAATAAACAGTCAAAGCACCCTTGACAGATGGCCATTCAGCCTCTGTTTAGAAACCTTCAAAGAAGGGGACTTCACCACAAATGCGTATTTGGCTGTCGAACCATTCTTACCCTCAGGAAGTTCTTCCTGGTTGTATTTCATTTCTTCTTGTAGTTGCCTTTCCTCTCTTTTGCCAGTAACCAAAAGAGAGTGTTGCATGGTGGTGAAGTGCGGCTACTCAAATTCAGCAGCAAGTCAATCAAAGTTTTGGTTGGGATTCAGAATAGAATCAGTCAGGGCCGTAGCCAGGATTTTGATTCGGGGGGCTGAATTTGGTTCGGGGGGGGGGCTGAGACTGGGTGGAAGAGGGTCTACCCTAGCAAACCTTTTGTATTGTTATCCCAATAACCCCATTAATGTGGGATATAATGAGCATGGTGATCAGATCATGATATGAATAAACATAACAGTTTAAATAATGTACCAGTAAGGCCTTTTCGCGGACCACGCTGAGAATTTCGGGGGCTGAAGCCCCCTTAGCCCCCCCCCCTGGCTACATGCCTGGAATCAGTGTTGGAAGGGATCCCAAAGGCTATCCATCCAGTCCTACCCAAGCAGGAATACACGACCTCAGCCTTCCCGATAGACCAAGCATGGGCAAACTTCAGTTGAAGTCCGTAACACTTGGAGGGTCGAAGTTTGCCCATGTCTGAAATGGACCATCTCTGTTTAACAACCTCCAGAGAAGGAGGCTCCATCATACAGAGCATTCCTCTATCAAATGACTCAAGAAGTTCCTCCTGATTTGATTTGTATGCGAACCTTCCTCTCTTTTACCAAGATCTTAGGGCCCTTCCACACAGCCCCTTTATCCCACAATATCTGCTTTGAACTGGGTAATCTGAGTCCACACTCAGATAATGTGGGATTTTCTACCTTGACATTCTGGGATATAGGGCTGTGTGGAAGGGCCCTATATACTTTGTAGCCTATGTCTAATGGCATTGAATGTTTGTCATGTATATGTGCATTGTAATCCGCTCTGAGTCCCCTGCGGGGTGAGAAGGGCGGAATATAAATACTGTAAATAATAAATAAACCAGAGTAACCACAATAGTGTTTGATGGTGAAGTCCGATCACTCAAACTCAAAGCTTTCAGCTGACGACGTTGGCTGGGATTCAGCACAGAGTAGGAAGGGACCTCAAAGGCCAGCCAGTCCTACCCAGATAGGCACACACAATGAAAACCCTCCGTAGTGGTTCTCAACCTTTGGGTCCCCGGGTGTTTTGGCCCTCAACTCCCAGAAATCCCAGCCAATTTCTGGGAGCTGAAGGCCAAAACATCAGGGGACCCACAGGTTGAGAACTACTGAGATACAAAGCTATGTAGCCTCTGTTAGTAAAGGTTTTCCCTGACATTAAGTCCAGTCGTGTCCGACTCTGGGAGTTGGTGCTCATCTCCATTTCTAAGCCGAAGAGCCTGCGTTGTCCATAGACACTTCCAAGGTCATGTGGCCGGCCGGCATTGTCCATAGACACCTCCAAGGTCATGTGGCCAGCATGACTGCATAGAGCGCCCTTACCTTCCCGCCGGAGCGGTACCTATTGGTCTACTCACATTTGCATGTTTTCGAACTGCTAGGTTGGCAGAAGCCGGAGCTGACAGCGGAAGCTCACGCCGCTCACCGGATTCGAACCTGCAACCTTTCTGTCATCATATCCAGCAGCTCAGTGGTTTAACCCAACCACCCCTTAGGACATATCAAAATTGGCTGGAATTCAGCACGGAATTGAAGAGATCCCAACCACCCCTTAGCCAGAAAGCAGGGATACTGACAAGCCCTCCCATGGAACCTTTGTTTAACTCAGTGAGTGATGTCCAAACTCTGGCCCTCCACCAGGTATTTTGGGCTTCAATGGGATCAGAGCAAAAGATCCAGGGGCGCCTCCGCCTGCCCGCGCCCGCCCCCTTCCCTCCTTTCCTGGGCCCTTTCCTTCCCCACCTGGTTGTTTTTGCAGAGGTCTGCCCACATGCTGGTCCCGTCGCCGCCGCGCATGAGCACGTGGTAGGTGAAGAAGTAGATGCCCGGGATGGAGCAGGTGAACTTGCCCGTGGTGGGGTCGTAGTGGTTGCCCAGGTTGGTGACCACGTCGTCGAACTTGAGCACCTCGTAGCCCTCGTGCTGCCGCTTGAGCCCCGCGTAGAAGGCGATCTTGGGCACGGTGCTGTAGGTGGCGGCGCTGATGGCCCCCGCCGCGTTCAGCCCCGGAGCCCCCGGCGGGCCCGGCAAGCCTTGCCGCCCGGGCTCGCCCTTGTCACCCGGCGGGCCCGCGGGACCAGGAGGGCCGGGCTCCCCCGGAGGGCCCCTGGGCCCGGCCTTGCCCGGCCGCCCGGACTCGCCTTTGGGTCCTTGGATGAAGGTGGGCAGCGACTGCATGAGCCCCCGGTCCGGCGTGGCGGCGGTGCTGGGCGCCTTGGTGCCTCCGTAGGGGTCGCAGACCATGCGGCAGGTGCCCAGCATCTCGTAGTGGGCCGAGGTGCCGGCCGAGCTGACCAGCACCGGGATCAGGATGACCAGCAGCAGCACCATCACCACCCCGAGGGCGCCGGCCGCCATCAGCCGGCGCCTGCTGCCCACCAAGCGGCTCAGGGCAGGGCGATCCTCTTGCCTGCTTTTGGACAAAATCTTGATGGCTGGCGGGGGTCCTCCTCGAGCCGAAATCGCCGCGGGGCAGCAGCCTCCCCGCGTCCCTGGGGCTTGGGGCGACCTCTTCTCGCCCTCGCAGGCGGACGACGCCCCCCGGCTTCGCCAGATCCTCGGCCGCCTCACTTTCTTCTCCTCCTCCGTCGTCCGTCTAGCTAGCCGGCCACCTGTGGCTCCCTTGGTGGCTGGAGCTGCTCGCCCGGAGAGGAGCCGCTCGCACTTTTATGCTGCTGCTGGCGATCGACTTTTCCCTCCCGCCTGTGCCAGCTCGAATCAACTTCCCGGCTTCTTCTTCTTCTGGACGCTGCTTTCCCGCAGTTTCCCCCCTCCCTTCTTTCTCTTCTTCCTGCCTTTCCTTCTGGACGCCGCTTTGCCCCCCTCCTTCCTCGACTCCCCTCTTCTTCCTCTTCCTTTTCTTTTTTCCTCTTTCTTTCTTTCTTTCTTTCTTCCCCCACCCCTCACTCACTCACTCATTCTTTCTTTACCAACTCCGCCAGAGGGGGAAAGTCTTGCTCGTTTCACAGGTGGAACGAGAAGGAAGGAAGGAAGGAAGGAAAGGAGTCCTATTCAACCGGAGCTGCCTGCCTCGCTTAAGCCGCGATTACCGCCCAGCCTGGAGCTCTCTCTCTCTCTCTCTCTCTCTCTCTCTCTCTCTCTCTCTCTCTCTCTCTCTCTGGCACACACACAGCCACTTGCCACAGCGAGGAGAGGCTGGCCAAGGCGCCGGCGGACTCCTTTATAGCCACCCGAAAAACGCAGGGGGAAAAGGGGAGCAGCCTTGGCATCGCATCCCAGCATCTGCTCCGCTCGTCCTACTCACCCGGAGTTTGGCATCTCGCTGACAAGTGTGGGGAAATGTTTTCCTCCCCTCTCGATGCTTCTCCCCCCTCTTTCTCTCCCTCTCCTTTTCTATTTCTTTTTTCCCCCTCTCCCCCCTCTCATAAAGAGGCGAAATCGTGAACATTTCCTTGGCTGAGCCCTGAGTGATGACAAGCTTTTCTTTCTGAAGAAGATCAAGGGGGGGAGGAGAGAGAGAGAGATCTACTTAGCACCTTTGGAATAACCTTCAGATCACTGATCCAGGTGGTAAAGGCCAATCCCTTGTTTAATAGTTCCCCCAGCGGCCTCCCTCTTGTCATGTGAAACATCCCTTTCATGCTAGGGTAACAGCCCCATGTCTCTCAGGCATGGGAGGCATTCTAGCACAGCAGCCAAGAATGGAGTTCGGTGTTCGGTACCCTAAGGGCACCAAGCCCTGTCTGATCTTGGAAGCAAAGCAGGATGGGAGGCCACTGAGCAATACCAGGTGGTGTAGGCTGCATTTCAGAGGAAGACACTGGCAAAACCATCTCTGGGCGCATCCACATAGCCCTATATCCCAGAATATCAAGGCAGAAAATCCCACGATATCTGCTTTGAGCTGGATTATCTGAACCCACATTCAGATAATGTGGAATTTTCTGCCTTGGTATTTTGGGACATAGGACTGTGGAAGGGCCCCCAGAATCTCCCTTTCCCAAGAAAACCTTATGGCATTCATGGGATCACCATAGGAGGACAAATGACTTGAAAGGCACATACAGACAGCACATTTCATCTACTTTGCAACCCAAGATCTAAAGCATATGGAAAGTCCTAACCCTTCTGTCCTTTTCTTTTTTTCTTTTCTTTTCCTAGAAAACCTATACAGAAAATAGTAAAGCTTCTCTCAGTTTCATAGCCAGGTGCTATCAGTAAAAGACCTCTTGCTCCTTTCGAAAAGTGCCTTTTGAAAACATTGAAAAGTAGTTCTAGCTAAGAGTTAGTCAAAGAATGTTCATGTACACATATGTGCCACAAGATGATATGTATTAAAGACAAGGGATACCTTTATGTGCCAAATCTAAATGCATTGCTCTCAAGCAGCAATCATGACTGTTTGGCTGACTTCTTTTTCCTTAAATAATGCTTTCCCCACCTATCCTCATCTCCACCCAGGAATGAATGTCATTCTCTGGTAAAGGTGAGCAAGTGCCCCGAGTTCTGTAAAACAAATAGTGTATTCCTGAAATGGATATTAAGCAAGTACGTCTTCTTACAAATGCTACAACAGAGAGCACAACTGCATTAAACAAATAGGCTGAATTGATTGCTAGATCATACTTCTGTATTCAGAAGCAATTGGACGTCAATCAAAAGCGGGTGACATTTGCCTGTCAATACAGGGATGATGGTTGGAAAAGCCTATGACTTATTAGAAAGCAAGGCAGGAATCTGAAATGAGCAAAAGCCGCAAATAGGAAAACAACCCAATAACGCCATCCCCAGTGAGAACGCTGATCAGAAAGGTGTGATCTTGTCTGAGGTATGCCTAGCATGAATCCCTTCTTTATAACTTCCCTCTCTGGACTCCCCTTTCTTTCTTTTCTCTTCCACAGCACAATAAGGTCAAAGAGACAGACAGCAGGGTAACAAAGATCTATTGATTCCTCTTTTTAAGCAGAAATGTCAGCGGCTCTTTACGTTCTTCCCTAAGAGAATCAGAAGCCATAGAATGTGTGGCCCTGCCATGGCTAACCCAGCTCCTTATCACCATCAGTAAACTGATAAAAATGTCTTTGGTTCTTGCACTGGTAAATATTCCCACCACCACCTCCTTCTGATTTTTGTCAGAGTTCAACCTTTAATAAAGTCGTTATCTTGTGAAGAGACAATCCAGCCGCTCAATCCCTTTGCTTTGGCCTCCTCTGCTCTTCTGTGAAAGACTTGGGGGGCACACTCTTGTTTATGCTTCATGAATTCCTCCCAAAGGAAAGCATTTTCAAATACAATTTTATGCCTTGGGAGGTGGGGTACAGATTGGTAAATCTCAGAATGTCAGACATGTAGTTACTTTTCTTCAATATTTACATAAATTCCAACTTTTTCAGATCATCATAGTTGACGGTAAACCTTCACTTAACTTTTGTGTACTATACTTGGACTCACAGTGCATATGTGGATCCTGATCTAGCCAACAAAGTACTCCACATGGACCTTGAAATAGAGGAGGTTAGAGATTAAGACCACCCTCCCCCAAAACTAGCCAAAACTGGATCATCAAAACTTTTACTGAGTTAATGTCTTGAAGAAATCATGAACCAGAAATATACTAAATATTTTTGGGACATAGGACTGTGGAAGGAATATTAAGGCTACTACTGTATCTGAGCTTTCCCGGGAACAATAATAGTTGCTTGCAAAGGGTGCTTGACACCACCTATAAAGAAGAATAGGTTTTGAAAAACAGAATCTCAGAGGCTATGGAAGTACAAAAACTTAATCACAAGGGGAAAGCTGCCCCCTAGCACATCAGTCCAATGGGGATGAATGGAATGCCAACTGATTTTGAAAGGGAATGAAATGACCTATCCTGGAAAATAAAAACACTTCTCAGTGTAACATTTTGTGGTAAGCTGGGTTACACTGTTGTGCATTGTGTATTGGACACCATACATTGTGCACTGTACAATGGCAACCATTGTGCTGTAGTGTTGTCCAATGTTGCTATTCTGCATGGAGCTACATAGTTTTGGTGTAGTGTATCTCGGTATATGAATATTTATTATATTAAAAGGACATATTTAATTACAACCATAACAGCCTGTATTTTTAGGTTCACAATGGATAACCATTTTCAGTTATCATCTCAAGTTAATTCTACTATAAGCATTTGGTTGAGTTCATTGTTGTTATTTTGTGCCTTCAAATCATTTCTGGTTTATACTGACCCTAAGTCACACGGTTTTCTTGGCAAGGTTTGTTTGGCTCTCTTAGGCTGAGCTCATTTGGTTTGCCCTGGTTCATTCACTCAATAGTGACTTCATCTCACAGGCAAATTCACCCGTCCTACGAAGATTTCAACACAGTTTGGGGATAGAGCCATCTGAATGTCATCAAATGACACACGGCTCCTTCTAGAGGGGCTCAGTCCCTGAACTGTGCTGAAAGCATGATACAATGGAGCAACGAGGCAAAGAGCCAGTGACATTTCCCCCACGTGATGGGGAAGGCAGTGCTGTGGGCGACGCGGTGTGTGGACCACAGATTCCCATGCTGCTACACTGATTCACCACAATGCCTGGCAAATCCCCCCACTGTCACCCATGTTAGCTGACTTAATGTGATGAGGTCCAAAGAAATATATTGCATTTTCTACCCATTCAGGACATCACTGTTATGATTTCCCTTTTAAAGGCATTTTCAGTTTTGGACATGCTAACAATGGCATTAAGAAAAACTCAGCATACATTTTAAGAGTTTCTCTGTGTGCTGAATTAGAGCAGTCAAGAGGAAATTCCCACAAACTATTGCTTTAAGGTAAGAATAGGACATGCACCTTAGGTCAGAAGACCATTTTAATGTTCTCTGACCCTTGGCTGGCCGGCCATGCCTAGAACTGATTGAAGTGCAGTCACCAAAACAACAGTTCCTCAACAGGTTTTTGCTGCTTGGGGAGAACACCTTAAATAACGTACGAGGGGCATTCATTAAAGATTTCCCCTGACCCACTTCCTGTGGACTGAGAGCAATGAGCTTGGCCCAGTTATTAGTCCTTCTCCACATAGGTGCCACCTAGGGACACACACTTCTCCTATCCTTTTAAGCAACTGTAAACATCTCACTTGTAGATGTTTACATCTGTACACTGTATTTCTGAAGGCACACTGTGAGCATGCCATGTCTCTTGGTTTTGATGGCCTCCCGCAATTTGTGCAGCAGTGTATGTCCCAGTGATCATGGTACCCCTTTCTAGGAAATCCATCAATGCTACACCGTGCTGGTCCCAAAATACTGTGAGCATGACCTTGCCTGCTGAGAGTTGGCCATGTACCTTCTTTGGAGGTGGTGAATCATGATGTTTCCATTGCATAATAATCTTTATTTATACTCTGCCACCATCTCCCCAAAGGGGTGGCTCACAGAAGGATTCCAAGTGCCACATGCAGACAACAATACATAAGTACAAATACAAGGACATAAGTATAATCAACAGTGCATAAAAATCTCATTATATAGCATTGTAAAAATTGTAAAAAATATAAAATTCCTAAAACACAGTGGAACCTGCTGACTGCATCAACTGGACTTTAGTCTCAGGATCATAGTGATGGACCCAGATTCCATCCTGTGTGATCAGTCTGTTGAAAAATTCCTCCTGGTTTCCATGGCACGTTATCAATAGATCAACTGTAAACAGGGGAGTGCCTAATATACAAACACTAGCGCAGGACCTAAGGTTCTTGTAAATTAAATTAGCAATCCTCTTTGTTGAATGTATTGAGTTGCCTTCGGGACCTTTGCAGGCCCGTCCTAGGTGGATGTTTACTAATAGATTGATATTATGTTTTCAGAATTGTTGAATGCCGTTTGGGTACCTTTCAATGGGAACGGGTACTGTATATTGGATTGCACTGAGCCTTGAGAAAGACTGACTCCGGTCAATACGGTTGAAACGAGAGATGGGATTCCTCAATTAATGGTCCTTGTCGGCTGTGTATATCCTACCCTATTGCCTTCGGCCCCTCCCCCTGGCACTCCATACATCAAACTTTCGGAATATTGGAATTTCGTGTCCATGGGGCTGGCGTTATTGTTTCCTGAAAGAACTGTATATTGTATGGATTATGGACTGTTGAATTGCTACAAGCTAACACTGAAGAGCCTGTCTCTTTAAATTCACACTTGTGAAGGATTGCTTATTTTGGGCACTTCAAAAAGATAAAAAAGACTTTTGATTTATGAACTGTTGAATTGTCTTTCTGTATATACTTTCCGTTACGTGGCAAATGATTATTCAGTTATTTTCCAAAATGGTGACCTCCACTTGCTGGATGGTGTGTTCATCAATAGCAGAGTGAGGTCATCCTGGAATTGGAGTTGTTTCCACTGAAGTCCAACCACATCTGAATTGATGCCTGTTCTTGACTACATCATATGATGGGGAATAATCACCATAAATCTCTTTCATCTCATCGAACATTAGCCAGCTTTCCCCCTCTGTTTTGGGGGCTTTCAGGAGAGCAACCATTTTAGTATAATGTTTAGTGTTGGACTCTGGAAAACAAGGATTCAAATGTCTGTTCAGCTATGGCTGTCCCTGGGCAAGTCACACTCTCATCTTTAAAACAAAGCAATGGGAAACCTCTTCTGAATCAGTCTTGCCAAGAAAAACCTGTGATAGGAGCACCATAATCTGAAATCACCTTGTAGGCAAATCACAACTATGGGGACCAATGACTTCAAATTGGGTGCATAATGGTCTAAGTTTCTCCCCAGGATTAGGATAATCATCCTTTAAAAAATAATGAAAGGCTTAATCTCCATTTTAGTTGCAGAACCTGTGCTTCATCAGAAGATGATGGTCAATCACATCAAGAAAAAAGCTAAAAAATATTTGCAGCTGCTTTTCTCAAAGCTTGCCCCAGCCTGTCTAATGAGGACACTACCACAACATATAATGTTTTCTATAGGGGGGGGGGAGAGAGATGGCAGACAGACACACAGGCATTGATAGACAAAAATAGATTGATAGATAAGCAGGTAGATTTCTAGAAGGAATGTATATGTAGAATAGTTAATTGTAATACCTCTCCATTGACGCCCCCTTGGCGTGAGGGAGAGGCTTGCGTACCCTAATGAAGTTGTGAGCTATGCTGGCGGTGGCAAAATAGCCACCGGTAGGGCCTCCAATGCCAGACAGGTCACAACCAAAGGGTTTGACAAACAGCGTCAAAGGGCAGGATGGGCTCTCTAGCCTTTTGGCAACCATCCTAGGCAGGGCTGTAGCCAGGATTTTGATTCGGGGAGGGCTGAGTTTGATTCGGGAGGGGCTGAGTCTGAGTAAGAGAGGGACTACCCTACCAAACCTTTTGTATTGTTATCCCAATAACCCCATGAATGTGGGATATAATGAGCATGGTCATCAGATCATGATATGAATAAACATAACAGTTTAAATAATGTACCAGTAAGGCCTTCTTGTGGACCACCCTGAGAATTTCGGGAGGGGGGCTGAAGCCCCCTAAGCACCCCCCCCCCGGCTACATGCCTGATCCTAGGAGAAGGAAAACTCTAATTTCAAACCCGGACAGATGGTGCTCATCTAACCCTGTAAGGTCAACCATCTAAGAGAAGGAAACTCAAACCAAACCTACGACCTGAGGATCTCGCTGCCACCGTCCAAGCTTACTAGGCCCCGGCAGATGAACCTTTGGTTTAAAGGTTGAGGCCAGTTCTGTGAACGCTGTGCTCCACCAGAAAAATCCATTGCACAGGCTCGAAGGACACATCCAGCCTCCGTCATCAACGTGGTTGTAGAAAGCGTGGGATTAGTCCTTCCTGAATCTTCGTTTGTGAAGATAAGTCAAGAAGAAGAAGAAGAAGAAGAAGAAGAAGAAGAATTGTAATAAAAGATTCCAAGAATGAAAATAAATTAAAGAACAATGTGGTTTGGATTTGTTAAATGTTTTCCATTTTTGACAAGAAAAAGAAAAGATCTATTAAATGTACAGAGGTCTAAGTTCTCAAAAACAAACAAACAAACAAAACCTGAAACCTGAAACCATCTCTAATCAAGAGCTCTGTGTAGTGGCTTTGAATGATGAATCACTTAGGATATAAAAATATTTATTGCTATGTATCTGAAGTGAGACTGAAGTAATCACAAGTTAAAGAATATGTATTTAATAGGCCACATTCAAGATTATAAAATGATTATGTAAACAGCATATCAATAATCTAGACAGCCTGTAAAAAGAGTAGAATTATGTTGGGTACTTTCATTAATTGAAAGAAATTCAGCCTTTATAAGAACCAGTAGCATTAAAACAAATCTAACTTGAATGCCATAGGAATAAACAATGATCTTAGAAAACAGCAAAGTAAATGATGGATACAGAACCAAAACAAATGGGTGTGCAAGATTTTTCATTATTTCATCTCTCTTATTAAAAATATATTTTACACATGTGTAACAAGGGTTTCTAGACTGAAAAATAGAGTTCTCCTACACATGCAATAGTTGTATACAAGAAGAAATTTTTAGCAAGTATTGATTTTTATGCAACCAGGTAACATGCAGCACCTGCTGAAATTCCCTCTTCTAAATAATTATTAAAGGTACAGGAATCATTCCCAGTTTTCACTCCAGGAACCATAATTAACTATGATATGTCTCTCTTCTAAGTCTTTCCCCACTCTCCACTTTTTCTCAATTTTCAGCTCATGTTCAACATAGAGAATAGTGAGTGGAGGAGTGGCAGAGACCCAACTATTTTCAGGATGTCCCAAGAAGATGTGGGCCATGTGTGTGTTCAGTGATAGGAAAATATAGCTGGAATAGAGGAAAAGGTAGGTTTGAGATGGTAGGATTTTGGTTCCAAAAGTCTAAGTCCTGCAATCACATGCTTCATCATCACTCATTGGCTGGATGTATCCTGTATCTGTTGCCTGAGAAAGTTAACCTGATGATATTTATTCACATGGCAGGATTTGCTTGCCACCAAAAAAAATAACATAAGGTGTTTTCCTTCCTTTTTTCCTTCCTTCCTTTTTTCCTTCCTTCCTTTTTTCCTTCCTTCCCTTTCCTTCCTTTCCCTTCCCTTTCTTTTATTTTTTAACTAGGAGGCAAACAGTAAATATTAAGTAGGGAAATGGGTGAAGACAGATGCTTCTTACAAAGTGCTGAAATTAAACAGAGAACCTGATATGTATGAATAAACTGTGGTATAAATCATGCTGTACGTTTATTAAAAGCTGTGTCACTTGTTCGAGTCGCTCAATGGCTGGGAAGGGAGAATTTGGATGCCTTTGAAATGGAAATGGGAATGCCAGAGCCATTAAGCAGAGATGATGGGAAGTAACAGGATGCAGAGACAAATTCCTCTATAGTGTCATCTACGGTTCCTTTTCTACCTTCTCAAAACCCGCTAGAGTCCCATGGTATCATTCGTCCCAACCTACAGTGTTATGGCATGATATACGGTGGTCTTTTATATTCATCAGGAGTGTGATAGATGTGCAATAAGAATGGATAGCTGGGAGTGGAGAACTCAAAATTAAAATCCTAAGAGTGGTGAATTGCCGGGAGATTTATTTTTTTCTTGTCAGCCTCGCAATATATTATTCTCTTTGTTCCCTGCTTATTAATTCTTGAGTTGCTAATGGCGTAATTTACTTTGCAAATTGCAATCATTTTAATTATTCATTTGTAAAAATAAAAAATGATAATAAAAATGAGGAGTCTTTCAAACCAGGGAATCCTCTTTCCAGATAGAAAAATGGGCAGCTTATTCATGCGGCAACCACACAGATAGTTTCTGTAAGCTGCTGAGCATCAGATTCCAATACATGTCAAGGGCAGTTTGCAAATTTGCAAAGTGTTCAGGAGAACTAGGCCTCTTGGTGCACTACACCAAGAGTTGTATTTTTCCCAGGGTTTCACAACAGTGGCAAGAGAATATCTCAAAGCAGACACAATCGATCAGTGTTTTACTTACTTCATGATCCCAGGATAAGCAGTTTTCTGCTTATGGCCATTTCAAATGCTAAAAGAGAATTTTGAGGAATAAAAGTGGGCCATTAAGTTGCCACATTTCTCCACCACCGGCCTATGTAGATTTGTGAATGCTGTACAGTGAAAAAGCTGATAGGAAGAAAATAATCTCAACTGAGATGTGGTACTGGACCAGAGTTCTGCAAATACCATGGAGTGCTAAAGAGAGAAATAAGTAGATACTAGAACAAAGCAGACCTGAGCACTCTCTAGAAGCCAAGATGATGAAATTGAGGCTGTCATACCTTGGGCATATCATGGAAACAGATCACTCCTTAGAAAAGGTAATACTTTATAATATGGAGAGCAGTGGAAATATAGAAGACTACATTCAAAATGAATCCACTCAATCAAGGAAGCCATGGCTCAGAGTTTACAAGACCTGAGCAGGACTTTGGAAGAAAAAGTAACTTACACCTCATCACACTGAGAGGGGAAAGCATGGATGATTGTCCCTTTAAGAATAGGGAATTGCCGCTCTTATATCATTTCCAGTTCTGCCTCTTCATCACACTAACAGGTGGAAATTTAAGAGCTGGCAATACGTTCATCTTACATTCATCACAAGGTCAGTATT
Organism: Anolis apletophallus; assembly: GCA_030556195.1. Classification (NCBI taxonomy): domain Eukaryota; kingdom Metazoa; phylum Chordata; class Lepidosauria; order Squamata; family Anolidae; genus Anolis; species Anolis apletophallus. The sequence goes on along the minus strand of JARBWK010000008.1, from coordinate 34,652,405 downwards.
ACTTTTTTCTTTTTAATCAGGAGAAACAACATCTGAAAACCAAGAGATCTCTTGTTCTGCCCAAAGCTCCTTACATTAAAGGAGACTGACACTGGTTTAAAACCACTTCTTTCCATGGGATCTTACTGTTCTGTCCCAAACCCCATAGGATACAAGAGATAGTGATCCAAGCTAAAACCATTTCTTTCCATGGGATCCTACTGTTCTTCATCAAACCCCATAGGATACAAGCAACAGTGATCCAGGTGGAAACAAATTATTTCCATGGGATCATATTGCTCTGCATCAAACCCCATAGGATACAAGAGACAGTAATTCAGGTGGAAACAAATTATTTCCATGGGATCCTATAGTTCTGCATTAACCCTCATAGGATAAAAGAGACAGTGATCCAGGTGGAAACAAATTATTTCCATGGGATCGTATTGCTCTGCATCAAACCCCATAGGATACAAGAGACTGCTGATGGTTGGGCAATAAAACAGGATGGGAAACTTTGATGTTTCCCATCCCACCTGTTTTTCAGTTGGAACCATGGAAGTAAAATGCGATAAGAAGTAGGAGCTCTGAACACAATTGCTGGACCATGTTCAGAGTTCCCCTACATTCAGGCCATTTCGGCCTCTTTTCAACCCTGGAACATATGATGTCCCATCCCTATGTCCCACCTCCAAAATTAAGATCTTCTGGGGCGGCCCTGCTCTTGCTCCCATCTACAGCTCAAATGCGCCTGGTGGGGACGAGGGACAGGGCCTTCTTGGCGGTGGCTCCCCGCCTATGGAAGACATTCCCAACTGAGATAAGATCAATCTCTTCCCTCCTAACTTTCCGAAAGAAAGTAAAGGCATGGCTGTGGGACCAGGCATTTGGTCAATAAATGCAATCAGCACCTTAGGGACGAATTGGATTGGCGGTAAGACTGTGAGGCTGGTTTTAATGTTTTAATGATGATTTTGTATGGTTTTAATTATGTTGTTTTTACCATGTGATGTTTATGCTGTGTTTTTATTGTATTGCTGAAATAGCCTCTTGAGGAGGTGAATGTAAGCTGCCCTGAGTCCCCCTTCTGGGGTTGAGAAGGGCGGGTTAGAAATGTGGTAAATAAATAAATAATAAATAAATATGATGAGCACTGTGCTTCTCCATGCTTGAAAAGAGGCTGAAGTGTCCTACCAGGGGGAAATTTCTCAATGTGATAAGGTGGCTGGAGGCCTTTCATTCATAAGATTGACATAGGTCAACATCGACATGATTGATAACAGTTAACAACAACAATACTGATGCTCACTAGGCCTGTTTGATAAAAAAATGGTTCAAAACTCGTTTTGGATGTAGGGGGGTACTGGCGATTCGATTTTGAAATGATTTCTGAAATTTTCTGGGGAAAAAGTCAAACATTTCCAAAATTTCGGAATCGCGTTGTTAATGGCAGACAGGCATGCACAGTAGGGAAAGAAACAGCACTGGCACTGGGGAAACTTCAGGAGATTGTCCCTCCCTCATTATTGGACCAATCATGATGAAACTTGCTACAGTGGTAGAACACATGGATCACTGCTAGCTCACCAAGTTTTATAACTTTTGACTTATCCATGGATTTTTGGCAAATTTTCAAAGTTTTTATAAAAAGTTTTATAGACTCACCCAGCTTAAATACAAGTTCTGACTTGGTTTTACAGGGCTAGCGTGGCTCAGGGCTGGCCTAATAAACAGAAGTCTGTGAGTTTGATCCCCCTCCCCAGCCAAGGAAAATTTTTCAATGTTTTTTAAAAGTACTCTTTAAAATAATAAAGGAATCATGTTCCTGGTTTTAATTTTGAAAGTGTTTTTCCTGTTTCTTTGTGTGGTTTTTACTTTGAAAGTAGTTGTTCTACTCCAGAAACTTTGTGTGGCACAAACTGTGTTAATTTGGGGGAGAACAGAAATCATATACAGAGTAGACCGCATCAAGGGACATCTAGACTGACCCCCTTTTTTGGGAGCAAGAACATGGTTTCTCACCAACGGGAAGGGAATGGGGTCTCAGGAGCACAAGACAATGAGACAACAGAAGACATGTGAAGCTTTTGAGGCAATTTTATATACATGAGAGATGTAGTTTCCCAAAATACCTTAGCAAGCCAGATTCCCCGGTGAAGCAATCATAGGGGACTCTTGTCAGGATGCAGGGTCTCGGCCCAGCCCCTTAATCACACACACAGAGACGGTAATCAGCTAACTATTAATTGAATAATAAGAAACAGGTGAAAAGGTAAATTGTCCATAAAAGTATCAAAAGTTCAATCAAAAAGGTAAAGAGTCTGTAAGTAAAATCCAAAGGCAAAACGTGGCAAAGGCTCTGCAAAAACAATGCGGATCAAGGACTTGGTCCGTGGCAAAGGAACAAGGCAAACTTCATTAGAAGGCCCAAGAAACTTCTTGGCAAGGCACGAGCCGACAACCTGGCTCTGTGGATCTTCGCTCGCTTCACTCCCTTCAGATCAGAAGTGGCCGAGCTACTGAGGATCCGTTCACACGGATCCTATACTTAATTCCCTTGGTGAGACCCCCGACGCTCTAGGCTTCGGCACCAATCTGTGCTACGGGATCTAGCGCTCCTCTGGCGCTCTAGGCTTCGGTAATAACAGCAAAAGCTATGAATACAGTAAAGGAAACAGACAATAGCACCAGGCTAATATACAAATATAAATTTCTTAATTCAATGTTAAGTACATACGTGCACCTGGGAGGTAGACCGAATAGATAAGGACAATCCCCAGCATACAGGAACAAGGGTATAATCCCCAGGACAACCACATCGGTCAGGTAAATCACAATTGTGAGTCCCACAGTTCAAGCCTCATGGGCTAAAGAGTTCCTATAATGCTCCAAAGATCTAAGCTCCGAGGTGAAAGTCAATAGTAGATATGTAGATGGGAATCCAGGAAAGATAGTTCAGGTTCAGGTAAATGGAGGGTATTCAAGGGAAAAATTCAGGGGCGGGGAGACAGAGGATTGGCGTCTCCTCATGTAGATATGTATATAAAGTCGCCTTTATATACATATCTACATGAGGAGACGCCACTCTCTGTCTCCCGCGTCCTGAATTTTTCCTGAATACCCTCCATTTACCTGAACCTGAACTATCTTTCCTGGATTCCCATCTACATATCTACTATTGACTTTCACCTCGGAGCTTAGATCTTTGGAGCATTACAGGAACTCTTTAGCCCATGAGGCTTGAACTGTGGGACTCACAATTGTGATTTACCTGACCGATGTGGTTGTCCTGGGGATTATACCCTTGTTCCTGTATGCTGGGGATTGTCCTTATCTATTCGGTCTACCTCCCAGGTGCACGTATGTACTTAACATTGAATTAAGAAATTTATATTTGTATATTAGCCTGGTGCTATTGTCTGTTTCCTTTGCTCTAGGCTTCGGTGCCATTCCCTCCTGCTGGACTCAATGCTCTGTCTCCTATCAAAGCCCCGTCCTTGCCTCCCAGCACCTGGTTCGCTATCTTCATGAGAGCCAGACTCCCTTTCCGCTTCCATGGGCTCATCCTCCGCTATCTCCCTCCCCCTTTCCTGCGACCAAACCACCTGGTTTCTCAGACAGATTATCTGAATCAGCACTTTCAGAGTCAGCCTGATTTTCCCAGCTATCATAGCCATCCGGCCAGCCATCATCCCATGCTAAGCTTTCTGTAGGAGAGGAAGGTCCAGCTGCCTCATCATCCCCTTCCTCCATGTCCTCATCAGCTGCAATTGGCCCTAATGCAAGTGGGACCCCCGGGGCTGCCCCCTGCCCCCCAGGCACGAAAGGGAACTGGGTTGCTACAACTCTAAATGGATGGATAAAGGAAGGAATGTCTTCAAGTTTTGGGAGAATCGGGGTTAGACTGACCTCACTACAGGAAAAAGAAGCCTTTGCATAGACACAACAGGAATGGCGTCAAGGTCAGTTCTTTGTTTACTTTTCTCTGAAGTTTGTAAAAGCAGGATTCATTAAAGTTAACCCGGGGAAATTTTCACAATTCATCTTTTAGACTTTAAATTTCTATATCCTCATGGGTTATTCCAATTTTCCAATGCCCCAATTTCTCTGGGTCTAACAGATTATTGTCCACTTTGAAGAGGAATATTTCCTTATGAAACTCACGTTTCTTTTCTTGGCTTTCGCCTTGTTTTCTTTTTTCTTCTTTGTCTTTTTGATGAGCGGGGCTGACAGTATTTGCGATCGCTTTTGGGGTCCCTTCCCACAGAGTCATCCACGCGTCCCCGGATCTCTCAAATCCCTGTATCACCTCACCCTTGGGGGGGGGGGAGAGATTTTAGGGATCCAAGTCTGCCTGCAGGACCCCTGCGTTCCCCCCGGCGTTGATCCACCAGGAGAGGGGAGCCAGAAGCTCAACCCAACAACTACAATGTGGTTGGAACTGTAGAGCCCTACAGTTCCCAGCCTGTCACCATCGCCGCCCACCCGGAAGTCGCCCACTGAAGTATACATTCTGACAAGGTTGTATACAGGGCTATCATGGCTCAGGGAGAACGCGCCGGCCTCATAAGCAGGAGCACTGTGGGTTCGATCCCTGCCAAGGGAAAATGGCAAAAAGAAAAAATTGTGGCAAATAATGGCAAACAGCAAGAGGCAGGGCATGGGGAGCCAAGAAACACGTTTTTCTGAAAAGGAAGGTGTGGAGAGTCATGGAGGCTCCCCTTAGTGAAGCCTTTATTTCTATCTTTATTGCAGGGAAAGGCTTTGCTGCCTTCTCTTTAGACATCTTTGTAGATTCAGTTTATTTTATATTTATATTTAGTTTAACAGCAGGACCTTTTGCAATCTCTACCACTGGGGGTGTGGCTTTCAAGAATAGCTGAGCTTAGCCACGCCCACCTCATCCCTCTTTGCATCTCCACTCGCCAGGCAAGGAAAACTGTGAGATTTTAAAACTGTTTGTTTAGGCTTTACCAAAGTTGCTTAATGGTTCTGAAAATCAAAATAACCGTGGGAGATATCTGAAAATAATTCCAAACAATAGGTAAGTGGTTCAAATTTGGATTTGCCCCTCCCACTTTTTCTGCATTATTCGCATTGGTTCAAAAGTCCAAATTCAGTAGGTTTGTCCGAATTTTAGATTTTTCCGAACTGAACCTAAACAGGCCTATTGCCCACCCCTTTATCTGTATCAAACTCCTTGGAGTCCCCACTGAAGAAGTGAGCTAAATAAAATGCTAACACATTCCATTGTAAACCTGTTAATCTTAAAGGTGCCCTAGAACTCTGTGCTGTCTTGAATTTAGCACTGATAAAGAGCAGTGTGACGCAGGTAGTAGTAGTAATAGTAGTAAAACAATCCCCTGGGTTTCCTGTGAAAAACTTCATTGAGTGAACTTTATTCAGTTACATCTAACTGACAAGCATGGCTGCATGAGTCACACATTGTCAAACACTTGTCTTTTTTTTCCACTTTTCGCATTTAGGTGTATACTTTAACAAATGTAAAGGACTACAATGTGGGAAGAGACCCTGAGGGGATCATTTGACCTCCACCTTGGAGAGGATGTGGACTTCACTGAAGAAGCAATGGCATCCTATGCCTGTCCTCCGCTGCCACCGCCAGTTTCAACAAATGTTAAGAGTGTGCCTAAGCTCAATCTTCAGGAATTTTCTTTGCAAATGAGTATGTTTGCAAAGCTACACGTGGGAACTGTAGGAGGCAGAACAGAGAGCAAAAACTCTGGTGCTTGATCGTTCTGAATGGGACAGATGGCAACTCTCGCCAAAAATAGCTTTCCCAAGAAGCAGAACACATGGTAAGTTGCATTAATTTTAATAATTGCTTTTATATGCCTTGATAAAAACTGGCAAAGACCCCTACCCAAGATAATTAGCATACCTCTCTCTCTCTTACTGCTTTGGTTCCCTCTTCTCCCCTCCCTCCCTTCCCAACTGCAAACTCTCCGCCTTTGCTGAAAGCTGCCCACTTCTATCAGGGATGCGATGCGACTGTAGGATTAAGCATCAACATAAGGCTGGAGCATCACAGGCATCACTGATAAATTGCTCCGCTTACTCTGTTGAGAGAATGCCAGCTCTGTTCTTAGCAATATCCTTCTAACAAGGGGCCCTTGGTTGGCTTTGTTGTTGAAGTGATAATCGGAGGATCCTCGGGTGTGAAGATTGGGGGCAAGAAGACTAGGAAAGGTTCAGATTTAGTAGAATAGATTTTTATATGATTTAATTGTCAGGGCTAAGAGATGGCTCAGCCTGCAAAAACGTTTTTGGCACCTGTTCGAGAAGACGAAAGCATTTTTAAGCATCAGCAGACAAGGGTAGTTGCACAGTAGTAAACCTAAGAAAGATTCATTTTTTAATGATTCCTTCTTGCAAGTGTGAGAAGTTTGACAGTTTAGACAAATACTGATATTCTCTTGTATCATAATTGTCCAGAGTCAAAACAGATGATAAATGAGGTCCTTCACTGGAGAATGCAGGGAAACAAATAAGGGGCTACTTATATCATTACTTTGTTGAGTACAATGCTCAGAATCTTCTAGACACCTTAGCTGTGGGTTGACAGATATTTTCTAAGGGTACATGTACTCTGTAGAGTTAGGCCCCTTCTACACTGCCTATGTCCCAGGATCTGATCCTAGATTATCTCATTGTCCAAGATTATATGGCAGTGTAGATGATGCTGCCCTTGTCACCCTTTCAGAAGCAGCCCTGCAGCGCCTCACATCCTGCTTTGCAGCAGCTGCAGAGCTGTTTGGGCTGGAAGTCAGCCTGAAGAAAACGGAAGTCCTCTACCAGCCCGCACCACAGGAAGAACACCACCATCCCCACGTCAGCATAGGCAAATCTGTGCTTAAGTCCACTCAGCAGTTCACCTACCTGGGAAGCATCATCTCTTCAGACGCCAAGATTGACAAAGAGATAGATCACAGATTAACAAAGGCATATAGTGCATTCGGAAGGCTTCACAAAAGAGTCTGGAGCAACAAGCACCTGAGGCAAAGCACTAAAATCAGTGTGTACAGAGCTATCATACTGTCTATTCTCCTGTATGGGTCTGAAACATGGGCCACCTATCGCCAACACCTACGACTCCTCGAACGCTTTCATCAGCGCTGTCTTCGCACAATCCTAAATATACACTGGACTGACTATGTGACAAATGTTGCTGTCCTTGAGCAAGCAGGGATCACCAGCATTGAGGCCATGCTATTGAGAACACAGCTGCACTGGGCAGGGCACATCTCTAGGATGGAAGACCACCACCTCCCAAAGATACTAGTACTCTATGGTGAACTCACCACGGGTCAGCGCAAGAGAGGCGCCCCCAAAAAGAGATATAAGGACTCCCTGAAACAACATCTCAGGCTTGGCCAGATTGATCACCAACAATGGTCCACCCTGGCCTCACATTGGGAGGCATGGAGATGCACTATCCACAATGCTGCGGCCTCTTTCGAGAAGACACACCGAATGGGTCTCGAAGAGAAACAACAACGCAGAAAGAACCGCAACTTGGAAACAATATCACCCAAGGAAACTTTCTGCTGTGCTTTCTGCAACTGAACTTGCCTATCTCAGATTGGCCTTTTTAGTCATCAACGCACTTGTAAAAAGCGTGGGATGGGTCCTTCCTAAGAATCTTCGTTCGCGAAGTAATGCGGAGAGAGAGAGAGACTCATATAATCCAGTTCAAAGCAGATAATGTAGGATCAGATTCTGGGATATAGGGTAGTGTAGACCCAGCCTTAATGCAGTTTGATACCATTTTAACTGCCATGTCTCAATGCTATGGAATCTTGTGACTTATAGTCTGGTAAGGCACCAGTCCTCTTTGGCAGAAAAAGCTAAAGATCTTTTAAAGCTACAACAAGGTCTGCCTAGCAGAACTTTACATTATGCCCACTGATCCAGGATTTCAGCCAGTGATTTTTTTAGCCTATTGGAAAAAGAAGAAAAATAAAATTGCTCAGTGAAATATTCCCAGAAAGAGGGACATGACATTGTTCTAAGGGGACTGAGCATCCTGCTGGATGAGATGGCAAAGGAGGCAGAATCTTCGCTTCTTGTCTAAACTTGTGGTTGCGATTTTTACTCAAGATGAATGCTTGGGTGAGTTGAGCCATGAGAACTCTTTGAAACACCAACAGAATACAAAAAGTGTGCTGCAGGGTAAAATGATTTTTTTAAAAAGGTGATTCAGTTTGGTTCCTTCCTCTTGCAGTAAGTCAAAGATGTTGCTTTTGACAGGATGGCCGATGAGCCATGATTTATGACATTTTCATACCATTTGTCCTGCTTTATTAGGTTTATTAGAAACACTGTGTTCATGCTGATGCTGGGAATTCAATGAGATGCGAAACCTCAGAGGCAGAAAGATGATGAGCTGGGGGCACCAATTCCTTTTCTAAGTATGGGAAGGGAGAAAAGGGAATAATGTAGCTCCAGATGTTTTAGGACTACAACTCCCAGCACCCATAGTATAGCACAACCACTAGTGAGGACCTATGGATGTTGTAGACTGTAGTCCAACCATATTTAGAGGAATGCACAATCTGCACTCCTACTCTAACAGGTAACATTTGAAAGAGCATATCCTTAAAATGTCCCATTGTTTTGTTTCACCAATGTTCCCAAGGCAGGACTTTCTTTTGTTTGTGAAATGTTCTTTCATGAGTACACAGTCTTATGTGATATTTGGCAGGCACTCCAATCTGTATTATTTTTAGGTATGTTTTTAAACATGAGTTTTGGTCTGTTTTTAAAATGATAACCTGAATCCTGTGGCTATTCCCATGTAGATGTTCCAATATGCCTTCCCTGAATAAAGTAAACAATGTCCTGCTGTGATCAATTCCTTGCAAAATGTCCTCAGAAGCACTTTAATTACCTGTTGGGTTGTCTGCCCCACATTACCCTTTAAAACCTTCCTTCCTCTGTTCGCATCCAGTGTTTATTATTTTAAAATTTTTAATATTTCACATTTGGTCTTGCCAGAATGGTTTTAAATTGTCTGTTATTGCTTATGTGTAAGTTATATTGATTGTATTGTTTTATTATTTGCTGTTGTGTTGTTTATTATGTGTCATTGGGCTTGGCCTCATGTAAGCCACCCCGAGTCCCCTTGGGGAGATGTTGGGGGGCTATAAATAAGGTATTATTATTATTATTATTAGATAGATCCATTGATTGACCTATGTTTGCCCCCATATACAATGATTGATTGATTAGGTCTACTCTACTTGCCACTGAATAATTGGATTTTGATCAATGTTTTATTAATTTTGTCAAGAGTCACTTTGGGGCATCTAGTGTGCAGAAAATGACTTAATAAGTACTTTTAATATGTAATAAATAATAAGAAGTGTTGAACAGTCTGAGGCATCAAGATGTCTCCACTTCTAACATATGCACAAGTGGGAGATCAGTGGCAGGTGTGTATGAGGAGCATTTTTTCATTTATAATCATTTTTGGTGTAATGGATCCATTAAGTAGATCTTAGAAACCAAGGGTGTCATGTGGATGACCAATTCTTCCATAATTTTATACATGTGTTTGAGTTCAGAGAACAATAATGAAACAACTTCCAACAAATAATATCTTGGGAAAGATCCCTTAGAGACAGTGTCAGATCAATTAATTCGATTTAAATGAAGTCTCCTGTGGAAAACGAACTCTCAATGGATAATTAAAAGGAACTGATGTTACAATGGAAAGATTCTGCTGTAATTAACCTCTGCTACTTGATATTTTACAGAGTGAAAGTTACAGCAATTCTTTAAGATCATCAACCTCAAAATTTATTTTGCTTGGATTCTGGGGTTTAGATGAGACACATCTAATTGCGAATTTTACACAGGCTCTACACCTGCAAACAACAACCACTAGAGAAACACTCACAGGATAATCAACAGTAAGAAGAAGCATGTAAGCCCATTGTCTGATTAAAACCTGTTTTCAAGAGCAGAGCTTCCTCCTGCCTCTGCAGAAAGTAGATAGCAATTTTAGAACTTAACAATTAAAGGAAGTGAATTCCAGTATAATTGTAATTCAACCTGATGACTTATTGCATGTGATAAAAGCAGATCATGCTATTCTTCTTCTTTTCATCATCACCACCACCACCACCATTTTTCTGCCCATCAGTCTCCAAAATTGATATAGTTTTGTTGTTTTTTATTTGTTCAGTCGCTTCCGACTCTTCGTGACCTCATGGAGCATCCCACGGCAGAGCTCCCTGTCGTCTGTCACCTCCCCAGCTCCTTCAGGGTCAAGTGAGTCACTTCGAGAATATCATTCATCCATCTTGCCCTTGGTTGGCCCCTCTTCCTTTTTCCTTCCATTTCCTCCCCAGCATCATTGTCTTCTCTAAGTACTTTATCTTTGCCTCTACTATCCTTCCCTCCAATAAGCAGTCTGGCTTTATTTCCTGAAGTATGGACTGGTTGGATCTTCTCGCAGTCCAAGGCACTCTCAGAACTTTCCTCCAACACCACAGTTCAAAAGCATCTATCTTCCTTTTCCCAGCATTCCCTATGGTCCAGCTCTCACATCCGTAGGTTACTACGGGGAATACCACTGCTTTTACTATGCAGATCTTCATTGCCAGTGTGATGTCACTACTCTTCACTATTTTATCGAGATTGGTCATTGCTCTTCTGATTGGTAAATGTCTTCTGATTTCCTGGCTGCAGTCTACGTCTGCAGTAATCTTTGCACCTAGAAATATAAGGTCTGAGGATATATAATGAAACAGACTAAAAAGTTTGGCTGACACCCTGTTCAGTATTTATGAAGTTATAAGCCAGATATGACACTGTAGATTTTGCAATTCGTATTTACAATTATGGCACTGTTGCAATGACCACAAACACCCTCCCCTCAAGCCCACCTAAGGAGTCTCACTTGGAAGAGTGGGCTGGACTCATCCTCATTCATTGCCCTGCCCTCCACCTAACTCTGCTATCATCCAAAATATTTTGATCTGAAGTATACAAGACCCATTCCTTATACACATGTCCTGTTCCTGGTAGATGTGAAAGCTGGTTATGTTATTTGAAAAATGTAGATCAACACAGGGCACCTGCATTTTTATTTAATTTATTTATTTACAGTATTTATATTCCACCCTTCTCACCCTACAGGGGATTCAGGGCAGATTAGAATGTACATATACATGGCAAACATTCAATGCCATAGACACACAACATATATAGACAGACACTCAGAAGCTATTTTACATTCCAGCTTCTGGCCACCAGTGGAGCTGTCCCTTCCTCATTCTTTGCATATTTCCTGGAGATTTTTATGGCCTCATAAATCAGTTAAATTAGCCTCCCCATAAAGTGGTACCTAAATTTCCTACTTGACAGATGCAACTGTCTTTTGGGCTGCAAAGGTCGACAACAAGCTACACCATTTTTGGTCGGGAGCTCACTCCGACCTGGGCTGGCTTTGAACTCATGATATTTCGGTCAGCAGTGATCTTAATGCAGCTGACTCCTAGCCAGCTGCGCCACAGTTTTGACTCCTGGATGGTGGTGGAAAGAGGAAAGAAGGCTAAAGATCTTTAATTTTGGGTATTCTCATATAGCCAGAATCCCAACTTACAGTCATTCTGTTCCAAAGCTATTGATGATTTGTAAATCAATACCATTGAGAGCAAGCATGTTATAGTGGTTGGAACTCTGGAGACTAGGGTTTGAATCCCCACTTAGCCATGAAAACCCACTTGGTGACCTTGGGCAACACTTAGCCTCAGAAGGAGGCAAAGTCAAGCCCCCTCCAGAAAGAATCTTTGAAATGACCTTAGAAAACAATTGGAAGTCAATGCAATTGGTTCGGGATAAGTTTTTAAAGCTCACACCAAACAATAATAAGCGGATGCATTTTGCTTCAGCAGTTGTGTTCAAACTCAGTTTGAAGGACAGCCAGATGTAGAGTGAATTACATTAGCCTGTTTTATTGGTGACTACAGGATGAATCCCTGCGCTCAAATCTGTTTTCCTTAGGGAAGTGTGCATCTGGTATACTTGGACAAAGCTGGGAAAAGCATTTTTATCCACAGCAGACAATTGGCCATCCAGGTACAATTTCAGTTGAAAGAACATGCACACAAACACACCCACCCACCCACAGAGCAAACATAGTCCAGATTTTTCTCATGTTTGGATATCTCCCAGTTATTCCTATGTAACTATTTTGGGGGCATCATGAATAAAGGCATCAATATCAGAAGGTAGAACCAGGACCTCCTTGTGCAACATTCCTTCCCTAGCTATACATTGGCATACATCACAAGAAAAAGGAGCAGTCTTTGCTCTCACTCGTCTCCAGCTAGTGTGCTGATAGTTCAAGAGGATGAAGGCTGTTCCTTCAAGCTCTAATGGTACTTCAACACTTATGGTACTTAAACAGGTATGACAGATGAACAAATCTTGGAACAATCTCTCAATAATAATTCTTGCATAGCAACCTATGAATCAGATATCACCTTATTTGCATGTTTTTCAGTAGGTCAGATGATCTCATTCATTCTGTCTTCTTAAGAGAGCTCTTTAAAGATTCTTGTTTCATGCCAGTGGATTTTGGGCAAAAAGTACTGTGTGAAATAAAATGCATTTTTCTACAAAGCCTGCTAATGCAAAACCACTCTCACACATTAGTATATGCAAAATGTAGTATTTCTTCTGTCATTCCCACCCATTTCATCACCATCCATCATTTATCTCTGCTGACATACACAGCACAAGCCCCCATATCTGTGCAACCAATATCTGTGCATTTATTCATGTCTGACAAAATATGTCCTCTATAGGCATCCTAAGTCCTTGGCTCAATAAAGGTCACAATTATATGCATTTTTGTGTATCCACATGAAGTCCTGGAACTTATTGCTTGTGAAAGTTATGTTTCTTTTGAATCTCCTTTCTCTTCAACAACAGAAGTTTTAGTCTCAATTCATGTTGACTTGTCCAAAAAGTGGTTTCATCTTCAGAATTGCTGAGACAATAGCCTCACCCTAATAATGCTGTGGTTGCAAAGGGGACGTGTCCTAATGAAGATGCATGACACCTATTACCCTGTTAGTGATAATGGAAAGGAGAGACACCGATTAGGAAAAGAATGAACACCAGCCTAATATGCACAGTTCCCATTAAGCGGTTTATGGGACTCAGAGGTATTTAGTTGCCAAGTTTAAAACCCCTCTGCAGCTGTCATTCTTTTTTCCCTCAAGTCAACAACTTTGGAAGTATCCAGCCATTTCTCATTTCTTCTTATGAAAAGAAGTTGATTGGCATTTTATTGTTTTTTTTAACTACATGTGCTTATTGTATACATACATTTCAAAATTTCAGTTATTCATGGAAATGGCAACATGAAGACCTAAGTGATCTTGCTGCTTTGAGATATGACTAGGAACATGGCATCATTTCCAATGTTGGGAATATCAGAAAGTAGTGAGCTAATTTAGAATGTGAAAAACAAGTTGGATAGCCTAAACCGTTTTGTCCTCAATGGGATGAATACAGTCAAGGAGCATTGAAGGAAGAGGGCTGCCATTCATGCAGTCCACCAAAATTGTAGATATCTCCTTTTGTTTAACTGTTCAGCCAACCTCTCTATTATTTATAGTTGCAGGAGAGCCACTGGTGGCATAGTGGCTTGTGCATTGAACTATGACTCTGGAAACTAAAGTTCAAATCCCATTGAGACCCATTGAGTCACCCTGATCACATACTCTCAACCTCAGTATGTGTGACCCCCTTTGAACAAATGTTTTCAAGAAAACACCAAGATAGAGACTCCTTAGGGTTGCAAGTCAGAAATGTCTTGAAGTCACACAGCAATAACAACAACACACTCTGCAGACACAGATTTACCTGAGCTATGCTCCTGTTAGAAGCACTGTGCTTCCTGTTCAGTAAAGGTTGAGCCAACCTGCTCTTGCTAATACGTCTGTTCCACTTGACAATTAACCTTTACAGAATCTTCACTCTGCAGCATGCCCTCTGATTTAATGCTGTTCCTTTGTCAGGTAGAGATTCTATACCTCAAATATTCATCCACACATGGGTTGCAATGAAACTTTGCTCTGGTGAGTAGAGCAAAGTTTGGCATATAGAAATCTGGGCTAACTGCAGCAGGGAGTCAAAAAATAGTGCGGGGTTGCTTTAAAGAATGAAAGCAACGAGGAGAACTAAGAAACAATGATAATGATATAATTTTGTATTTTTTGTGTATATCACCAAACATACAAATGCAACATGCAATGCAATATTTCGGAGCACAAGTAAATAACCTAATAGAGACCCTACATGGGTAAAAGAGACGCCAACATTATCATAGTGCATAAAGAGCATTCATATCTCTGAATAGAAAGTCCCATGAGAGAGTTCCTTCGCAAATAATATGATAAAGTCCACCTTCTTCAAGAAGAGAAAATATAAGGAATAATGTCCAATAGCAAGCGAAGTACTCTCACAGCAGCCGACGATCACGTGGATGCATGCGCTGAATCGTTTCGCCGTTTACAGGCTTTTTCTAGACCGGGGACGTCTTTCGGCGCTCCAATGTATTAGCAACAAATCTAGACAATATATACAATACAATACATCAGAATGGGTAAATTTTCCCCACAAAGCGACCCCGTACGAGGAGAGAAAGAAGCAGTATTCGTACCTTAGTATATTAAGGGAAAATCACATAGAGGCATCAGGCCTTCTTTGGTCAGGTCATGGACAATGCAATGTGGAGCAGGGGAAGTTTATAGTCAAGAGATTAACAGTAAATGTGAACAGCTGAGAACTACACAAGGAGCTCGCTAACAGATACCGGATCATAGAGGCCTTTTGGCGTCTCGCAGGAAAGGTGGATTATGCAATCGTGTTCTATTCGTGTCCTTTCTGGCGTGTGTACCTATGTTTTAAACTGTTGTATTTTTGGTTTTTAATGATGTAAGTCGGCACCAGTGGTGGAGGGCGACTCCAATCAAAGTTATTATTATTATTATTATTATTAATTGTAATAATCTGCGTTTAACATCCATTGAGGGTTTGGGTTCTACCTTATCCAAAACCATTACAGTGAACGCCTCATGGTGATGTTGTTTGCTAACAAAGTGAGAGTACAGTCTGGAATTATCACATCCTGTGCAAAATCTAGATCTATGTTCCTGTACTCTTTTTCAAACTTCGTGCCACTTTCGCCCACATAAATGTCCCCGCAAAATACATTTTAGACAATACACGATATTACTAGACCCGCAGGTGGACCAGGTATTGACCTTGAACCTTCGGTGGTTGTAAGGGCTGACAATATGATCTGCTGGATCAATTAAATGGCATATAGAGCACCTGCCACACTTATGGGTAAATTGCTTGATTGTTTTTTCTACCTGTTTGATGCTGTGATCAGAATGAACGCACTGCCAAAATATAAAAAGTTTGATTATTCATTCTGATTTGTGCTCGAAATATTGCATTGCATATTGCATTTGTATGTTTGGTGATATACACAAAAATTACAAAATTATATCATTATCATCGCTAACTGCAGCAGGGCCGGACCTAGGTAATTTTAAATGGTAAGCGAACAGTATTTTGGCACCCCCCCCCAACCAATCACTGATAGATTGGGTGCATAGACAAATTTGGGCCCTCCAGGTATTTTGGACTTCCTAGTGGCTGTTTGGAATTGTGGGAGCTGAAGTCCAAAACTCATGAAGGACTCCCCTCTTCCTATTCTTTGTGTGGGTCTGTACATTCCCCATCCTTCCTTCCTCACCCCCTTCCTATTCTCTTTCCCCTTCTTACCTTCCTCTTCCTCCCTTCTCACCCTTTTCCCTCCCCTCTTCCTATTCTCTTTTTGTGTGTATGTATATATATGTGTGGGTGTATCAGGTCTAGGCTAATTTCAGGAGCAAGGGCCCGGGGGTTGGGCTAGGTGCCCTCTGGCTGGCAGGCTCATCTGGCCTCTCAGTCCTGCTCCCGGCTCCCAGGTAAGGGCACCCACATGGCCTCCTCCCTCACCCTCGTGCACCAGCGGCAGCAGCAGCAACAGAGGGAGGAGATGCACGGGGAGCAAGGGAGACGGGAAAGGCGGGCGCCTCTGCCCCCTTCTCTCTCGCCTTGCGCAAGGCATCCTTGGCGGGGGTGGGGGGGAAGGGTGCGCAGGGTGAGGGATGAGACACGCGCAGGGCAGGGAGAAGGGAAAGGTGCGCGCCTCTGCCTCCTCCTCTCTCGCCCTGCGTGAGCCTTCCACCCACCCTGCCGGCACCCCTGGGGGCATGGCGCCCGGTCCTGGATGCGCCCTTTGGCCACGTGGCACCCTGAGGTGGCCGCTTAATTTGCCTCCACTAAGATCCGCCCCTGAACTGCAGTCAGAGCCCATAATTCAATAAGTCAATCTCAGCATAAGTAGTTCCTTCAGTCAAAACTTTGTTGTTGTCATCCTTCAATGCATTTTGGATTAATGGTAACTCTGTGACAACCATATCATGGGGTATTCTGGGGTGGCGAGTGTGTGATTTGTCTGAAATCACCCAGTTGGTTTCCATTGCCATGTGATGAATTGAACTCTGGTCTCCAGTTAATCCAGTGCTCTAATCACTATACCACACTGCTTCTATCCTCCCCCAAAACTAAGTATGTAATAAAGCCTTGGCTCTGATTATGATATTCTGAGAATGCCTACATCTATGTGGAGTTTTTGAGGGTGTCCAGCTGAATAAGTAAGACAATTCCCAAGTTTTCATCAGCCATAACAAGCATAAAAATGTTGAGAAATTATGGGGATTGCAATTCAATTCACAATGATATTCTAAGCCTCTGTGGTGACATCATTGGGAGGACACTGACACTTGGATCTTTGAATGATCCTAAGGTTAAAATAAGTAGGTTTGAAGCTAGTCTTCTTCAAACTCAGTTCAGTTTAATTTAGAGAAATTATTTATTTCAGCTTTGAGTTGGGGGTGGGGAAGAGAAACTTACTGGTAGGTTCTTCAGAAAGAACCCTTCTCACCTTTTGCATGAATTCCTCCAGCTGTGTGAAGGCCCTTATGCTGAATTCAACATTTGTATTTAATGTGAGGAATGTATTGCCTACTACTCTGGTGGAAAACACAGTTAATGGCATGGGTCTGTGTGTTCTCTGTTATTCCTTTATGATGTGATAAAGGCAGATTCAGCCAGCCAGGTTCCTGTTTGTTCTCTTCATGCATGCTTTGATGAAGCACTGCAAATCCTTTGAAATTTCTATCAGAGGCTTTGCAGATAGTTGTTTTATGAACACTGAAACCAATATTTTTATTTGTTTTGTTATTGCTGTAGAAACGCAGACTTCTAAAATATCAGTAATTATGTTTGAAGGAATCGTATACAAGTTACATTATATAACTTTATATATATATACTTAGCTATGTAGCAGTAGTATTAAGAAATTCATTTATTGAATTCCAGAAATGATAACAAATACACTGGGATTGATGCAAAACCCATCCCATTGTGCATCAGTCATACTTGCATATTGGAATTGTTGCATTGTGCAATGCACATCTCATTATCTCTTTTCATTGATGAAGCATGGGAAATCCTTTGAAATTTCTATTGGAGGCTTTGCAGATAGTTGTTTTATGAACACCGAAAGCAATATTTTTAATTTGCTTTGTTATTTCTGTAGAAACTTAGATTTCTACCATCTGTCGGGGGTGCTTTGAATGTGACTTTCCTGCTTCTTGGCAGGGGGTTGGACTGGATGGCTCACAAGGGCTCTTCCAACCCTATGGTTGTATGTTGTTTCATCCTTCTTCCGTGTGCAATAATTTCCTTCCACTGCAGTCCCAGTATTGCAAAGCAGAGGAAGATTTTGTGTATGATTAGTCAATAGTGACAAAATAAGGAGGGAGATAAAGAAAATGAGAAAAAATCATGCACATGTACTGGGGAGGGCAAAGACAGGTAAGAAGTGAGGCTATGCAGAAGACAGATGACCATGCGATTTCCCATAAGCAAAATTCCACTACGTGCAATTACACTGAGGTGTGAAAGAGATCATTCCAATAACCATAGGTTTCATTTGCTTAAACAACATGATTGTGATAAAAAAACAGGCGGGTATGAAAAAGTTCTTTGGATATCCCTTAGTTTTAGCTAGATTCAACAGATGGTTACCCTCTTCTATCTGGTACATAGAACTAGCTTTCCTAAGCCACAGTCTAATAATTAAATTGGTAAAAGAAACATTTTTAACATGTCCAAAGCTAACACAGAAGTGTCTTCATCTATTACTGGTAAGAAAGAGAAAATATTTTTAAAATAAATGATACAGGAGACTGAGCCCAACTTTTCTCCATGTTATCACTGCTGGTGATGTGAGCTCATGGACTAGAGATTATGTGGAAAGGAAATTATAACTTGATGGCAATTATTTTTGATCCATGACTTATATCTGAATATTAAATTCTGACTTGTACAAAAAGTGGTTCAAAGTTAACTGCATCATGACTGGAGTCCCGATTTCACTTTCCTAATCTCTTAATAATACTTGGGTTTCTGTAATAAGAACAAATCAGCAATTGTACTCAAATATCCAGGAAATCATATATGATTAAAATATATTGGAAATTATTAACAAGAAAGGTTTTCTTTAAAAAAGAATCCCACTCTACTGATGATAGATTCAAAATATGAAACTCAGCCTTAAATCAAGAGGCCTTATTAACTGCTGATGGCTTTGCAAATTGCCCACGCTTCTTGTTTCTCCCAGAACTTACAAGAGGATATATGTAGCTTCTATATGTAGAATCAAGGACGTGTTACATTATTGTAATTCAAACTTATAATAATGAAATTCTAAGAGCTGCTGCTGGGGCTTAAAATGCATTCACATTGCAATACAATTCTGTTTTGGGAAGAGAGGAATTGGATATTTGTTGGAATAGCCAAGGTAGAAAATAGGGAGGGATCAGATTTCTACCTAACTTTAAAGGAAACAATGTATTGAAATGGGCCGTGATTTCCCATACATCCAGACATTTATAAGAATGGATATTTCAGTCAAGAAATCAGAACACAAGAGGTGTATTGTATTGATTCTATAGTGTAGGTGCACCATAGGACTTGGGAAGTCAGATATGACGGACCTAGACAGGATCCTGAGGCTATATCATTGAATTCTAAACTTTGGATTGTTCATGCCATCATATTTCCTACTTCTATGTATGGTTGTGACAAGACAGTGAAGAAAATCAACTCATTTGAAATGTAGTGCCAGAGAAGAGCTCTATGAATAACTTGGACTGCTAAAAGACAAATAACTAGGTCCTAGAGCAAATCAAGTCTGAACTCTTAGGGCCCTTCCAGACAACCGCTTAATCCAGTGTACGAAAGTGGGATTAAAAATTAGTCCCAGTAAATGGCATCTAGAAAGGTTTGGTTATTGCAGATTGAAGGGAACTGCAAATAATAATAATAATAATAATAATGTAGTCAAGGGCAATCGTCATCACCATCATCACCATCATATTTATTTTTATTCTGCCCTATCTACTCAAGAGTACAAGCATCCACTTAAAGTTTTCTTTTAATTTTTCCCCTTAATGACGCTTAGAGATGTGATACACCTCATAAGCATTTTGCCAATGCTTATGAGTGCTAATGGGCTGTTGAGGATGTAACAAAATGCACACAAGCAGATTTGGAATGATGACGATGTGATGGAAAATGATTTCAACGTGATGCTGTGACTGCATTTGTATGTTTTAATTGCTAATTGTTATGTTATATGGTTATTGTTTGGTTTTGTTTTGCTTGTGTTTTTGATTGAAGGGCAGAGACTGCCATGTGTAAACCGCCCCAAGTCGCCTTCGGGCTGAGAGGGGCGGTATAGAAAAATGATAAATAAATAAATTTCCTGTCATCCCCTCTCCTCACCCCACTGGTGCCTTTAGGTTTGCCCTCTTCAACCCCATTTACCTCTGGGGACACTTGCCTGTAATGGTGGTGCCCACTGTATAAATTCAAGCTCTGTTTCTTTTCATCTCGTGCTCCCATTTATCCATTTGTGTGTTGGTGGCTCCATCTGTTTACACCCCTTATTAGCTGTTTCAGGATTTTAAAATGAGGATAAGTGATGGAGTAGTTTACACCAAGGTCCTGGAAGGAAATCTCAGAGGGGTTTTTGGGAGTGCTGGGGGCCTTCCAGACAGGCCAAAATCTCAAGAGGAACTGGGATTTTAAACCCCAGTTCCTCTTGGGATTGAGGCCACACAGCTGGCCCAAACCTGGGGATTTTGCAGAGAGGTGGCTAGATGTTCTCCTGTGTTGGTTCACATCCAGCACAGGTGGGCAAGAGCACTGATAGACTCACCCTCCCTGCCTTCCATTTCCCTTTCAATTTATGAGAGGAAAAGTCCAATGGAGGCCTGGAGTAATCCCCCCCTCTTCCCTCAGAAGAGGGCTTTGGAGAGGGGAGGGGGATTCCTCCCCCAAGGCCCTCTGTTGGCTATTCAAGGGGGAAAGGAGGGGGGCGGGGCGGGAAGGCTTCAAGCCTTGTCCAAACCTTCCTCCGGTAAGTGGAGGGGAAAAGCAGGGCAGGGGTGGGGAGGCTGGAAATGCCATTCCTCCAGGCTACTTGAGCCTGGGGGGGAGGGATTGCTGTGGAAACAGACACTGGGATCTTGGAAGCTAATCCTGGGTGCTTGTTTCCACAGACCCCATACCTCCAAAGATCTGTACCTTCAGGCAAGATCCAGATCTTTAGAGGTATTTTTTTAAATTTGGTTTTTAATTTAGAAAATCCGGTTTACTCTAGGTTTAAACAGAATAACCTGAAATGTTATCTGGATGCCTCAGGCTAACCCATTTCCCAGCCCGTGTTTTAGGGCTGGGTAGATGGGATCTGGGATATACAGTGCTCTGTATCAACACATTTTAAGTTCAATATCAGATTTTATGTGAACTTTTTATCACGTGTTTCCCATGATTAAGTGCACACTTTATCTGCATTTTCCAGCCACTCCCCACTTTATCCCACTTTCTTTCAGGTTTTGGGGCCTGTGTAGATGGGGTCTTAAAAGCCAAGAAGACAAAACTGGGGTTAACAGTGTTCACTCGAGATTATCCAGTGAGTTTCCATGACTGGGTAGGGAATGGAACCCAAGTCTCCAGAGTCATAGTCCAATGCTCAATCAAACCACTCACAATTACAGATATAAACTACACAAATCAAAGTATTTCCAATCATGAACCACAATTTATAGATATCAAATATAGCAAACTAAAAATATCTGACTAAGTATTAGAAAAGTAAAGTATGAAGTAAAAGAAAAGATACGGTATATCAATCATTGGCTTGTTTTCTCAAAGCTTGAAAAACATACAAGCATACATTCTATTGTGGCACTAGAAATTCAAAATTCTGCATATAATACTTGAACTCAAGTGTGAGAGAGACAACTGGATCTCAAATAGGGCAGTAGCTAACTTACCAGGAGGTAATTAATTGGCTCTGTTCCCATTATCACCGTACCCCAAGTCCCCCCACACTCCACAGTAACACGCTAGGTGACAATTCCCTTTATTTCTTTTCTCAGTGAGCTTCCAATCCTGACTATTCCACAACTGAAAATAATGAATCCTAAAACCACTCAAAATGTAGCTTCAGATCAAGCTGAATTTGTGGTCCTTGAATAAGTCTTTAAATTTAAGAATTATTTTAGCATTGTTTGACAACATCTAAGTGCTCTAAAAGACCAACAACACTTACCCAACATTTAATACTATACTTTTTAATACTATACTTATTAAGATTTTCTTTTAGGATTAGCCAATAAAAATAATGCGCAATGTAATTATGCAGGCAAATGATGTCTCTGGTTGTTCTTCAGCATTAGGCCTTCACCATTTGACAGCATATCAAAATGACTCTTGAATAGTGTGCCTGCCAACCCCTTGAAAGGCTTGGTTGATTAATTGTCACACAAGGAGCGGTAGTGATGCATGACACTGTCAGCCACAAAGCTTAATTTGAACAAGGGCTCAGCCCCATAGAAACTTTTTAATGCCAGTGCTTAACCCTGGAATATATGCAGCACTATGAAAGAGCACTCTGAATTCTTGACCATGTGCAAAATGCCTTCCTTTTCTTGCCGTCAGTCGGTCAGCACTCTTCTGATGCGGGGAGATAACATGATATCTGAGGCAAAGTTTGGAATGGTTTTTTTTATAAATCTGACTGAGATCCTAGATCAATTACTTGGTTAAGTTTACTTAACTAAAGAGTGTCTCTCGAGCTAGCATCCCACACCCTGTTTTACTGGGCAGCTGATGCTGTGAGTGACAAAGTTCTGTCCTGTTGAATGGGGCATAACATACTGATGTTTCTAACCACCTCCTTCTAGCAATCTCCAGTATGAAAATCAGAGGCAGGATCTCCTGTCATTGGCAGTTGGAGGCAGAAACATCAGAATACTTCTGATTAATTGTGAATATGTAGGGTCTTATGTAGGGATGCATAACTATATAAGAGGTGTGTGCGAATCTGTTCTGTTTTCGTTGTTTTCATTTCAAATTTTGGGTGACCCCAGTTTTGTTTTTGGGAAAATTCTGGGAGATTAGGAGGGGGGACGTTTGGATTCATAATTTGGAACCCTGAGTTCGGTTTCCGTTTTGGGGAGGATCTTCCTGAAAGTAGAACCGGGGGTGGGGTGGAGTGTGTGTGCACGCGAAAACAGAACAGATTGTGTAACATTTTTCACACCCTCAATGTGGAACCATTTGTCTCTCCACATTCCACAACCAAGAAAGGGATAATCATGTCATTATTCACTGCCTTATTCTCTAGTGCGGGCCTGTCCAACAGGCGGCCCGCGAACCGCACACGGCCCGCAAGCCCCTTGGACACGGCCCGCTTCCCTTTCTCCTCCCTGCCCTGCCTCCTCCTTCCCTCCCTCCCCCCGTTGCTGCGATTCGGATCGCAGCGGCGGGGTGGAGAGAGAGGGACGGAGGGGGCGGGCCGGGGGGAGGAGCAGGCTCCCTTCCTCCTCCCTGCCCTG
Organism: Anolis apletophallus; assembly: GCA_030556195.1. Taxonomy (NCBI): domain Eukaryota; kingdom Metazoa; phylum Chordata; class Lepidosauria; order Squamata; family Anolidae; genus Anolis; species Anolis apletophallus. The sequence continues at coordinate 34,629,351 of JARBWK010000008.1, read as the reverse complement.
CCTCCTCCTTCCCTCCCTTCCCCCGGTGCTGGGATTTGGATCGCAGTGGCGGGGTAGACAGAGAGGGATGGAGGGGGTCGGGCCGGGGGGAGGAGCAGACTCCCTTCCTCCTCCCTGCCCTGCCTCCTCCTTCCCTCCCTTCCTCCGCTGCTGCGATTCGGATCACAGCGGCGGGGCGGAGAGAGAGGGACGGACGGGGTGTGTTGGGGGGAGGAGCAGGCTCCCTTCCTCCTCCCTGCCCTGCCTCCTCCTCCCCTCCCTCCCTCCCTCCCCCTGCTGCTGCGATCTCAGGTTTAATGCCGGATGGTTCAGTCCAGCACTGGCCCCGTCCCTCTCTCCTCCCCCTCTTCCCCGGTGCACGCAAAACCACTCTCGGCTTCCCTCCGGCTCCCTGCCTGCTGTCACCGCCTTCCTTCCTGCCTGCTTCACCAGCCCCGAGATGCCCACCTGGGCCGCTCCGCTGACCCCCGAGCAGCTGCGCAGGTGGTGAGTGAGGCTCCTGCTCCCCACGACCCCAATTCAAGCCTGGTGGGGAGGGTGGGGGCAACCTAAGTGAGAGGGAGACTGCTGGTCTTTCGAGGCCCCCTCCAGAAAGTGTAACTCCTAAATGTCAAGGTCTGTTTCCCCCAAACTCCATCTGTGTTCACATTTGGGCATATTGAGTATTCATGCCAAGTTTGGTTCAGATCCATCTTTGTTTGAGTCCACGATGCTCTCTGAAGTAGGTGAACTACAACTCCCAAACTCAAGGTCAATGCCTATCCAACTCTTCTAGTATTGTCTTTTGGTCATTGGAGTTCTGTGTACAAAGTTTGATTCAATTCCATCATTGGTGTTCAGAATGCTCTTTGATTGTAGGTATGAACTATAAATCCCAGCATTTACAACTCCCAAATGACAAAATGACAAGCACTGGAACTATGGCACAGCTGGCTGGGTGTCCAGCTGCATTAAAAATCACTACTGACCAGCCCGGGTCCGAGTGAGCTTCCAGCCAGTTGTGTAGCTTGTTGTCGACCTTTGCAACCCGGATCGCAGCGGCCGGGGGGAGGGAGGGAAGGAGGAGGTGGGGCAGGGAGGAGGAAGGAAGCTGGCTCCTCCTCCCTGCCCCGCCCCCTCCGTCCCTCCCTCCTCGCCGCCGCCGTTCTGGATTTTTCACACTGTGGCCCCCCAGGTGACCAGTGAGTGGTATTCCGGCCCTTGGGCCGGTAGAAGTTGGACAGCCCTGCTCTAGTGCTTCAGAAATTGGGGAGGTTACAGGACTGTGGGGGTACTTTTGGTCATTGTGACTGTGAAATAACTGGAAATATAGAATAATTGAAAGAAATCACTAGGGCCGTCCAGTCCAACACCCTACCATGCAGGAAAAACACATTCAAAGAACCCTTGATAGATGGCCATCCAGTCTCTGCTTAAAAAGTTCAAGAGAAGGGAACTCTACCACACTTGGAGCATATTCCATTGTTGAACAGCTATTGCCATCAGGAAGTTCTTCACTGGACAATGTTTTCAGTCAGTCTTATGGAATCATAATTACTGAACAGAATGCCAACTGTGTCTAATCATGGGAAAAATAATGTATGGACAAGAGTAACTTGATGTTTGGTGAATGGTCACTCCTCAAAAGCCATAAATTTCAAGAGATTCAATGCACCATCTGTAGGCTTTGTATGAGTTAAGTTATCCATGAAATGTGAAAATAAGTGGATGCAGCAACTAACATATTGTGAAAATACTCTTGTGAACTGTCCAAGTTTGGGCTCATCCTCAAAGAAACACATAGCTAAATGATAGCCATCAAAAATGCAAAATCACAAGGGAGCTGCACCACATGCTATGGAATGGCGGCTAATGGTGTCCATGTCGGTGAGGTGGTGAGGTTGTTCTCAAATGAGTTCTCCAAGGTGCTGAACATGATCCTCAAATAGGTTTGGTATCCTAGTTGTTATGTGTATTCATGTTGACTTTGCTTATGGTGACTCTATTTTCTTCGCAATATTTATTCAAAGGAGGTTTGCCATGGCCATAATCTTAGCTTGAGACATTATCCAGTTGATTTCCATGACCCAACAGGCTTTTGACCTCTGGTGTTCTGGAGTCCTATTCCAACGTTCAAACACTACACTACTGTGTTCATGAACTTTGGACAGATCATTTAAAGTTAAGCCTAAAAAACGGAGTGGTTTCACCACTGCATTGATATGGAATAATAGAATCTTAGAGGTGGAATGGACTGCAAGGGACATTTATTTCAATACCTAGCAATGTAGGCATAACACAATTACAGCATTTCTAAAAGATGTGAAGGCCTTTGCGTGAAAACCTTCAAAGATGAAGAGTCCATTATCCACCAAGCAAATCTATTCTACTTTCAAACAGCTCTTACAGTAATAAAGTTTTCCGTAAGGTTTAGGTAGAATATCCCTTCTTGTAATTTGAATCTATTGGTTTATGTTTCAATCTCTGAAGGAACAGACAACTTCACTCTATCTTCTACATGACATCTATATAGGTATTTAAATGTGGCTACCTTGTTACCTCTTGGACTTCTCTTTTCCAAGTTAAATCTTACAGATTTAACAAATCTTACAGATTCCATCCCTCTGAAACATCCATTTGTCTTCAACAAGACAAAGAGCTTTCTCCGTGGTTGCACCGAGTCTATGGAACTCTTTGCCATCTGAAGTCCGAGCAACCACTGACTTGCTGGCTTTTTGGAAAACATGTAAAACAGCCCTTTTCCGTCAGACATTTAACCTTTAACCACTTTGGCTGAGTACACACAGTTAATCTATGTTAATCGGTTATGATTTTACTGTATACCTGGATTGTTTTAATTGTTATTGGTTGATACACTGTAAACCGTCCTGAGCCAAATTCGGAAGGACGGTATACAAATCAAAACAATAAATAAATACATAAATAAAATGCATCCAGTTCCCTAAGTCATTCACCATAAATAAGATTAGGAACATCTGTCTTGAAAAAACAAATCATAAAATATAACAAACCCACGCCAAGAGGTCCTGTAACCTTTACAGACTCAAGATTTCATATATTTGTATTATGAAAGGGGTTTCTTTCAAAGGAATAGACAAAATTCAGCCCACTTCTTTGAAATGATCTCTTTACATAACAAACACATATATTACTAGTTATTATTACTACTACAGTTCTTCAGTAAAGTTTGCTATCATAATTACAGCTCTTCCATGAACCTTGTTCAATTTCTCATATATTTGATGTACAGCTCTTACAATATATGTTTTGAAGACTGGATAAGTTGATTTTGTCATTTATAAGCTTATCACTATGACACCTTTTCAGTAAATATTATTTTACTCTTCATATTTCAGAAGTACTAATTTTTTAAAGGAAAATCTGTTCAACTTCTCAGCATACTGGTTAAAGGGCACATGGTTGGAAGACTTACGGAAAACAATTCCCTGATGTATCCGAGACTATAATCCTTATATTTACTTTATGTTAATACTTTAGCTGCCATAGCTATATTGCATATATTAAATTTACTTGAGTTCCCACAAAGAGAAAGGTGGGGTATAAATGAAATAAATAAATAATACATTCAGTTTTACCATGATATTGCCTGTTGTACACTATATGTGCTTCAGTTGTATTGTTTACTTATTCACTTTTGTGCACTCTTATTTTGGATTTGGAGTAGCTCTTTGCATAGTATGTATATTGTTTATGTTTTTATTTGGATTGATTAATATTGTTTTCTTTGAGTTTAGTTACTGTTTTGTACCTATTTGAGAAATTCCAGCAGTTTTGTTGTGTTAGTATTTTCTGAGTTTGGATTATCTACCAGTTACAAAGTTACCACTGTTAAACTCACAGTTCATCAGCTTGCCAACGAGGATCCTTGTCAAAAGTCTTATCTAAGCCACCAGTCATCACTTGGGTCGTATTCAAAATACAAATTAAGTATCCTTTATCTGGAATTCCTGTATCTGAAATACTCAAAATTATCCACATGGGTGGCTGAGATAGTGACATCTTTGCAGTCTGATGGTTCAATGTACACAAACTTTGTTTCATGAACAATATTATTACAAATACTGTATGTCTGTAAAGGTATATGGAATATAAATTTCATCTTTAGACTTGGGTCCCATCTGCAAGATTATGTGTATCCCAAACAGATGGCAGTATATCTTTAACATCTGTAAGACCAATGGTGCTCACACTTGATTTAGATGGTCTACCTGGTGTTCAATCAACCTACCACTTTCCACCAAACAATTGCTTTAAAAAAAAAAGCTTTAAACACATATTGGTATTTTCTTCAGTGAGAGTTGTTGCATTGCTGCCTTGTAAATTATTTGAAGTCTTTATTAGTAGAATAGCTACAAGAGCAAGAACAGGGAACGAAGGAAGCAATCCGTGCTGCATTTCCAAAGCATGTTTTACAAGCCATTGGGACAGATTTGTGTTCCAAAAGAAATCTGTGAAAGTATTTGTGTGGTGTAAGAAATGGAACGAAGGGGAACAAAAAACTTCACCTTGGTCATTGTGCTTTTCCTACTAGTTAGCAAGATTATACTGAGAGTGCAAAGATGGAGTTCTCTCTGGTTTATCCCTCTAATTATACACAATATATAGACCTTCTGACAATTAAGTTTACGCTGTGGCTCAAACAGTTGCAAGGACCCCAACATTAAGTCAAAATATTTGATTTTTGTGTCCAGTCTCAGAATAGATTACTATTGAGTTCCAGATCCACAGACTACATAAGTAGCTGCAGTGCCTTCAGTGAACAACAACAAAACAAGCATTGCAAAGCTTACAATGGTCAAGAAGGGAAACATTCAAAACAATTCTGTATAAAAAGGAGGATGGCAGGGGGAGAAAGAAGGAATCTGGTAGCACTTTTAAGACGTTTTTAAAAAAAATAAAAAATAGCATGTTGGGAGGATGTGTGTGAAAGGGCTGAAGATATTGTAATGTTAAATTAAAAATTAAAATTAAAATAATGTCAAGATCTTACATGTACTGTGCTGTACTTCTAATTTGTTGTTAGTAATTTAATTTCCAATGTGTTTTTAAATGTTATAATCATGGTTTTCATATAATTATTTTAAAACTTTGGTAGTATATTATTTTAATGTAACCTTGCTTTAAACTTCTGGAAGCTGTCTTAGATCCTATTCTGGGATGAAATCAGGGTATAAATTATAGAACTATAGAATTGAAAAAAATCACAAGGGCCATCCATCCTGCCATGCAGACATGTACAGTCAAAGCACTCCTGACAGATGGTCATCCAACTTCTGTTTAAAAACCTCTAAAGGAGACTCCACCACATTCTGAGGCAGAATATTTCTCTTACCATCAGGAAGTTCTCCCCAATATTCAGGTGGAATCTCTTTTCCTGCATTTAAATCCATTGCGCCCTAGTCTCCAGAGCCGTAGAAAACAAGCTTGCCTCCCTTCTCAATAAAACTTCTTTCCAAATAATTTAAACATGGCTATCATGTCCCCTCTCAATCTTCCTGTTTCAACCTAAACATATTCAACTCCCTAAGCCACTCCTCACAGGGCTTGGCTTTCAGACCTTTGGCCATTTTGGTCTCCCTTCTGTGGATACATACCAGCATTTTAGTATCTTTCCTGAACTTGACACAGTATTCCAGGTGAGGTCTGACCAAAGCAGAACAATGATATTTATTATTACTTCCCTACTATATTTTTATATCAATCAACCAACAACCCCCCACCCTGCCCCCACTTACTTTGTTATCTCCCAATTGAGTTAAAAATCTTAGCAACTAGTTGCAAAAATTTTCATGTCATTCAGCATATAGGCATAAACTGAAGCCCAGATGCCATTATTATTCAGCTTTACTGCAAATAGATATTGACAAGACCTGAATGCAGTTGGAAAAGCCTTTGTCCAATACTTTGGCAGGCAGCTACCCAGTAAGGCAAGATGAGGGGGTTAGGACTTGCTCTTCCAAGATTATTTGGTTAGACAAGAACCCTGTACTGCAAAGCTTTTCAAAGATGTAGTGTTGGTGATGTACAACTTAGACATGCATTATTTTGCAACACAGTAATTCAGTTTTAATTCAGTTGTTCAACATCTATGTCCGGCCTTTGGCTGGTATAGCCCGGAGCTTCGGCCTAGGGTGCTACCAATATGCCGATGACACTCAGCTCCTGCTGAAGCTGGAGCCTGGCGCAACTTCGGTGCCCGAAAACTTCACTCGAGGTCTGGAAGCAGTAACAAAATGGCTCCGTGCCCACAAACTCAAAATAAATCCATCAAAGACGGAGATCTTATGGCCGGGCCGCCCAGAACCACCTTTCCCACTGCCCCTTCGAAGGGGAACCATTGATTCCATCCCCCTCAGTAAAGAGCCTTGGTGTTATCCTGGACTCCAAATTGTCGATGGAGGCCCAGGTTGCCTCCACGAACAAAAGGGCCTTCTTCCACCTGCGCCAAGCGAGACAACTGGCGCCCTACCTCCCGACGGAAGCGCTAGCTACAGTAATCCATGCCACGGTTACATCACGGCTGGATTACTGTAACGCCTTATATGTGGGTCTGCCCCGGTCACTAACCCGCAGGATCCAGATTGTGTAGAACGCGGCCGCCAGGCTTCTCACAGGAACATCGATGAGATGCCACATTACACCATCCCTGCAGCACCTGCACTGGCTGCCCGTTGAGTATAGAGCCTTACATAAGACCTTGACCTTGGCTTTCAAAGCCCTACGGGCCCGGGGCACACATACTTAAAGGACCGCTTGCTGATGCTTGCCTACTCAAGGACACCGCGGCCAGCAAACAAGAACCTCCTATAAGGCCCGGGCGTGAAAGAGGCCCACCTGGAGGCCACGAGACGGAGATCGTTCTCCATTGTGGCCCCTGTTCTCTGGAACTCGATGCCACCGGACCAGAGAGCCTCCCTCGACCTGCCCCAGTTCCTGACCGCTCTGAAGACCTGGCTATTTAGAAAAGCCCATGGCTAATGCAGAACCAGGAACTCAACTACCTGAGCCTGGCCCTTGCATTTAACCCCTAAATATTTTAATCTAATTTTTAATATTTTTAATATTTTTAATTGTTGAATTGCTATATGTAAGTCGCCCGGAGCACTAACGTGGAGGGCGACTCAGAAATAATAAAGTCAGTCAGTCAGTCAGTCAGTTTTATTAGTAAACTGAAGGTTAAAGCAATTCCTTATGAGAGATACTGATACATACATAAATTGTAATGAAATGTATGGGGGAATAACATATCTTGTGAAAACCTTTCATATATATATATTTGAAAATAATTGATTTATTGTTTATGTCACATAGAACCAGAGGTTTCTCATGTTTGCATTGCACACCTGCACTAATGCAGCCAACACACAAGTGTGTTGTGATACACAGTATCGAAAGCTCTGCTTTATCACCATCTTTCAGAATGATCAGGCATGTTGTAGTCCAGTCTACAAGGCAACAGAACCACATGAATAATTCATTTTTTGTATCTTCTGGCCGACTATCCATTAAATAAAAAAATATAATTGCATGCATATAGAAATCTATGCATGTACAAGACACTAACAGGATGCTGGAGATAATGTCTTTAATGCACATGTAGAGAAAACACATATACACAAACCCATGGACACCAATGCACCTTGGGGAACAACCATATTAGACTTACACCATATTGGAGTCTGGGCCCACTTGCTGAATGACATGAATATATCTCCATCTGGTTGGGAAGAACTTGAACTCAGCAGGGAGAAAACAAGAGAAGATGATCTTGACATTAGGCTCCAAATTATGAATGCATCCCATTTCCATTTGCACTCTATCTCCATTCATCTTTGCTTTAGCTATATAAATTGCTACTGGCTAGAAACTACATCCAATTTCATTAATACAGTTGCCATATTTTTCTTACCATGATTAAAAGAAGGGAGGAGGGGTTGAGAAAACATTATTTCCAATGTCAGTTTAGGTTCTTAAATTGCCTCCCAACTATGGCTTCTAGGTCCGGATGTGGTACCGGCTCTATGTAGATAAAAATACGTCCTTTGGCAAAATTCACACACCCTAATTTAACACAATCCTTCAAACCAAGATTTTTACATACAGAAGAGATTAAATGTTCTTTAGGTTCCTCTCTTGTTTCTTACATTGAAAAACAATTAAACGTTGGCAGAGACTTTTCCTTCAAATGAGAAAGTTTCTTCCAAAATATTAAATTTGGCAGCTGACAGCTCTTCTCAGAGATAACAGTTTTCACCTAAATTTAAGAGGAAGAGGGAAGTGGGGGTAGGGAAGAATTATGACACAGCAGTAAAAAAGAAGGGAAGCTGATTAAAATTTATCACATCTTGCACAGAAAGCTCCATGTTTTAACTGACTCACACTGAAAACAAAATATATGGTGCTGCTTTCAAAAATGAAACGAAACTCCTTTATTTGTTCAGTTGCCTTTTATTTTGGCCACTAAAGAGTGGCCCTCTTAAACGCCATGAAGACGACTGTGCCTGTGTTGATTCTTCTTGGTTTATGAATAACAGAAAAAGATTCCTATGATGTATCCAAGATTTTGTGCAATTCCAATGGTTGACTTCTTCCATTGCAAGGATGCCTAAAACATTTCTTAAATCAAGTAAACTTGAAGCTACTCACCAGCTGAACCCAAGGCTTTGACAGAAAATTTTCTGGATTATAATTCCTAGAATCCCTGGTGAATTAAAATGTTAATACTCTATCCTGTACCTGAAGACCTTAGTAATTACAGTGAACAGAGCTCAGATTGCCAAGTTCAACAGTAAAACAGATATTTACATATGATGCCTTTCATACTACACAGTTACAGCTCTATGAATCTAACGTAAGCCATGGCAACATCCTATGACAGGGGTGAGCAAGTGTAGAAGAGTGCCAGTTATCACTCCCACATTCTGTGGTGAGAATCACCCAACATGACCAGTGACATTACATTACTTCTGGTTTTGATTTCAGCCAGTATGCAGTATTGCCGGGGGGCCGGGGGGGGGGGGAGCATTTGGGTGGATGCCGAATCGGTTGCAGGAACATCCAGGACTTAGCATATTACACCTATATTGCAGTCATTGCACTGGTTGCCAATTAGTTTCTGGGCAAAGTACAAAGTGTTGGTTTTCACCTTGAAAGCCCTACATGTCTTGGGTCCAGGTTACCTACAGGATCGTCTTCTCCCTCACAATCTGCCCTTTAGGACACAATCTGCCCTCTGGCAAATGCTTATTTCAACCAGCTAGAACCCGACTGGCCACTGTCACCTGGAGAGCCTTTTCATCAGTTGGACCACAACTGTGGAATGACCTGCCAGAAGAGCTCTGACAGCTAAATGAGGTGTCAGAATTTAAAATGCAATTGAAGAGTCATCTCTTTCAGCAGGCCTATCCAGCCAACTTTTAATCATGAGTTCTGATTTACATTTTATTGCTACTATGTGTCAATTCTGTACCTGTGTTTTGTGCAAGTTTTTATATTTTTGTGTTTTTAATCTATGTAAATGTATTTATTTGTCTATGTTGTATATTTGTATCCTGTCCTTCTCACCCCTGAGGGGGACTCAGGGCGGCTTCACAGTAGGCAACCATTTGATGCCATTAAACAAATTTATAAATAACAATTACAATTAAAACAGTTAATTAAAACATTAACTATTAACACATTAATTTAAAATCATGCAAGTTCATATAAATTATTGTATATATTTTATGTTCATGTTTTTTTAAACTTTGTTATTCCCTGCCTTGAGTCATCCCTGAGAGGCAGGTAATAAAATTATTATTTTTACAATTATTATTATTATTATTATTATTATTCAGAGATTGGTTTACAGTGATCTTTAGCTATTAAATAGGGCTTGGCATATTTAGGAGGCTTCTAGGGCACACTTTGAGATTCAGTGTCAGACAGCTTCACAAGTCTTCTCAAGAATACTTTTAGAAGTGTCTTTGCCTAATCAATCAAACAAGCATTTTTTATTCTAATGATGCACTTTTAAAGCTGGACTAGACATAATGGAAAATACTTCCTTGAAGGCAGGGACATCAGATAATCTAAACTGTCCAAGGGAGTGGGGTGCAGGAAAGGAGAGAAGAAAACAACACATGGTAAAAACTGTTTTATTAATAAATTTAGAGTAGTACATAAAATATGAGTGATACATGGTCTGGTGGACAATCAATTTTAACTGGTGGTGTGAATTACCGTATTTCTTCAATTCTAAGATGCCAATGACTGAAAGAAGCACACTAATTTCAGCACCACCTCAAACAAAAGAAATACATATGAAGCACCTGCAATCCTAAGACGCACCTCATTTTAGAGATGTCTATATGAGGGAAAAGTGTGTCTTGGAATCAACGTCATACAGTAGTTAAGTCATCCCTCCCCCTGAATGTTTTAAGAACAGGAAAAATGATTTATGGCAGATTAAATAGTTGCCTGGTTTAAACCCTTAATAGGCAATATTTACAATAATGGACTAATTAACCAAGGCAGTGTATACTTTGTGACTAGCTGTGCTAGATATCAAAAGATATTCTTGCTTTTAGCATATAAAACAACAACCTCTTTTGGTAAACACATGCGAAGCAACGTGTTTTGTAAGAATGGCATATTGTTGGCGGTTTATTTGTTCTTGGCAGCTAGAGGCTTGCGGCTGATCTTCTTGGATTTGTCATTGTTCTTCTTTGGAGGTTCAGGGTTCGCCTGCATGTGTCTGCCGTAAAGACTAGAAAGGAAGAACATAAACAGTGTTGAGGTCCCATCATTGAACATAAGACAGGAAAAAACCCTCAAAAGAAGCAAACATAGTCTTTAGAAACAAAGTATTATTATAACTTGACCTTATGTATAAGCCGAGAACAAAACAAAATTTTGTTTTGGGGACAAAATTATGGATTTCGATATGGCCTATGGATAAGTTGAAGATCATTCTGTGGAGAGGGGAAAACGCCAATGCTACTCAAGAGGCCAGCCATTTATCTATTCTGGCAATCGAAAAAGCAGAGACAGCAGAGACAGTAGAGGAGATCAGTGCTTCCTTTAGGTTCTCCTGGGATGAACTAAGCCAGTGATTTCCAAACTCTGATCCTCCAGCAGCTTTTGACTGCGACCCCCAGAAGTCTCAGCTGTTTTGGGCAATGATGAGAGATTATTGTGCCATCCTGGTTGGAGGGGGTGTAACAGAATCCTTGTGACTTTAAAGTGCCCCTCAACTTGAGATGTTGGATAGCCAAAATTCCTGCTGTTAAATGACAGATCCAGAAATGATAAGACAGCAACCATCAAGGACTTGATTCTGGATGAACATGCGGACCTGGCTTGCATTATCGAAACCTGGTTGGATGAACTGGCGAGGGGAGGAGTTAACTTTACCCAGCTTTGTTCTCTGGGTTTTGGGGTGCACCAACAAGCTAGGCCTGGGGGGCAGGGAGGAAGGGATGCTGTGGTCTAGCGTGATTCCATCTCCCTGGTCAGGTTCCCCATACCGTAATTGTCTAGGTTTGTATGTGTCTATCTCAAAGTGGATAACTGGAACAGATTGGGGATTCTGCTTGTGTACCGCCCACCCTGCTGCACAACATTCTCCCTACCTGAGCTAGCAGGGGTGGTCTCAGGCCTGGCTTTGGGGTCTCAATGACTACTTGTGCTGGGGGACTTTAACATCCAAGCATAGTCCAACCTGTCTTGGGTGGCTTAGAACTTCATGGCTGCCATGACAACCATGGGGCTGTTTCAAATATCGGGGCCCGCTCATGCAGCTGGACACACTCTGAAGCTAGTTTTCAATGCAGATGGGGATGGAAATGTCAGTGTCGAGAAACATTCTAATTTTCCATTGTCATGGACCGATTATAACCTGATCAGGTTTAGACTAACCACAGCCTCTAACCTCTGCAGGGCTGGGGAACCATTAAGATGGTCCACCACAGAAGACATATAGATCTTGATAGATTCCTGACATATTTTGGGGATTTTCCTGTCATAGTGGTCCTGTTGAAGTCCTGGTCAATCTCTGGAACACACAAACAACTAGGGTGGTTGACACAATCGCCCCTGAATGTCCCCTCTTACTTAGCAGAGCCAACTCATTTTCTTGGTTTACTAGGGAGATGGCAGTGATGAAGCAAGCATTACAGAGACTAAAGTGTCACTGTAATGTCTATTCGTTACATAGCATCTGCAACGAATAGACCTGTAAAATTGTTTCTGGTAGTCAGACGACACCTTTACCCTGATTCTTGGGAGGAGTCCCCTGACCACTTAACATCTCAATGCGGCGAGTTCGCCCATCCTTTTGCAGATAGTCACTCAGATAAGCTCTGACTTGGATGCCAGCCTTATGGCAGTACCAATAAATGAACCTGAGGCACTTGTCTGTCCTATTTTAATGGATTCATTTCAGCGGGTGCAGCCTGAATACGTGGACAAGACTTTTGGAGCTGTGAGAGAAACCACCTGTGCTCTAGACACTTGCCTGTGGGGGGTTAGCCAAGTTTTCTAGATTTATACATGACTATACATGGCAAATTCACCCTATATCTCAAATTTCTTGTTCAAACCAAAACAAGGCCTAAAACTTTTATTTAATACACAAGTTTTTCAGGGGTTAGAACAAGTTCCTTAAATCCACAACCTTTGGAGACATTGACAAAAATTGGGCTGAATTGGCAAGATGGAGTGCAGATGTAAAGGGAATTGAGCCTGCTGCCTAACCAGAGTACTCGAGGGCTTGATAAAGTGACACAGAGCAATGGTGTCAGACTCTTCCCTGGCTGTGCACACATGATGGATTGGAGCAAGAGAGGCACCAACACATCAATGCCACATTAATACAGAGTCCTGATTAAATGTTGACAAAGTATCCCACAATTAAGTTTGCTGGCACTCACAGGAAAGCTAAATGGACTATAAGGCTGAGAGGATTTACACTAAACACCAGAGAGCAATTAATGGATAATTTATGAGTGATTCCTACTAAAACCAAAATTAAACGCCTTCGAGACAAGCAGGATGCAAATGTAAACTTGCTTGGTTGACAAAGTGCTTTTTGGAGGCTGCTCAGTTGTGTCAATACAAAAAAAGATTGTTAAACTTTCTTATGGGGAGAAAGCTTGTGCACATACTAACTATGGTAATAGCTCAAGAAAGTTAGTACCTGATCTGTGTACACATGCCTTCAAAACCACATCTGAGATTTAGTGTCTTAAATGTGTGAAAATAATGACATTTTCCTTTTTTGCATGAGAACAAAAAGTCCCAGATTCAAACCTGACATCTCCAGGTGTAGCTGAGAAACAATTCTTCCTCAGATCCTGGAGTAATGCTTCCAATGTGGGCAGATACATAAATGGGTCTCACTTTGAGAGAAAGGTGGGGATAGAAATTAAATAAATAAATAAATAAAGCAAGTATCCCTTCCTCATCTGAAAATCTAAAATCTGAAATGTTCTAAACTCCAAAATTATCCACGAGCAGCTGAGATTATAAGACCTTTTGCTTTATAATGATTCAATGTACACCAATTTTGTTCCATAGACTTAACTATTAAAAATACTGTGCATAAAATTACAGTCAGGCTATGTGTAAAAGAGACATATGGATAATAAATGAATTTCTTGTTTACACTTACATTATGTCTACAAGATTTCTCATTATGTATAAATATTCAAAATCTGGAAAAAAATCCAAAACGTTTCTGATCCCAAGTTTTTTGGTTAAGGGATTATCAACTTGTAATACTGTGTAAGGTGGGCTACTGGTCTTCCACAATATGACACATCTTCCTATGAGCTTATAGCTACTCAACCAGGAACACTTTTGTATGGGACCTGATTGAGGCAATACATGATATATTCTCCTAAAAAGCCCACACCTGAAGGAGGCATCTTTGCTACGATCTATCCTTTTTGCAGCATAAACAAAGGGAGTAAGTGCCAGGAGAGAAAAGGTCCTAGATTTACACTCTCTCTCTCTCTCTCTCTCTCTCTCTCTCTCACACACACACACACACACACACACACACACACACACACACTTGGGTACCGGAACTAGTCATGCATTGCAATAAAGTTGCCAGGTCAGACAAGTGAGGAAGATTAAAAAGGATGTGTTATGTCATAATCTCTAAGAGGTCAATAAATTACAAATGAAAATCTGTATACAGAAAGCCCCCAAGTTACAAACAAGACAGGATCTGTAGATTTGTTCTTAAGTTGAATTTATATGTAAGTCAGAACAAGTACATTTTTGTCAACCAGGTTGCATTTACATTTACAACCTTTACATTTTTCCTATACTTTGTATAGCATTTTGCTGTCTGTGCACCTGTTTAGAAGATTTTGCCTTCCTTTCTGTCCCTGTGATAAATGGCAAATGTGGCATGTTATGGAAACAAGGATTGGTGAGAAAACTTCAGTGGAGACACCTATTCCCCATGATAACACTTTCAGGAGTGAATTTCCCTTCCTAAGGATAGATTTCTCTCACTTCCTGTTGTCGTTTGTAAGTTTTTAACTCGGGGACTGCCTGTACTCCTTAGCAATTTTTATACTTTGGTTTTTGCACTCAACCCCAATATCACAAATAATGTTTCTATTGTTAGTGCACCCAAGTAATGGTAACCTAATTGTGAAACAGAAGAAATTTAAATATGTGGTCTGCAATAACTACCATACAAAATCTATCTTCTTTTGGTGAATTTGCTACTAATTTGCTACTAATCTATCTTCTTTTTGGTGAATTTGCTACTAAAATTCACTAAATAAAAGCTATTTTTAAAAAAACTAATTAAAAACTCTTTTTCTTTAAAAAAAAGCGGAAATTCACAATCATGCTGTGGAAAGTGATGCTGAAAATAACTCACTAATGATTTGCAATGACAAGACTCGAAGACAGATAAGGATTATAAAACAAATTACGAGCAGGCAATCACTTATAGCGCATGGCCACAATTTGATGGGTTGTGCTGTCTAAGTAGCATAGCAAGGCCAAAAGAATGACCACTGAGCTCGGCGCAGGCTGCTTATAATTCTGCCTTTCTGTTTACCCTGACATATATATGAATTATGATCAGAATCTATAGTGTACAATGAGGCTGTCTGAACATTTTTATAAACAAAGCTAAATCTGAGTAATCCTAATATCGACTTCATCTTCTCTGTCACCTCTTTACATCTTTCGACCATTAGCGATGGATTATTAAAATTGTCCAAGTCAAAATACAACTTTGCTGATTACTTTTCTCTACTGGTATGGAGATGTTAATATTTAAATGGGATGAGGCACGCAAAATCCCTCTGGAGCAATGAGGACACTGTAGCAAAATACCAATATTTCATGTCTTTCAGGCATCGGTAATTATGCTGGGTGGCAACTAAAAAGTCTGATGGTGTTATAATCGTAACTGATAAATGGCAGTGTCTCTCTAAACAACAGTTCAGCCAGACCTCCAGTGTAGTGTGCAGCTTCCTCATTAAGAGAAAGGGCAAATAGTTTTCTAGGGGATTTTAATGTCAAGTCTGAAAATACATTAAAAAACTCTTAATAATAAGATTTTGTGGCTTTGCTGTTCTTTGCCACAAAATACACCTAAGTATGTCTAATGCACAAATCGACAAGCCCCCAAAAGATGCTCAGCTTAGCCACGAATCCTATGCCGTCCTTTGCTTGCCCCAATGAGGGTAACAAATGCAAGCGCTCTGGCTGCAACAGCAAAACTAACAATAAGGCAGAAGGATGCTCATTAAACTTCATCATTCTGTCCACTTTAATGATGCCTTTACTTAATAAAAATTCCCCAAGCAGTTGCAGGGATACTAGGCAAGGTCTTTGGTTATGTATCAGGGGGGTCTAAGCTGTCAGTAGCAAGTATGCAGTTGGCGGAAGGGCCCTCCCAAGAGGGGAGAGCAAACTCGGCCTCCTTTGTAATAAATGCAGGGAGGATCAATAACTGCAACTCGGTGCGTTACTTAAGCATTTAAGAAAATGGGTGATCTGTCTAAATTAAAGGACGAAGTGCTAAATGCAGCAATTTGAAGCATAAATCACAAGGCTTGAAAAGCTCGGGATGCAGAAGCTATAAATCCTGTTATTAAGGTTTATAACTTTAACAAGGGCTATTAGAAGGACTCGAAAATGTAAAAATATTGGCCAGGTTAAATTTTCTCCTCCTATTTGGTCCTTCTGCTAAGTGTTGCAAAATTTCAATAGCCCAAAGCTATGTTTTCGAAAACAGGTAGGGGAAAAAGAAACAGGGAACAACATCACATTTGCACAAGCAGATTTGGCGCAGAGGGTGGAGGGAAACTCTACCATTCACACTGTAGTCCATTAATTCAAAGACACACTTTTCCCCATATAAACATCTCAAATAATGGGATGCGTCTTAGAATTGCAGGTACTTTTAATATACTGTGTATAAATAAAGATTTTTTTCTTTAGTCATACTGAAATTAGTGTGCCTCTTATAATTGATGGCGTTTTAGAATTGATTTATTATTTATCATTTCCAACATTTCTACCTCATCCTTCTCAACCCCCAAAGGGGGACTCAGGATGGCTTACAATGGCAACAATTTGATGCCGATAATATACAACATACAAAATACATTACAACGTTATTGAAGAAATAAAACATTAGATTAAAATACATTAAAACATTATTATTCATAATAAAATATGGTATTTGTTTATGAATATGAAATAGATGCTTGGGGAGATTGGGGGGGGGCATGAATAGTAAACATAAAACTGGCCTTCAGTGCTTGCTCCTATACAGGAACTCTATCGTTTACTATTATTTACAGACGGATCCCATTTCTATGGGAAAATACATTGCTTTCTCACTGCTTAGTTTAGCCACCTAATCATGGAGAAAGTGCAGTTTTTGAGTCTGATCACCGCACACCAAGTGGAATCATGTGCAAGAGTAAAGGGAAAATATCCCTACAGATTGCAGGATAAACAACACTGCCTGCCCCAAATGCATTCCACAACAATGGCTTCATGCCATTAAACTGTTGGCTATTGTAGGACAGCATGGCTTATTTTCAGCCAACAAAAGCTAAGCAATACTTTCCAAAATTAAGAAGAATATTACTTTGACAATAACATCAATCTACGAATCCAGACAAATTACAAGATTTGGGTTATGTTTTTAATTGCAGTAGCCAACACATGGATTAGGAAATAAATTTCACTCGAAGTACACAGTGCAGACTTGCTTCCACATAAATAAATAAATGTCTAGTGTTATGATCACCCAGGTATTCATTTGACAAATGTATTGCCCACAAAGCAAAACTTTAGGTTATTTTAGTATCTTTGTGAGATAATTTACGTGGAGCAGAAAAACCCAACCTCTATATTCCCAGGGATCACTTCAGACACTTTAAGTCTGGTGCCAAAACTATCTGATTCACCTCACAGATGGTTGGTGTTGTAATTAATGATGGAACCAGCTAAAATGAAAAAGCAGGGCTAAGGGCTAAGGGAACATATGCATGGATAGAGTGCAATTACTGGTCAGGTGGCTTGGAGAGCAAGCAAGGCAAAATAATAAATGTGCTTCCTGAAAAGTCTCCCTCAAGAGAGACAGCTTCAGCCAGCAACATAAAATATATGATGTGAAATATGCATGGCTATCCATTACTTGCTTTCTTTACAAGTATGAGCAAATATCTAACTCTCCCACCGCAGCCTTAAAGTCTAAATTTTAATTTGCCAGTGTTACTTGGTGCCCAGCTGATAAAGTTTTGTTTTGGTACTCCATGGCTGGCACTGTTCTATATAAAATTTCACTACTAGTGCCAGAAAGCTTGGAAAGAAGAACAAATACATTACAAAATGCTCTCCCAGACTGGCCAAAAAGCCTCTAGTTTTGGCTGGAATTCTAGTTATAGTTGATTTCCTTCCTTCCTTCCTTCCTTCCTTCCTTCCTTCCTTCCTTCCTTCCTTCCTTCCTTCCTTCCTTCCTTCCTTCCTTCCTTCCTTCCTTCCTTCCTTCCTTCCTGTTTTTCAAGTCCCAATGTCTTTTCATGAAATTCTGCTTTTCACTAACTGCATTTTTTTTTAACTTCCATGAGAGAATGTTTATTTTCCTGGCCTGGGAATCTTCCACACAGGCTGGGGTAAGTGTCACACATCTGAACCCATTGTTTTGGTTCCTCCCACTGTATTTTTGATCAGTCATGTTGGTGATGTTTCAAATGAGTATGTGACCACAGAGATATTCCAATGACCTTCCTTTTCTTACTATATTTCTGGTTGCCAGGCTGAATATTTATTTTCCCTTCTTCTTTTAGAGTTATAGTATTGGATTGGTAAAACTACATAATACCATAGCACTATGAATAGGCCTTCCATCCATCCATTATATATACTCATGTATACATCGATCTCATGCATAACTCAAGGGCAGGGTTTGGGGCCCAAACTATGGATTGTGAGATGATATGCGTTTTCATTGCTTATATGTTTAGGTTGTTTAAATTTTGATGAAATGTGTTTATTGTTTACTTGTGTGGCATGGAATTTTGCCAGATTTGAAAGCCGCCTTGAGTCCCCTCTGGGTTAGAGAAGGGTGGGGTAGAAATGAAGTAAATAAATAAATAAAGATAAATGAACCATGAATAAGTCGAGAGCCAGAAGTGGATGGAGAGAGTAGAGGGGTCAGTGCATCTTTCAGGTTCTCCAAGAATGGACTAAATTTTCACCTTTCACCACTCTACTCAGAGAAAGAGATGGTACCTTTATGACAAGAGTACTGACACTGACCAGTGGATAGGTTGATCCAGGTTTTGGTTTTTTAAAAAGTAAAATGTATTTATTTATTCATTATTTATTTAAAACATTTGTATTCCATCCTATTCTTGACCTTTGAAGAGGGGATCAGGGTGGCTTCCTTATATATGAATGCACAGGATGTCTATAATCTACCTATCTATTCTCTCTCTCTCTCTCTCTCTCTCTCTCTCTCTCTCTCTTCAGAGAGAAGGAAGTAAATACAAATAATGTACAAGACTGTGAAAATGGATAATTTCTAGTTACCAGATTAAAGATTCTACCCCACTGCTTTTAATGTTATATAATTGGCAAAACTATATAATGATTTGCAGATTTGACAATTTGCAGATTTGATGATAATGTTCTCTCTAGTAATCTTTAGGTTCTCCTGTATAACCCTATGGTCAACTTGCAGCAGAAATTGCTAGACAAGTATTACTAGGTTTTTTATTTTAAAAAATCACATATTTCCACTTTTATGGAGGTCCTATTCTCAGAAAAGGTGGAGAGGCTGACTGTAATGCTAAAATGGTATGTAACATATCACTGAGTCAGAAAAAGTGGCACCAGCCTTATTGAACATGTCTTATGCTGCTTTTTACCTTCAGGTAAGTTTTGAAGCTGTCTTTTCAGGTACCTGGGACAGCTCCTGCCCATCATAGAAGATGAAAAGTGAAAAAGCTTCAGAGGATGATATTTCTACTCCTGGGATGCATTGGCAGCCAAACCAACTCCAAATACCAACATTAAAAAAACTCAACTAAAGAAGCTAAACACCCATCCACGTTAAAAAAAAAATTAAAACGGTGCGAGGAAGCCTGCAATCTGATTCTTTCCCAAAGGACTTGAGGTGCCATATGTGACCCATAGAGCGCATGATTCTATTCTTTGCAATAGACAATACAGAGTTAGATTGACTAAAGACAAGGCTCTCCCAATAAGTTTTGCTTTGTTATACAGAGTAGCAAAAACCTAGCATTCTCCAAGTCAAGTGCATAAATATCCAAAATTACCAGATTCTTTTAGCAACTGAAGCAGGAATTCTCACATACCTCTGTTCATGTATTAGAAACTAAATAATTGACTTAAATCACAAATATGGATGCACATCTCATTTGTCCTCAATAATTCCTGTAGTATTCTCCCCAGTGGATGAGAATACTAAAAAGTATTTCTGTAGAGTCCCTAAATAAAGCATATAGGTGCAATGGGACTTATTTGATCGCAGCACCCTCCAAAGTGCACTTTTTTGTTTTTTAATTCTTAAAATGTATCTGGTGTGTATGTTAGGGAAGGAAGCAGAAAGTCATAACAAACTGGGTCTTATGTTGGTCTGCTGACTATGTATGCTTAAAGGAGTAATTACAAAAAAAAAATAGTGTGGGCCTCAAGTATTGAACTTCTCTCACAAGGTTGTTGGGTTTCAATGTAAAGTCTTTTCACCTTATTGCTCAGAGGTCACTCTTGTGACACTCTGGTGTTGTTCAGGAGATCTGATTGCCAGGAGGAAGATTTGCTAGTATTCAGAAACTCAGCAATATGGAATGAAAAGGTTCTTCATCTCCGGACTGCATTTGCTTTTGCTAAAGTATAGAGGTCCTTAGCCGTTGAGTGTATTATTTAACAAAAATTCTGCATTCATACTTCACAGATATGTTTCCATGAACACTCATTTAATCATGCTATGAGGTCAGCATGTCCTTTGTGGGCATCTCTGATGCATTCTTTTATTGAGTGGCTGAGCCAAAAGGCAGAATATCACTTTGGTGACTCATCCTCAAGTTCGCTCAACTACAAAAGCCTGTTTGTTCCAAGGCTTACATTAGTTTTAGTATTTGTGGCAATTCATTTTCATAAGGGGCTATTTACTTTCTGCCTCTATGACGTCTGCTTCCTAATTTTTGTTTTGGCCTCCTTTTTTTCCAGGTACAAACTGCCTTTTTTGGAGCCTTAGTTGCAAATGAGATGAGTTCCCCCCCCCCTCCTATGTGCTGAAGAGTCATTGTGACTTGATTTCTGTGGTTTTAAACTCTGAATATGTTTTAATGTTTTTTTAATTGTGAAATTTTTAATAATTTTCATATTTAATTCTGTTTTAATGTTTGCATATTTGTATATTTTAAATTGTATGCTAATGTTTTTATGTTAAGCTGCTCTGAGTCTCCTTCGGGAGAGATAAAATGGGGTATAATTAAATATAATAATAATTTCTGAACTACGGGGCCCTTTCACACTGCATAATTATAGCCATGTGATTCCACTTCAATTGTCATGGCAACTTCCTATGGAATCCTGGGAGTTGTAATTCATGGAGGAGCCATTTAGAATTCTCAGCCAGTAGACTACATACCCTATGCTTCCATCAAATGGAGACTTCACAGTCCAAAGGCTCTTTATCATCCTCAAACTTATATTTTGCCTTATCTGATCATTGTATCTATATTACACCTTCCTCTCCAACAAGTGCAATTAAGACATCTAAAATTCACAGAAGAACAAATAAAATTGCAATATAAACATACACAATGAAAAGAAACAGCAGACTTCTTTAATTATAAGCATATAATGGAGAACCTTTTCTATATTCTGCCACAACCCCAGAATTTTATTTATTCCAAATCTACTTCTCTTTTATAAAATAAACCTATAGTAGAGTAACAGTCTTGGGAAAGGCAACAGTGTGATATGGGGCTTCTTGTAAAAGTATTCTATGATCAGTCTACTTCCTGGTGAGCTATAAAACCTATGCAAAATGTGGGCTCTCATGAAGTGACAGAAAAATGACAGTGAGCCTAGGAGTATTACTGTATATACTCAAGTATAAGCCAACCCGAATATAAGCCGAGGCACCCAATTTTAGCACCCCAAAAAACCTGAGAAAACGGATTGATTCGAGTGTAAGCTGAGGATGGGAAATGCAGCAGCCACTGGTAAATTTCAAAATAAAAATAGATGCCAATACAATTACATTAATTGAGGCATCAGTGGGTTAAATGTTTCTGAGTATTTACATAAAACTGTAATTTAAGATAGGACTGTCCAACTCTGATCAAACCATTATTCTAACCTTCTTCAGGTTCTCCTTCCAATAATAATAGAGTAAAATATTAAATGTAATAACAACAGTAATAATAAAGTAAAATAATAAATGTAATAATAATAGAATAAAATAATGGAAATGTAATAACAATAGTAATAATAAAGTAAAATAATAAATGTAATAAAAATAATAATAACAGAGTAAAATAATAAATAAACTTGGCTCGAGTAGAAGCCGAGGGGGACTTTTCAGCTTAAAAAAAGGGCTGAAAAATAAGGCTTATACTTGAGTATCTATAGTAATCCCTTGAATTAGCTACACGATTAACAGGAAGTATTGTATATACTTGTAAGTCTAGAAATGTAATTTGATAAATTGACCTGAAAAACTTGGCTTGATTGATTCAAGGGTCAATGTAAGTACTGCTAGCAATCCATCCCCTTCTCTGAGTCCAGGAGAACCCCAAAGAAGCACGGATTTTCGTTACACTTTTCTGTGAGTGGTAAAAGGTGGCAGTGGTTGTTAGGAGTGGCTGGACCTGAGATGGCATTGGCAATTTCCCATCTCTGCAGAATGATCCTTGATTTATCTACAGCTCATATCCAACTCCATAATTTTGGTCCCCAAAGTGCCCTTGACTTATTAATGCACAAGTACATATGATACATCCACAAGTTTATAATGGTCATTCCAATATAATCAGTGAGATGTGTCTTGATGAATTCAAATTCTCTTTAGATTTTAGACATAACCTACAGAGAGCTAAAACAATCTGAAAAGTTAAATATCAGCACATGAATGTTGGTATCACTTGAGCACTGTGTGTTTGCTTACTGCTCCATTATACTCTAATACTTTAATCTTAAGAAACAAGGAAATGATTAGCTTGATAGCTGTTCCCTGACTACCTCTGAAAATATCACAAATGAAGACAGGAAAAAAAAACCCTAATGAAAAATAATGGAGAAGTATCTGTGAGGCTTAACTTATGATCTGTGTTCATTACCGTAAGTGACATTTTCACTGGAGTTTTACTATGAAGATTATTGGCTGGCACGAAGCAAGGGTCACACCTGAACAAACTCTCAATCAGTCTTGCCTCCATGGTGATGGTTATGAAAAATCGCTATGGCCCTCTATAATGTCTGTATTATTCTACAATTAATGGTGTGTTGCTGTGTTTTGAAAGTGCTGATGAATAAATGGGGGAAAGGACCCTGCTTCCAACCTGCACTAACGCAAGCTTGTAAAATATACAGGTGGACACCTTTGATGCTCCAAATCCATTGAGAATGGGAGTGCCTGCTAATTAGCCATTTTTTTCTATTACAGTCTTCAAACTCTTATAACAATCAATGCATGTAGTTTATAAGGGGGAAAAAAGAAAGGGAGGAAGAAAAAGAATGTGAATTTAAGACCGCACATGAAAATTACCAAGGGTTGGAAACTGAATCTAAATATACTGGGCTTTTTGTTTTTCAATATTTTAAAAATTACTTGTATCCCACACTCTAAGTTTTCTATTTCTACCATCATAATGCTAAATACCTCCTAATGTTGAAAGTTCAGTTGACATGTGTATTGTGTCAAAACTGAAATCTATGCCTTTCATCTCATTTCCCCATACAGAAATTAGCACTGTTTCTGCAACTATCCCATACACAGGTATCTGTCCACACAAGTGATAATGTTTGCAAATTGTCATAATAAGACAGCAATTTCGAGTAATATCTGAATTGGGAATGACTAAAAGCTGGTGTGCGGTGCTCTATGTATCATATGGTGCATGTACACTCTTGAATTCATCCAGTTTGACACCACTGTTTCTGCCATGGCTAAATGCATGGGAGCTGTAGTTTGACAAGGTCTACAGCAGTGGTTCTCAACATGTGGATCCCCAGATGTTTTGGCCTTCAACTCCCAGAAATCCTAACAGCTGGTAAAATGGCTGGGATTTCTGGGAGTTGTAGGCCAAAACACCTAGGGACCCACAGGTTGAGAACCACTGGTCTATAGTCTTATAAAACTCTTCTCTACCAGTGTCCTGATGCCTCACCAAACTACAACTCTCACAATTGAGGCATGGCAATTAAAGTGGTGTCAAACTGCATTAATTCTACAGTGTAAAACAACCTGTAGACCCAAGTTCACATTTAAGGATAATATGAGAGACATTGAGCAGTATGCAGGGACCTATGATGACAACCCTTTGGATTGCATTATTCATTTATTTCCTGCTAACGTGTCACTCACTAATGGGAAGTTAGCAAGTTGTGGATCATTCCAGCCTCTCAAAGGAGACAGTTCCAAATCCTGTGAGTAGTTACTGAGAGCATCCTCTCCAATGTTTCCACCAGACGTGCCTACGAAGATGATGGGAACAAGAGAGGGGAGCCTTACATATGTGTAGGTGTTAGATGCCTTTAGGTATTCAAGTGTTTCACCAATGGTTCCTCATCAACCTGGAGAGAAGTGGCAGGTGGTGTGATGTTGGTTTCTGTCCTGGGATTTCTGTGGAATCCATCTTTATAAATGTTTAAACATAATGGAATAGAAGCCATGCTAATTAAATTTACAGTTCACACCAAACTTGGAGGGGCAGCTAACATGGTATTGAGTATTGGATTTCTATTCTGGAGACCCAGGATTTGAATTCCTACCTGTCTTTTGGGCATATACCACACTCTCAGCTTCAGAGAAAGCAAGGGCAAACCCCCTCTGAACAAATGTTGCAAGGAAAATGCTATGATAGGTACATCTTAGGGTTGCCTGAAGTCAGAATCAACTTGAAGGCACACAGTATCAACACCAACAAGATACCTTATAAAACAGATTTGAGCTTATCTTAAGTGGTTTGATACTTGGGTTAAAACCTGTTTTTAAAAAACTAGCCATCCCCTGCCACGCATTGCTGTGGCTCAGCCTGTGTATATGTGTTGTGTGTGTGTATGTGTGTATGGTTTTGCGGCTGTAATGTATTTTTATTTTTTGGCTTTTAAAGTCTTTTCTGCTGTGTTTTTCACTGTTTTTATGAGTGATGGTCACTTGTTGGCTTCATAGGTGTTTTGTATCTACATTTGGTATCAATTCGCCCAGTGGTTTTTGAGTTATGTTAATCCCACAAACAAACATTACATTTTTATTTATATAGACTAGCCGTCGCCTGCCACAGGTTGCTGTGGCCCAGTCTGTGTATATGTGTTTTGTGTGTATATCTATGTGTGTACATATATTTGTGCATATGTGTATATATGTGTTTTGTGTATATATATGTGGTTTTGCATATGCGTTGTAATGTATTTTTTTTTGCTTTTTAAGTATTTTCTGCTGTTTTTATGAGTGATGGTCACTTGTTGGCCTGATAGGTGTATTGTGTCCAAATTTGGTATCAATTCAACCAGTGGTTTTTGAGCAATGGTAATGTATATAGATTTATATACATTTATATAAATGTAACACACTACATTTAATTTAGAAAAAAAATCAGATCTAAAAATGACCAATTTGAGTGATATTTGCCTTGACAGGAGTAAAATGCACCCCCTCATCCACATATTTGATATCCATGGTTTCACTTACCCATGCCACAAAGATTTGCCTCCCGAATACAAATATTTAGACTGGCACAACCTACTCTTGATGGTGATGCTATGTTAAACTGGAACAGTTAAAATAATGCCTATACAAAAGTAGATACTCCCAAAAGGAAGGTATATAATGTAGCATTTTAAAGATTGTATCCATTCACAGCACATTGGTGCGTTCCTGTCTGTTTTATTTATTCATTCATATTGTCATTTAAAAGTATTACTATCCAATTCCTTGGTTGAATGTTTGACAACTACTCACTATGGTTTACTATTGGTAACACTGGAATCTTTTGTACATAAAAATGTTTTATATCTGTAATGCAGCGCTATTGATCAGGTATATCTGCTGGAATAGCAACACATATTCAAGTAAAAGAAATGTGTGTTTATGAGTAAAAAAAACCCCTAACCTGTGCAGAGAAATACACAGCAGTATCAAAGGTTTCTCATATTTCTGCCAATGTATTTGACTAATCCTAGGGAAAAAATATTCTTGATGGGTCCATCTGCTGATTGATGATCATTGGTAGTGGAAATCCAAGCATAAAACCTTAATACTGGCGACATTTTCATCTGCAGCCAAATCACCAGGGAAAGACGTAGTCAAACAACTTCATTCTGGAAAGTTTGTGACAATGTGTACTTGGAGCTGGTTTTTCCTAGTTTATCTATCTGTCGATGCTCAAATATTTACTACTGAACTGCAGTTCACGGTGGTATCTATTCAGCAACATCCGTTCATGTTTTATCTCAGCTTGAAGCAAACCATGAATGCTTGCAGACCGTATTTTTAAAAGCTAGGGTGTACACAGTATATATATATTTCTCCTCAAGGAATTTTAGCACCAAACACATCTGCCACTACAGTATCAAATAATTTCATACTGAATGCCTCTAAGGCTACAAAACTATAACGCTTACAAAATCTTGATTTTACAAAAAATATTGCCTGCAGTGCATACTGGAAAAAAGAAGGGCAAAGGGTTGCAAGCTCACCCAATATTTGGAAGAAAATTCAAAATAATGGGTGAAATCCTTGACTTCATTTTCACATAACTTAGTTCATGATCAGGGTACAAGGACTGAGAGAAACGTATTGTTGAAGGCTTTCATGGCCGGAATCACTGGGTTGTTGTGAGTTTTCCAGGCTGCATGGCCATGTTCCAGAAGCATTATCTCCTAACATTTCACCTGTATCTATGGCAGGTATCCTCAGAGGTTGTGAGGTCTGTTGGAAATGAGGAAAATTGGGTTTATACACCTGTGCAATGTCCAGGGTGTGAGAAAGAACTCTTGTCTGTTTGAGGTAGGTGTGAATGTTTCAATTGGCCACCTTGATTAGCATTTAATGGACTAGCAGTTTCAAGGTCTGGCTTTTTACTGCCTGGGGGAATCCTTCGTTGGGAGGTAATTAGTTGGCCCTGATTGTTTCTTGTCTGGAATTCCCCTGTTTTTGAATGCTGTTCTTTATTTTCTGTTATGATTTTAGAGGTTTTTTAAAAAATACTGGTAGTTAGATTTTGTTTATTTTCATGGTTTCTTCCTTTTTGTTAAAATTGTCTGCACGCTTGTGGATTTCAATGGCTTCTCTGTGTAGTCTGACATGGTAGTTGTTAGAGTGGATGCAGGCAAAATGTCAGGAGAGAATGCTTCTGGAAAATGGCCATACAGCCCGGAAAACTCACAACAACCCAATGAGAGAAACACTAAATACTGGGAATGTTGACGATTTGGATACCCATCCCAAGGATCGTGTATCTCAAATACTGTGTTAAAACAGGTACAAAAGGTGATTACTTCATTAACATCTAAGAATAGCAGATGCAAAGTGGGCCAGGTGAGACCATTTATTGGGAAAAAAACCTCAAGTTCCTCTTATAATCAGGTGCAGAAGTGGAAAATGTAGCTAATTATTCCAGAAAGCGAAATAATTGTTACATGAACAATGATCATGGAACACATTTTGTTTTTCAGCACATTATACATATTTCAACAGCGGGCTGACAACTTACTACATAACAATTTCTTGCAAGAAGCAGTGATGCTGATGAAGTAAAGAATCAACTTACCCACGAGGACTCTTTACATCAGTTTATTTAATTAGTAGAAATTAGCCTATATTATTTTTTAAATCTTACGTTACTATAATGCAAACGAGTCATTTCTCCAGTGCATAAATGTAATGTAACACCAGTACCGTAGCCAGGATTTTGATTCGGGGGTGTGTTCGGGGACTGAGTCTGAGTGAGAGAAGATCTACCCTAGCAAACCTTTTGTATCATCCCAATACCCCCATGCATATGGGATATATTGAGCATGGTGATCAGATAATGATATGAATAAACATAGCAGTTTAAATAATGTACCAGTAAGGCCTTCTCGCGGACCTCCCTGAGAATTTCGGCGGGACTGAAGTCATGCCTAGGGACACATTGGCTCTCATGGAATTTTTGGGGCAGATGATTAGTCATGCTAGATGGGGACAGGACATATGCACTATTTTCCTGGTGTCAACATTAAATGATTGATATACTGTCTGCCTCCTCTACAGAATAGTTTGATAACTATGCCAGTATTTCTAGGCAGGATGCTTCCATAGTTTAAATGAAGCTGAAATATATATACATGCATGCACACAGACACTTTACTATTAACAAAGATGTTTGACTGATCCATATTAATAGCAATTGCACCTAAAGATGCTCTTGTGTACCAAAGTGTACCATTGTATTGCAATCTTATGCCACAATCTTAGGTTTGGGGAATTATATGTCTCATAATACTCTGCTATCTAAGCTGAAGGAGATACATCTGGACAGTGTCAGTTGAACACATAAAATATGGTGGCTCACTGAAAAGATAATAAGATACCATCTCATTGAATAGAAAAAGAAGGCTATTAGATACCCTTAAGAATGATGGATACATTTCAACGGGAGTAAACATTCCAGCTAGATGCATGGAGGTCTGAAAGAGATCTGAAAAAAACACATTTACAGCCTTCAGATGAAAATCTAATATGGTATCATGGCAAAGGCATTCATTTGATCACTTAGTGAAAGGCACAGAGCTTTTTAACCTGCTGTTTTTACAAAACGAAATAGAAACGCAAACAGGAAATGAATGGCATCTCAAAGCCAGGCTTTAAGTGAAAGAAAACATTAATGGCATATATTGAAGATCATAGAGCATGAATCAATTATTCCTTTACTAACTTTGAACACAATTCAAACTAGCTGCTGAGAAGCAAAAGGTTGATTTCCCTAGTCATCCTGTATGCAGAGGGATGGTAAGGATGAGGAAATCTAATTTCTGCTTATGGTAGAGCCTGCTGCATTACAGAAGAACCAGGTCAAGGAGGATTTAGGGTGGTGTTTCTGATGAATTAAAGCAAAGTTCTGGTGTGCAAAGCCATCCACATTGTATTGAGGACACTCGATTGACCTTTGCAACGTGGTGGCCACGAAATCTGGGACGTGGAAGTTGTAGTCCAACACATCTGAAGGACACTGATGTACGTGGAAGGCCTCCCAATATCTAAACATATACTGTATACACACAGAGCAATTTTCTCTATTGCTCAGAAGTAAACATGAATATACATCTGGCATGTGATGTAAACAGTATAGGAAATTAGATGGCAGGTATTTTTGTCATCACCGGTTGCAGAGTTAGAACCCAATACTTATCTCTCAGAAGTTCATACCAATGTTTTGCTGTGCAATTTGTAAATCTTTACAGAAACATTCACTCATGTGCTTAAAATTATATACTCATGGAACATACAAGAATGGTCATATTGGCAGAGGGGTTCTGAGAGCTATATCCCCAAAAGGTTTTGTTTTGCTCTTCACTAAGTAGACCTTCATGTGAAGCTCCTCCTGACACTCAATATAATAGTAGTGAGCCTATGCCCCTCTTAAGCAATGGAAAAATAACTGAAAAATGCCACTATATCTCCTGAGAATTTAAGTTCAACACATCATTCAGAAACCGGAACATGATGAATCACATTCAGCCTCAATGTTATATATCCATGTTCTCATCCAATCGCAAGTCAGGTGGAATTGTGTTCAATAATGTTTCTCAAGGAAAATGGAAGTCCCTCACCTCTGCCCTATGTATGTGAATGCACATAGGGACAATGGCACAGGGAAAATATATACAGTACAAATTTATTAGTTCCCGATGATCCACAAAGGGGTCCAAGGTCTGACTATATTGCACGTTTGTACTTTGTCAGAAATATCATCTTTACTTGTTATATATTTTTGACACTCATGTATGAATATCAGTAAACATAATATTGTAATGACATACGAAAATTAAAAGATTTCAATGGTTCTGTCAGGAGCTCAAAGGCATTACTAGAAGGGGCAGGAAAGGAAGCGGGATTCCTTGGAAGTTACTCCTGGAGTTGACAAGAAAAGCAGTCTGATGGTGGGAGCAAATGAGGAAAACCCTCCATACTCCTGGCTACCTTGTTTTTACTTCTTCATGCCACCCACACACCTTCCTCATTGCAAGGTATGCTGTAGGCATGCCCACTAGGTGCTTACTTAGGTAGCAGGGCTCATCCCAATTTAGAAGAAGATGGAAAGGGGATTAGGGAGAAGAGCCCCTTCCTGGATTCTTCCCATTTATGCACACCTGGAAGTCCCTTTCCTTTTCAGCTGAAGCCAGCACCCAGGCTCAGAGACATGTGACTGGCCACCTTGCCCACAGTCACCCATCAGTGGTCTCCACCTGTCATGCTGAACTGCGGCTGACTAACAGGGAAGTGGTCTGCTCTCTCATTTCTTTCACAGGGGACTGAATCCACTTTCGGCATTCCTACACACACATGCTGCCAACACCAAGCATTAAGTGATGTTAGCGACAATAGAAAAGTAGCTCCTACAAATAAAGACTAGAGTCCTGTGCATTTAAAAACTCTCAAGTTGGTGAAAAAAAGAGAGATGGTTTTATGTTTAAGAGGCATATTTCTTTTACTTTACTTGTAAGTACTTGAAAACAAGGTCTTATACACGCACATACTAATGCAAAACTCAAAGTAGAGGAAAGTAATTCAGTGTAATGCGCACAGACCTCCGCACTCACATTCCTTGACATGTTAACAATGGAACAGACTGAGGCAGCACTTCAGTGCATTCTGGGTTGGATTTAGTCAAGGTAAAGAAGTAGTCCAAGAATACCTGGCCACTCTAAACAAATTCAAGTCTCCAGGGCCAGATGAACTTCATCCAAGAGTATTGAAGAAACTAGCAGAAGTAATTTCAGAACCACTGGCAATAATTTTTGGGAATTCTCTGAGATCAAGAGAAGTCACAGCAGACTTGAAGAGGGCAAATGTTGTTCCTATCTTTAAAAGGGGGGGACAGGACCCAATCTAGTCTGCCTGACATCAATACCAGGAAAGAATCAAAGAGGCAGTCTCTAATCACTGAGAAAAGAATGCTGTAATTACTAAAAGTCAACATGGAATTCTCAAAAAAAGTCATACCAGACTAATCTTACTTCTTTTTCAATAAGAGTTACAAGCTTGGTAGATGTGGGGAATACTGTGGATGTAGCATATCTTGATTTTAGTAAGGCCTTTGACATTACCTTCTTGCAAACAGGCTAGATAATACTACTGTTAGGTGGATTTGTAATTGGTTAAGCGACCAAACCCAAAGAGTACTCACCAATGGTTTCTCTTCATCCTGGCAGAGTGCTGTAGGGTTCAGTCCTGGGCCCAGTACTGTTCAACCTCTTTATTAATGACTTGGATAAAGGATTAGAGGGCATATTTAACAAGTTTGCAGATGACACAAATTAGGAGGGATAGCTAATACTCCAGAGGACAGGATCAGAATTAAAAATGATCTTAATGAATAAGAGAGCTGGTCAAAACTAACAAAATGAATTTCAACAGGGACAAATGTAAGATACTACACTTAGGCAGAAAAAAAGAAATGCAAAGATACAGAATGGATGACTCCTTGCTTGACAACAGTACATGTGAAAAAGATCTTAAGAGTCTTCATGGACAACAAGTTGGACATGAGCCAACAGTGTGATGCAATACAATGGGAAAGATAGCAGAAGGCTATACAAGTCAACAACAGTCTATGCAATATAAACAAACGATGGAGTCTTCTCTAATGAATACGACATAAATTGTATTAATCCATCATAGGTACATCGTAGGTGAAAGCATATCAAACATACATAATATATCTCATGGTAAGTACCAGCATCATAAGTAAACGAAAATAATGGCGGTGGGCAAACTCGCACAAGCGGCGAGCCAAGACGCCCGGGCTCAACGAGGAGAGTCAATGGTGTATTTTACAGGCACAGGTCCCGGACGCCTCTCCCAAACCCCGTAAAACTTCAAAAATAATCAGAGTTTGTAGAAAATTCTCACGAAAATATAATCAGGGTGGGAGAAGGTCATCCACGGGCCGACGAAAGGGTCTCGCGCGCCTTCGTTTCACCCCCGTAGGGGCTTCCTCAGGGCCAGGGGCGGGGCCTGGATGGCGTAATCTCGTGAGCGTCTTCACAGTGTCGTGGCACAAGGCATGGGACAACAGGAGCACCGCAGGTGGAAGCAGTATCAGCTGATATATTTTCGTGAGAATTTTCTACAAACTCTGATTATTTTTGAAGTTTTACGGGGTTTGGGAGAGGCGTCCGGGACCTGTGCCTGTAAAATACACCACTGACTCTCCTCGTTGAGCCTGGGCGTCTTGGCTCGCCGCTTGTGCGAGTTTGCCCACCGCCACTATTTTCATTTACTTATGATGCTGGTACTTACCATGAGATATAGTATGTATGTTTGATATGCTTTCACCTACGATGTACCTATGATGGATTAATACAATTTATGTCGTATTCATTAGAGAAGACTCCATCGTTTGTTTATATTGCGTAGACTGTTATTGACTTGTATAGCCTTCTGCTATCTTTCCCATTGTTTTGCTCTTTATATGTGGAACAGCTTCCCTTTCTCCCAACAGTGTGATGCAACAGCTTAAAAAGCCAATGGGATTTTGGGCTGCATCAAAAGGGCTATAGATCGAGTACGGTCATGGTGCCCCTCTATTATGGTTTGGTTAGACCTCACTTGGAATACTGTGTCCAATTCTTGGCAGCACCGTTCAAAAGAGATATTGATAAGCCGGAAGGTGTCTAGAGGAGCGCAACTAAAATGATCCAAGTTCTGGAGACCATGTCCTATGAGGAGTGTCTTAAAGAACTGGGTATGTTTAGCTTGCAAAAGAGAAGTTTGAGAGGAGACACAATCACCATGACATTTGTGAGAATGTCATAAGGAAGAGAGAGAAGGCTTGTTTTCTGTTGCCCTAGGACTTGGAGCAATGGGGTCAAATTACAGGAAAGGAGATTCCACCTGAATATTAGGAAGAACATCTTGACGGTAAGAACTGTTCAGAAGTGGAACTCTCTATCTCGAAGTATAGTGGAGGCTCTTTTTTGGAGGCTTTTAAACAGAGGCTTGATGGCCATATGTCAAGGGTGCTTTGTTTGTGTTGTTCCTGTATCGCAGAGGATTGGACTAGATGGACCACGTGGTCTCTTCCAACTCTATGACTCTATGATTATAAGCTTAGAGTAAAGCTATTAAAAGCTGTGGAGCAAACATTGATCTCAGTGGATCTACCCTGAGCATGACTTTCATACTACACAATGACAGCAATATGATTTCAATTTAACAGGACACAGCCATAGACATTGATTGATTGATGGAATAAAATTTATGCCCACCTTTCTCGCATTTGTAGCATGACAGGGCTTTAAGTCGGGATCTAACTCATTCAGATGGGAAATGTCTCATTAAATACAAAAGATTTATTTTCAAGAAAGCAAGGAAAATTTGAAAAATACGAATCTTTGGCCACATACAGAAAAGAGCAACCTGTCCATACCTGGAGCTAAGCTTCAGACTACATTCTATTAACTAGTATTTGTTGAAGAATCTTATGCATTTCTGCTCAGGATGTAGCCACTCATTTAATAGAAAGAGGTAGTATAGCTGGATGAGGGCTAGCAAATTGAAACTAAATCCAGACAAGACAGAGGTCCTCCTGGTCAGTCGTAAGGCCGAACAGGGTCTCGGGTTACAGCCTGTGTTGGACGGGGTTACACTCCCTGAAGACGCAGGTTCGCAGCTTGGGAGTGATCCTGGACTCAGCGCTGAGCCTGGAACCCCAGGTCTCAGCGGTGGCCAGGGGAGCTTTTTTGCACAGTTGAGACTCGCGCCAGCTGCGCCCGTACCTTGGGAAGTCTGATCTGGCTACGGTCGTCCACGCTCTGGTCACATCCCGAATAGATTACTGCAACGCACTCTACGTGGGGCTGCCTTTGAAGACAGTTCGGAAATTGCAATTAGTCCAGCGGGCGGCAGCCAGACTACTAACGGGAGCTACATACAGGGAGCACACTACCCCCCTGCTGTGTCAGCTCCACTGGCTGCCTGTCCAATTCCGGGCTCAATTCAAAGTGCTGGTTTTGACCTTTAAAGCTCTATACGGTTCTGGCCCAGCTTACTTGTCCGAACGCATCGGCCGCTACGTCCCATCCCGTAACCTAAGATCATCCGGGAGGCCCTGCTCTCGCTCCCGCCGACCTCTCAGATGCGGTTGGTGGGGACGAGGGACAGGGCCTTCTCGGTGGTGGCCCCCGCCTGTGGAATGCGCTCCCTACGGAGATACGGTCCACCTCATCCCTCCTGACATTCAGGAAGAAGGTGAAATCCTGGCTCTGGGATCAGGCATTCCCTCACCAGCACTAGGCAGCATGTGAGACGGAATTTTAATGGGAGGGAGGAAGGGGGTCAATGTTTCTAGGGTTGAATACTGTTTTAATTGGAATGATTGTAGATGTGTTGAGGGATTGTATTTTAATGCCTTAATGTTTTAATGGGTTGTGGGGTTTGGGGTTTTACGCTGTTGATGTGGCATCGAATTGTGCCTGCTGTAAGCCGCTCTGAGTCCCCCCTCGGGGGTTGAGAAGAGCGGGGTAAAATCCTGAAATAAATAAATAAATAAATAAATAATAAATACCCTTTATCTATGGATTCTGTGTCCATGAATTCAACCATGGCTTGAAAATATGTTTAAAGATCCAAAAAGAAAACCTTGATTTTGCAATTTTATATAAAGCCATTGTATACTGATAAGTTTTCATGTCACGGGCAAGTCTGGTGATAATCCTGTTCCAGTTTTCAACCTGAACTTTAAAGGCTGAAAAGGTGCAGAAGAAGAGATACAGGACTATGGATCGCTCCTTTACTGTGCATTGTACCATCCATCACCAGTCATTAATTTCAACCTAAAATTAAGTCAGACTAACAGAGAACTGATGATAATCCATATTATCTACCTGTAGTTCAGCTCTGAGAAATAGGTCCTGCTGAGTTCAACTAGATTTATTCACAAGTGTACTTTTGTCTGCAGAATTATCACCTGGGAAGACAGCCTATCCTTTCATCTTGGCAGAGTTTCAGTGTTCCTATGAATAAGCTTCTGTGTCACTTGGAAAACCCAAATCAACAGATAGTCAGAAATATAATGCAGGATAAGCTATGAACAACTTATTGTTATCCCGATGAGCAGCAAGTAAAAGTTTATGTTATGCTGCTGAGGGTGGAGGATGGGAGAGGACCGTAAATGCTCATTTTTCAAGTCAGTATTTGAGACTTACTACGAGCAGATAAATTTTCAGTGTCACCAAGGCTGGATTTTGCTGCTATTTTTATTTTCAACTGACATAATATTCAAACCTGACAAATGTGGTAGAACAGACAAAATTATTAAAAGCTTCAATTTACAGCAAACAGTGACAGTTTGCTTTTGCTGCTCATAAACCAAAACCTGGAAGATGTAAATACACAGACAAGGTAGTGGCAGCATATCTATGTAAACTCTTGAAACCAGTTTTTTTAAATAAAAAAGAAGTAGTTTCAGATCAAAACAAAATACAAAACACCAACGCACAATTTCTAGAACACCTCGCAATCAAGACAAAACTGAATTACTACTACAGTTTTCCAAGGTGGAGAAGTGAAGCTGCCATATGGGTTATTTGGTGGTTACAGGTCGAACTACATTTTTGGTTTTGCAGCTAGAATGGGACAAGGAAGGATTTACTGGAATGACAGCAGTGGTTAGTTAAACACACACTCACATTATATTCTGTTGCAAATTTTACATATTACATATAAACCCATTGCCCATGAGTTTAGAACAGACAATCCCCAGCACATTCATGTTCTCAAAATAAAAACCATAGACACTATAACTTGAAATATGCATTGCAAGAGGTGCAAAAGGAGAGGAAAGAAAGGACAACCTTGCTGTTACTGCTGCTAGTCCCCTTTGTATGTATATGCTTGCAAGTTGTCTGCGGATATATGGTGATCTCTTGAATTTCACAGGGTTTCCTTAGGAAATAAATATTCAAGGGTAGTTTTACCAGTTCATCCTTCTGAAATATAGCCTGCAGCACCTGGGATTTGTTGGCAGACTCCTATCAAAATATTTACCAGGACTGACCCTATTTAGCTTACAAGATCAGATAGGATCTGGTGCCTTTGGGGTTACTAGGCTCTTTGCAAGTCCCTCACTTTCTTGAACTATTAAATACCACTTTGCTCTGGTTGTCTGTTAAAAAAAACATAGACAGATGAACTGTAATGGGTCATGTCCCCACAAATGAATGCATCCTCATTGACTGGGGAGAAGGGAATCTGACGCAGTTCCAGAAGCAAAATTTGACACTGAGCAATCAAACCCTACTAGGAATATATGTGATGAAAAGAAAATCATGCGTAGTTCATGTTTGATCAGCCCACACATTACCTTGCTAGACAAAGAAAATATGCCACGCAGGTGAAAAATAAAGAACAAGTAAATTACTCTTTGTAATTCAGAACAACATATTTACAATCATGTGATTAGTTGCACTGACTCATATAATGCCCTTTTAGAGAGAGATTTATAATGGTCCATGTGTATAAACACCTTCAGCAGCTCATGAAGCAAGGGCACACCCCAAACTCTGTATCTCTGTCTGCTTCCTTTTGCTTTTCTCAAGCACTTGAACAGCTCATGCCTGAAAAAATGTAACAGTATCCAAAAGTCCCAGGCTCATTCATCTCAGTGAGCATTTTCTAGCCAATCAGCTCTGTGCATCTTATTTTACAGTTGACACACACACTGATTTCTTGCATGCTCCAATAATATAAACTATCATAGACCTGCTTCAGAACTCATCAAGATGACTAGGATAGTTCATAATATAACAATGTAACTTCACAGACTGAAAGGCATCTAGAGAAGGTAACCAAGATGACGGTCATTCTGGAAACCAAGCACTAAGAAGCAGAGCTGAAAGAACTGGTTAAAGAAACTGGCTATAGCCTGATGAAAGTAAAACTGAGAGGTGGCATATTTCAATATGTAGAAGTCTGTAACATGGGAGATGGAGAAAGCTTGTTTGCTGCAACTTCTCATGGGACAGGACCTGAATCAATGGATCCAAATTACAAAAAAGGAGATTCAAGCTAAATGTCAGGAAAAACCTTCTCACATTAGGAGTGCATACTCACATTAGGAGTGTAGGAGAACATACTACCTCAGACAACGGTAGGCACCTACATATACAAGGAATCCATCTATGTCAGTGGTTCTCAACCTATGGGTCCCCAGATGTTTTGGCCGTCAACTCCCCGAAATCCTAACAGCTGGTAAACTGGCTGGGATTTCTGGGAGTTGTAGGCCAAAATACTTGGGAACCTACAGGTTGAGAACTACTGATCTATATGGTTTTTTGGGTTCTTTCCGGTTTTTACACTTACAAGGGAACTATCTAAATCCTAACAGCTGGTAAACTGGCTGGGATTTCTTGGAGTTGTAGGCCAAAACACCTGGGGACCCACAGGTTGAGAACCACTGATCTAAATGGCTTTTGGGTTCTTTCAAAACTCAGTAATTTTATGATTAAATCAATGCTTAAAAAAATAAAAATAAAAGACTATTACTATTGGAAAAGAAAGACAATGAAGACAAAGCATATACAAATATAAAACTACAATAGCAGGAGAAATATCTACCCCTTTCTTAACAAAATGGGCAAATGTCAAGCTCATTGGATATACCATAATTTTCACTGGAATCGTGAGAAATGTTAAAATTTAAATGGGTTACCTTGTTATTTTATGACAGAAAAAATCTTATGGCATCTTAAAGAAGATGACATTTTATTTGGCATCAGCTTTTGTGGACTCCAGCCGCATGCACGTGATGAAGCAGGAGAGAATCTACAAAAGCTTATACCAAATGTCACTAAATTCTTTGTTTTAGAAATTGTTGGAGCACACTGAATTTCAAACATATGCTCACATGCAACTAACCCGTCTGTTTTTAGTATGTCTCCAAGTTCCATGGCATGCTATCTAGAAAACAGCTAGGAATAAGTTAAATATAAAATACTAGTTTAGATCTGAATCAATAGGTAAAAAATACACACACGCACAGAGGAAAATGTGCTTTGTGTAAACATACTGCTGGTGTTCTACTGCAACTTATATGCAAGTTAGATGAGAAGAATGGACTGGGAGGTGGAATCAATCTTTAATGACCAATAAACAAATCTTTGGATATATATTTTTGTGTGTGTCAGGAGCGACTTGAGAAACTGCAAGTTGCTTCTGGTGTGAGAGAATTGGTCGTCTGCAAGGACATTGCCCAGGGGATGCCTGGATGTTTTTGCTGTTTTATCATCCTTGTGGGAGGCTTCTCTCATGTCCCCGCATGGGGAGCTGGAGCTGACAGAGGGAGCTCATCCACGCTCTCCCCAGATTTGAACCTCCAACTTGTCAGTCTTCGGTTCTGCTGGCACAAGGGTTTAACCCATTGCACCACCCAGGGCTCCTAATCTCTGGATGAAAGCGTAAGAGCAGAAAAAGAAAAAAAAGCAGTTGACAAAGGAAGTTCTCACAGTAGAAAGTGCAGCTACTGTGGCAAGTGGACTGCGAACTTCTTCAAACAAAGACCTAATTTGCTCATCTCTAAAGTCCAAAGTACAGTTCCTAAAAACAAAGTAATAAATTGGTTGGTATTTTAAACTTGTCAAGAAAATAATTCAACAAGACCTTTTGTGGAGTGACCATAACTCAATGTTATTTGCAGCTCTGAACCAAAAGGATATGGTATTGGGATAATAAAGCAGTTGCTGTAAAGCTAGTGGAGAATCAAACAAATGGAACAAAAGTAATTAATTAGCACAGTATATCAATGAGATATATTGATAATCCCAACAGTTTGTTTCTTATTATAAACTGGATTATGCCAGGATCAGTGCTTGGTTTATTACCGTATATTAGGTTTCAGATCAGTTCTATCAGGTTTTGTCCCAAGTTGGCCCTCAAGAAAATTCCAACCCAGTTGCACTCTTAGTTTGATAATTTACACCCTGTTCCAGCTACAATAGGCCCCATCTCTCTATGCAAAGGGTGAGGAGGGGGAGAATAGATGTGAAATCAGAGGGTGAATACTTAAGACCAGGCATGGGCAAACTTCGGCTCTCCAGGTTTTTTAGACTACTGCAACATGCTCTATGTGGGGGTGTCTTTGAAGACTGTTTGGTAATCAAGTAGTTCAATGGGCATCAGCCAGATTGCTCACTGGAGCAGGTTACAGGGAGCATAGAACCCCCCTGTTACATCAGCTCTACTGGCTGCCAGTCTGCTACCAAGCACAATTCAAAGTTCTGGCTTTAGCCTATAAAGCCCTAAATGGTTCTGGCCCAGTTTGCTTGCCTGAACATATCTTCTTCTATGAGCCATCCAGGAGGTTAAGATCTTCTGGGGAGGCCCTGCTCTCAGTCCCGCCTCCCTCACAAGTGTGGTTTGTGGGGATGAGAGACAGGGCCTCCTCAGTGGAGGCCATCAGCTATGAAACCTCCTCTTTAGTGAAATTAGATCAGCCCCCTCCCTCCTGACCTTCAGGAAAAAGCTAAAAACTTGGATGTGGGACCAATCATTCAGTTAGTAATCTACGAGTGCAATAAGAGAACATAGAATAGTGCAATGACAATCTGGAATGGCCATGGACTACAATATTGGATTGTGTGATTTTAAATAAGTGGTTTTATATGTTTTATATGCTTTTAATGATTGTTTTAATATATGTTTGTTTTATTTATGTATGTTTATGGCATTGAATCGTTGCCTAAACATGTGAGCCCTCCTCAGTTCCTTACAGGATGAGAAAGGTGGGTTATACATAAATAAATAAATAAAATTTTGGATTTCAACTCCCACAATTCCTAACAGCCTACTGGCTGTTAGGAATCGTGGGAATTGAAGTCCAAAACACCTGGACAGCTGAAGTTTGCCCATGCCTGCATTAAATTAATCCAGTTCCCCAATGGATAAATAAGAAAAGTAGCCCTTGCTCACAAGGAAACACCATTTGGTGCCATCATAATGATTACAACAATCAACAAATGTATTTTTTTAATTTTAAAAAATAAACAGTTGTTAAAACACGCTAATTAAAATCCGGGTCCGGATTAATTCATTGTCATTTCAAAATTGCTTGTCTTCTTCATACAAGCTGCTATTCAATGGTCAAATGCAAGGTCCGACAGACAAGTCTTGAGTTTCCTTCTAAAGGACAGGAGGGAGGTGGCCAATCTGATATCTTTGGGGAGGGAATTCCACAGACAGGGTAGCCACTGTTGAGAAGGCCCTGTCTCTCGTCTCCACCAATTGAGTTTTCGACGGTGGTGGGATCAAGAGCAGAGCCTCTCCAGATGATCTTAAACTTCGTGATGATTTGTAGCAGGAGATACGTTTGGACATGTAGTCTGGGCCAAAACCGTTTAGAGCTTTAAAGGTTACAACCAGCACTTTGAATTGTGTTCAGTAGCAGATCAGCAGCAAGTGGATCTGGCATAACAGATGAGTTGCATACTCCCTGTACTTCGCTCCAGTGAGCAAAGTGAAAACAGCAAATATGGAGGGATGACTGTACAACTTAAGGGTATGCACCCCTGGCCTTGGGGTTCCCGCACTTGAGAAATAGCCAGGGACCAAGGGAGCAATTACTGGATGGTTCATATCATTGCCCCTCCACACCAATCAAGTATGGTTTCATTGCTCCTTATGGTGGGTCTGCACATGAAAGAGGAAGAAACCATGAAACCTGTGGGGCTTCAGAAGTGTGTGTCTATGTGCGCAAATTACTTTTGGATCCAACCTCATCTTTCTACTACTGCAATTTGGCAGTTCAGCCTCAGGCAGCAGAAGTATCTTGGGTTTTCTCCAGTAGTCAGAACTATTCCAAACTTGGATCTGAAAGCTCAATGAGAAATGAGGTTTTGCTGGTTGTTTAAAAAGATTTTTTTAGCTGGCAAGAATGGTACAGTTAGATTTTAACACTTCTTTTGTAAATGTATCCTTTTCTGTGACAAAAAGCACAGGTGAGTGTATAAATATAATTTCCAGATAACAAAATTTGGGCTCACGCGCAGTATGGCCATATGTAAATTCTACACAGCTTCAATTATGATGTGGCTCGCCTTCTGGTTCTCGGGAGACCTTTCTGTCAGTATAACAAGCGGAAAAACAAAATATGACTGACAAGTGCACATATTTAGCTGATTGAGAACACAGAGTGGAAAGTAGCCATATTAATCTCTTTCCACCCAGAGACTGTGTGACTTCCAGGCAGAAATATCGATCCCAACGTATTCTGTAGTAACCTGGATTGATAACCATTGTTCTAAATATAAGTTGGAGAATGTTGCCCCAAGAAGGCCAGTATTACTTCCTCTCTTTCCTTTTTCATTTATCTTAGTTTATGGTTCCATTCTTCTTTTGTTTTTGCAGGTAATCCGTCTAAAGTAATGTTACTTGTACGTTTAGGAGGGTGAAGAAAATCCTCAAACTTCAAAAACAACATTTACTTGTTACTTACTCTACTAACGTATGCATTTACCTAGTAACTTACTCTGGAATAATCCAAATGGAAGTGCCTATTTGGAAACTGAAGACTCAATAAAGAAAAATAGAACATGGATAAGGGCTGAGTTCTTTAAGTAGTACAAAGCATCTCTTTACATTATGAGATATACGTATATGGCATGTGAAAATGAGATGAGAGATAAATATGGTTGGACATCATTTTAACACAAACCAGCCTATTCAGATGGACCCTCCAGTGGCACAGTGGGTTAAACTGCTGAGCTGCTGAACTTGATGACCGAAAGGTTGCTGGTTCAAATCCGGGGAGCGGGATGAGCTCCTGCTGTTAGGCCCAGCTTCTGCCAACCTAGCAGTTCGAAAACATGCAAATGTGAGTAGATCAATAGGTACCATTTCGGCAGGAAGTTAATGGCACTCCATGCAGTCATGCTGGCCACATGACCTTGGAGGTGTCTATGGACAATGCCAGCTCTTTGGCTTAGAAATGGAGATGAGCACCAAACCCCAGAGTCGGACACGACTGGACTTAATGTCAGGGGGAAACCGTTACCTTTACCTATCCAATTCAGACTCCCCAAACTATTGTGTTAAGCTGAGCACAATAATGGGTGCATCCACACTACACAGGTATACAACTTTGGTACCACTTTAACCGTCATGGCACTCTGAGATTTATAGCTGGCTAAGGAACCTAAGTCCCTTCCAGACAGGCCCTATATCCTACGATCTGATCCCAGGTTTTCTGTTTATCCCAGCTAATCTGGCAGTGCAGACTCATATAATCCAGTTTAATGCAGAAAACCTGGGATCAGATCCTTGGATATAGGGCCTGTTTGGAATGGCCCCTGGACTCCTCTGCAAGAAAGCTCTAGGTCAGGGAGTGATGTACAGAAATCAATGTATTATGTCAGATCTCAAATCACAGGTGTTCATAGGCAGTTAAAGTGGGACCAAATTACTTCAACTATGTCGTATAGACACACTAAACATTTTCTCTACTTCTTTAAATTATGTGATCAAAACAGGCTTATAAAATGGACCATAAAATGAAAAAAAAAAAGGTTGTCGCAAAGGAAATACTGATAATCTGTTGTCTGGATATGTGAAAGCTGTACTCAAATCCCATAGTAATATAAGGCAGGTAATATTCACTCATGGTATATTGGCATTCTTTCATGTGTTGCATGCAAGAATTATACAGTCACTTCCCACTTAAACCTGAAACTGTAATACTTTCTCTTATTTAATTCCTCCCACATTTACTTTTTAAATGTCCTTAGAATTTCTGTCATCATTACTACCCAGAATTGGCCAGTGTTTTATGAGGTCCTGAAAATGGCACTGGGATTTCCTCACCCCTCTAGATTGCCTGAAAATTTACACAATTTCCATTACAATGATAAACTGGTCAAGATAATATATTGTATCAAGAGACATGAACTGAGCAGTTCATCTAGGCAGCAGCCAGTTATGAATATTTTTAATAAATATGCAAAGATGATGTCCTGTCACATAAAACAACCAGTCAGTGGTAAACCTACACCACATTCCCTCTTGTAACATTCCAGTTCTCAGAATTAAACAATCATCTCTATGAATAGATATCTGTTTCTATATAATACATGCAGAAAACACACACACACATTTTTTCTCTTAAAGATAGGGATTTTGCACCATTCTTTGTATGAATCATTTAGATTTCTACAATATTGTATCCATGGATATGTACTCATTTATATGTTACAGATTCATTTGTGAGATATATATATATATATATATATATATATATATATATATATATATATATATATAATACTATAATGTGAAAATACATTGCCTATTGATATTATTTTCTCTTTATTTCCCAGACAGGGTAAAATGGAACCAAATTACGAGGTTGCTTAGTAGGTGCAACAAACAAACAACACTCTACACAATGGGGGAATGTGAATAAATTGCTGTATGAATACTGACAGAAGAGGTCCACTAGCTGTTAACATTCAATCCCCAATGACAACAAGACACAGAGAAAAG
The DNA here is from genome assembly GCA_030556195.1 of Anolis apletophallus. Classification (NCBI taxonomy): domain Eukaryota; kingdom Metazoa; phylum Chordata; class Lepidosauria; order Squamata; family Anolidae; genus Anolis; species Anolis apletophallus. The sequence goes on along the minus strand of JARBWK010000008.1, from coordinate 34,585,865 downwards.
CTAATACTGCTCTGGAGAGATTTAGCATTGCGAACTATGCACTGTTTTGAAATGAACATATTGCCTCACAGACACACCAATTGGGCAGGTAACATATTAGCTTCCTACTATTTTGAATGATAGAATATCAAGAGAAGGAACAGCAAAATCTAGTTCTTAAGCATTTTGATAGCCCTGATTTCAGGCTCCATCTACACTACCATATAATGCAGTTTGAATTGCATTATATGTTCAGTGTATGCTATACAGTACAATGTAGCTTCAACTGCCTTGTACTGCCTTATATAGATGAACATTGACCATATAATGCAGTCCAAACTGCATTAAATGACAGTGTAGATCCAGCCATACAGGGAATAAGAAAAACTCAAGCTCCAAGTACAGAAAAATCCCTATATTGTTGGACATAGAAACCTTCTCAAGCCTCCACTAGTTATATGTGATGTATATAATTGCTTACTATATTGTATGTGTGCATTGGTTTGCAATTTTACCTAATCTCTTTGATGTGGGTGGTGCTGCATACCATGTGATCAGGTCTGGACATGTTCAGGACTAAAACTCCATTTCAGATCTGTTTGTTTGCTCTAGACTTCAGTGGAGATAGAAGCCATTTTTAGACTCTCTAAGAGAGCAGAAGCCATTAGAGATGCTTTGGACTATGGACTATTGTTTGTAAGGAAGATGCTCTGTGTTTCCTACACAGAGAAACTACTTAAATCCTATTCTAACTGGATTAATAAGTAAAGTGCTTGTATGCTTCTAAACATGAAGTTTGTAAGTAAACCAATCCTGTTACTTTTAAAAGGAGACTGTTCAATTTGTCTCTTGAGAGCATGATTTAAAGGCAAATATATTTTAGATTAGAGTAGATTTTTGGGGGCAACTAAAGGAACACTTCTGAAACTCTGCTGAATATATATTTTGTGCATTGGCATGTCTTTGCCCCTGACCGTTCAAAGACATACCTAAGTACATCGGTTTAACAGCTGAGAGACCTAGTTGCCTTGCATGAATGCTGCTGAATATCTTTTTTCAAAAGGTTGTGACTTCTAACAAAGTCATGCCTTTCCAGTGACCAGTGGTTTTTCAAAAAGGTTATGAATTCCATTTTCCAAATGGTTATGGAGATTCATATTTTCCAAAATATATCAACGGGACTGGTATCACAGATCTGTTTAACAAAAGGTGCTCTCTCTAGGCATTTTCTAGATCCTCCAGTGAGACTACAGTATTCTTGGGCCTGAGGTCCTTCATTTCAATTATCCATAGAGCTGCATGCCCATGTTACATTTGGGAATGTATCACTTATGAGGCCAGGCCACATAGGGTCCCCCGGCCCAGAACTTTCTGGAACTCACACTATGGGCAATCAGAGCCCAGACGGACGTGCTCTGGCCCTAGTAAGGACAACAAAGACACTGCTGTGGCAAACCAGGACAGCCCTCCTGGACTGGCACAGGGCAGAAGGTCGGACGCGGAATCTGCTGGTGGTAAGCCACCGATGATTAGGATCAGGCCGCCTAGTCTTCCGCCTTTCGACGGCTAGACGATGCCCTGTTAGGACTGTGTTGTCTGTCACTGTTTGTCATTGCTGTATTGTTTATGTGTTACCTGTAAGTCGCCCGGAGCACTTTCCGTGGAGGGCGACTCATAAGTAATAAATTTATGTTATGTTATGTTATGGACATGGTAGTCCTCATAGTGTATTCTCAATTTCAAAAGTGAAACTCATTTCGATTCAGGTGCTTACTTGATGGAAAAGTATACTGTAGTTCTTATTTTCTCAGCAGAACCAGTTTTTGCATGCTTTCTTGAACTGAGTACATCCTTTTCCCCTACTGGCTACTGTTTTCATTTTTATTTTTTCAAATTATCAGAACAGAACATAAGAAGAGCCATTTTTGCATCTAGTCCAGCATCTTGAACTGAGTACATCCTTTTTAGCACCCCTCACCTACACAACCAGTACCCGGGAAAATTTGCCTCCATCAACAAGAGGTTTTAGTCACATTTTTTCAAATTATATAAAATTTCAAATACTTTTTGTTGGTGTAGTTTGGAAAGCAAGTTTCTAAATGTTTGTATTTTGGACTGTAAGTTCTTTTTGGGTTTGCATTCAGTTCTAGAATGTGTGGAGTGGATAAAGTCTACTAAACAACCAACAAATAGATTTTCTTTCTTTATCACTAGTTATTAAAAACCAGAGAAAAGGTAATGGCTGTTTCTGGATGATGCTGGTAGACTGGAATCTTTCTAACATCTACTTTTATTTCCATAAGAGAGTGCTTAATGTGTTACTAAAGCCTTATAGAACCAGCAGAAACCTCTTACCCAATGTTGTGATGGTCATATACAATTTCCATTATTCCCAGGAACTGAGCCAGAAGTTCCTGGGAAGACCATATCCTCTGAAAGCAAGAAATTATCTAGTGTCTAGACAAGTGGTTCCCAAACTTTTGTCCTCCAGCTGTTTTAGATTTCAGGTCCAAGAGCTGCTTCTGGTCAGTGAAACAGTGGTGGGTCTTGTTGACACTGGATTGACCTCGATCCAGCCTGATCCAGAATTTCCTGGAGGTAATCTGTGGTTTGTTTTGTGGATGGATTAAAGCTGGGCCATACAAAATGACAATGTTTTATTTGGCCCGTGTAGACATGAATTTAGATTTTACTTTATCCTACATTTACAAATACATGAGAGATGAACAGTCTTAAAATCCCAGCAGGTCAAAGGGCTAATTCATTTGCCTTTGATGATGTTTGCAGAACTCTTCCTCTAGCACTATATTTCAAGTGAGTCAATTTGTTTTCATGTTAGCTTTCTTCACTATTCATATTTTATATCCATACACACAAAGTGGAATACTATGGCATCTAAACGCTTAGGAGCATACAAGCATTAGGTGAAAATCCTATATACAAATGGAACTCTATTCAAGCAAGGGTGTCATACAATGAGATAATCCGAAATGAGATACTGAACGCACTCGATGTTCAGCAATGAATCAGACCTTTGCAGCTTTGTGTACATTTTAGAGTTCTTTTTGTTACACTGAGTTGGATGTACGGATTGATTTTTGCAGCAGTTACTGTACAAACATATTTTGCCACTATGATAATTTTCAAGAACATATTTTTTAAAAAACATACAGTGGCAACAGTAAATTCAATATATGACTACACTGTCACAAATGATCCTTTATAGGCCACTCTGTTCATCTATCAAGATATAACTTGTTTTTTGTATTTATCTGATAATAAATTTTTGATGACTATGTAATTCCTATAAAATTGCTTTGGAGTCGAATCCACTGATTAATAAGTTTGAGGAATTGAAACTGCCATGAATTCATGTGTTAAGGGGTGAAATTACTGCCAAACATGCATTACATCTTTGATGTAACACAAAAGGCGGCTCATTTGGCAATAATATTTTGCATCCATTTGTTCAATCCAGTTTATATTCAGGCTCATCACTGTTAAGCCTTGCATACGTTTTCTCTCCTTAAAGCAAACATTAGGCTAAATCCCATTCTAGGACTGCGAGGAAGGGCTCTAATGAAAATGACATTCAGAAGTTAGCAAGAAATCAACTCAGGGGCTTTTTTCTGGGGAAAGGTGGAACAGGAAGGTTATTTTTAGACCATGCAGTTCTCTGATGAAAACCGAATCATGTCAAGTTTCTTTGCAGAAGATAAATTACACCATGCGTTTGCAATCCGACAGGTTACATTGGGACCTCTGCTTAGTCAAGATCCCCTTCGGAAAGCTGCCTCCCACACTGATCCCCAGCAAGCTGTTCCTGGAATCCAAGAGAATTCCTAAAGCAGGTCTCCAGTACAAAGTTTGGTGTATGAAAGTGAGTAAGAGGAAGAGAGAAAGAGAGAGAGAACAAATATTTGCATGGAGACATTTGCATTTGGGCCCTGCTCTCGCTCCCGCCTAATTCCCAGATGCGGTTGGTGGGGACGAGAGATAGGGCCTTCTCGGCGGTGGCCCCCCACCTGTGGAATGCGCTCCCTATCGATGTACGATCCACCGCATCACTCCTGGCATTCAGGAAAAAAGTAAAATCCTGGCTGTGGGACCACGCGTTTGCTCACCAGCACTAGGCAGCATTTTAGGACTGGATTTTAAATAGAAAGTAGATGAAGAGGACCAATGCTTTTATGGACTGAACATGGTTTTAATCTGGAATGAATGTGTATGATGCTAAGGCAACTGTTTTCATGTATTTTAATGTATCTTAACTGTTGAAGGTTTTTTGGGGGTTTTTATATTGTTATTATGTAGGCATCGAATTGTGCCGTACTGTAAGCCGCACTGAGTCCCCCCCTCGGGGGTTGAGAAGAGCGGGGTAAACTCCTGAAATAAATAAATAAATATGGTGTCGTAAAACACCTCCCCCGGTTTTTTTAGCGATACTTAATTTCTCTAATTACAGCTAAAGCTGTTTTCGAACTGCTTAGGTAAACAGTGAGCAGGGATGACAGTTGGCCACTCACGCTGACCCGGGGCTTCGAACTTGCAACCTTTCAGTTGATAGGTCTTAAAATTACTGGTAATTTACCAGCTGTGCTAAACCTCAGTCTGTCTAATTTTTTTGGCCCAGCTGTCTAAGCTGTTAAGGTCATTTTGAATTCTGATCTGGTCCTCTGGAGTTATTAGCTAGCCCTCCTAATTTGGTGTCATCTATAAACTTGATAAGCATGCCCTCTAAACCTTTTTCCAAGTCATTAAGAAAGATGTTATTTTCCAACAAATATCAGAGTAGTTGAAATCCCCCATTATCTTCTCATCCCACCAGGTTTCAGTTATGCCTATTACACTGTAATTGTTTGGAACACTGACCTCCCTCTCTTTTGCCACTCTACCACTTCTGGTTTTCTTTAATGCCTTTGGATAAATTATGGTGGCAGTAGCTGGCACAGCTGTCCCTCTAAGGCAGTGTTTTTCAACCTTCCTAATTCTGTGACCCCTTAATACAGTTCCACATGTTGTGGTGACCCCCAACCATAAAATTATTTTCATTGCTACTTCATAACTGCAATTTTGCCACTGTTAATGCAAATATCTGATACGCAGTTCACCTACAAACTCAAAATATCCGATACACCCAAATTTGAATACTGCATTTGGAAGTTGTAGTTACTGAACCCCAATCAAATAACATTTTGAACTCTGCCAATGAGGAATTGGGCCAAACTTCCCACACAGAACCCCATGACCAACAGAAAATACTGTAAAGGTTTGGTGGGCAACAGTAAATACTGTGCACTTCTCAAACAATGATAGATCTTTACCAAAGTTGACACCTCCTCTGTGAACACTGGGGGTGTTTGGGGAACCCTGGCATTTGCAGAAGTTCCAAATCAAAGAGCCCTGAGGTTGAGAACACAGAACCCCAAGCCCTAAATACAGCATTAGCATTTCCCTCTCTCCCTGGAAGAACCCTTGGCTGATCCATGGGTCATATCAAAATCCATAAGTTTGCCCCCAAAACTTGTGCTTGTGTTATACATAATGAGGTCTATTCATATTTTACTATATGTTAAGTTTGTTAAATTTTGTGCTTGCAACAGAAGTATTAGCAATAATGTTCGAAGGGGATTTTTTAAACGTTTACCTTTGTGTTGCTTTCAAAAGCCAGAACTCTCATATCATAATATGATTTCTAATCCTATCTTTTATGAGGGACACAATGGTAGTCCGTTTAGTAAATGCCAAGTCTTCTGACGGGACCAGCTGTGTGGTTCCTTGGATCCCACCTGATGGAGACTTTTCCCTTTATCACTGTGGGGACACGGAGAGATACTGGTATGTTTTTCGTGCTTGAGTATTTAGGGAGAATTCATCTTGACTACAAGCCCATTACAATGTCATTAGAAGGACTGGCTAAAAGTCAATTGGCATATACCAATAAAACATATTTATAAATGTTATATGCTTATGTGTTGCAGCATTTGTAAAGACATTCTGGATATCATCAAAACTATATATTCACCAGTTTACCAGCAGAAACAAGAAAGTTCCAGCCCATGATTTTTCTACAAATGTTAAAAAGACAAGTATAATTATAGATCTGTAGCAGACACTCTTACGTTAAGGCTGAGATTAGTTTGCAGGAAGAGGGATATTGCTATTTTTAAAGAGCCTAACACATCCTTTATATATTTAGCATTAGAGGAGGGAAGTCTAGGTCTTAAACTTTCTCAAAGACTTGTCACAAAATTATCCATAATTTCACAGGAGAATCTACTTTGAAAGGGGAGTGAGAGACTGCTTCAGTAGCTTGCTCCAAAATCCTCTCATGTCTAAGCAATAGCCATTTCTCCAATCATGTAAAACAACAAGCACCATAATACAATGTAATATTAGGGATTTCCAAACAAATCCTTTATTTAGCATCATACATTGTTTTAAGTTCTATTGTAGGTTTCCTTGCCTGCCAAACAAATATGGACATTTATTTCTGCCATTGTACAAAGGGGATTCCAAGTCTTAGAAAAGGGATAGTTTGAAAGTAAAATGAAAGTCTTGGCAGAAAAGACCAAGGGAAATACAATTATCATCAGATTGACATTTCAGGTTACTGTATATATTCGAGTATAAGCCTAGTTTTTCAGCCCCTTTATTAGGCTGAAAAAGCTCATCTCGGCTTATACTCAAGTCAGGGTTATTTATTATTTTACTCTGTTGTTATTATTATTATTACATTATTTTACTCTATTATTATTTTATTACATTTACTATTTTACTCATTATTATTACATTTATTATTTCACTCATTATTATGATTACTGTTATTATTACACTTCCATTATTTTACTCTATTACTGTTATTTTTATTACATTTTTTATTTTACTATCTATTATTATTACTGGAAGGATACGCAAGCACATTTACATTGAAGGCGGTTAGAATAATTATTTAATTCAGAGGTGGGCAGTCTTATCTTAAATTACAATTTTATGTCAATATTCAAAAACATTCAACCTACTGATGCCTCAATTGATGTAATTTTATTGGTATCTATTTTTATTTTGAAATTTACCAGTAGGTGATGCTTTTCCCACCCTCGGCTTATATTCAAGTCAATATGTTTTCTCATTTTTTTGTGGTAAAATTAGGTGCCTTGGCTTATATTTAGGTTGGCTTATACTCGAGTATACTGTATACAATAATAATTTCCAGTATTCTGTCTATGATCTTACAAAGCACACATTCTAAAATAATAATAATAATAAAGAGCAATCTGGACTGTAAGTTGTCCAAATTACACTGGAATAGTTTCCAATTAAGCTTTCCACTCAATAAAAAGTTGATAAAATCCCTCCATAAGACAAAGGCAGAATAGAGAGTTTCCTACTAGCCCTCAACAACAGAGTAAAAAACTACCAAGGATCACACAAAAGCCTCAAACAATATCAGCTTTGAAATAAGAAACCAGAGCTCAATAAAAAACCAGTCTGTAATAAAACAAGATATTACTGTGTAGAGAATAGAAATTGCAGACCGTTCTGTTTTATTATAAAAATGTGGCATTTTAATTTATGTCTCAAATAAAAAACAGCATCGTATGTCATAACTCATCTTGCCTAGTTGTAAATAAGCTACCCAGGATGACTGGTGCAGGCATTTTTGGAGTTAGAAAGGGGTTAAGGTTTCATCCCATCCTTTGTGATATCTTTACTAAGTAGAAGAATTATCACTTTTAGCCTCTAAAACAGGGATGTACAACCTGTAGTCTTCAAGACATTTGACCCTCCATGTATGCATCTACACTGTAGAATTAATGCAGTTTGACAGCACTTTATGTTATGGAGGTCCCGGTGGAGAAGTTGGTTAAACCTTTGTGCCGGCAGGACTGAAGATCGACAGGTTGCAGGTTTGAATCTGGGGAGAGCACAGATGAGCTCCCCCTGTCAGTTCCGGCTCCCAATACGGGGACATGAAAGAAGCCTCCCACAATGATGGCTTCCCCTGGGCAATGTCCTTGCACACGGCCAATTCTCTCACACCGGAAGCGACTTGCAGTTTCTCAAGTCGCTCCTGACATGAAACAAACCCCCACTTTATGCTATGGAATTGTGGGAGCTGTACTTTTATAAGCCTCTCAACACTTTTCTCCCAAAATGATGATGCCTAATCAAATTACAAATCTCAGGATTCGACAGCACTGAACCATGCCAGTTAAAGTGGTGTCAGGCTTTATAAATTCTATAGTGTAGATCAGGCATGGGTAAGCTTGGGCCCTCCAAGTGTTTTGGACTTCAACTCACACCATTCCTAACAGCCGGTAAGCTGGTGGGAATGGTGGGAGTTGAAGTCCAAAACACTTGGAGGGCCCAAATTTCCCTATGCCTAGTAGATACCATGACATCCCAAACCACTGATACTCTCCCAAAGCTGACTGGGGTTGCTGCCTCTATGGAGAAACATGAATGCAATCAGAAGAGATGATGGGACATCTCTAAAGTAGCTTCGGAACATCTGGGATCTGTGATCCCATACTGCCAATATTCCCAAGCTACTCCTATGTGCATGTACATACAAACATATACGTATACAGGTAGATGTACCCATGCGACTTCAGGCTGTCAGTCAATATCAGAATTATTCATTCATCCTGTTCTCAGGGCTTTAGAACAAGCCTCTTCAGCCTACGTTCCTCCGGGAGTTTGGCCTCCTACTCCCAGAAGCCCTAGTCAGCTTGTTTAATGGTCAGGAATTCTGGGAGCTAAAGTCCAAAACACCTGGAGGGCCACAGGTTGAAACCGCTTTACAGAATGAATGAATGAATGAATGGACAGGCTGGTGGACTACCACAAAGCTGAATTTATCCCACTCTTTGACAATGTTGTACTCTCATCAGCTTATGATCAATTTTTGCTATAAGGAGGTAGGGTTACCATTGCTTTGCAAGACAGAGGATCAGTTCTAGTTTTCTCTTGGCTTGCTAGCTGGAAGAGGAGGTATCATATTAAAACTGGGGAAAAAAATAACCCATTGAGCAGTTATAGGACGACAGGAGGAAAAGCATCTCCGGTGTAGCTAAATCTTCTGCCTTATTTTTCTCTCCTTGTATCCTGGGATGAGAAAGAAATGGTTCCCCTTGGGGAAAGTAGCTGAAGATTTCTACTTCAAAGGTCACCTTAATTCATGGCACATAAGAGGAAGGGAACACATTTCTCAATCCCTCTACCTTCCTTGACTCTGGAACAACTGTTTCGGAGTAATGGGAACCGTGTACATTTACTGCCTTTGTATTCACTTGGGGGCTTTTAGAATCCCCCTTGGACTTTTCCTCCTTTCAGGTATTCTCTACTTTTTTCAAATTTCAGGTTTATCACCATCATACCTTCCTCTTATTTATGGGCGGCCCTTTTTCATTTAGATACGTATTAGCACACGGAGCATTCAATCAGAGTTAGAATATACACACACACATATAAACATAAAAATTGGCTTTCTGTATCCACAGGTTCTATATCTATGGATTCAACTAACCACAACATGTAAATGCTCCAAAGGAACCCCCCCCCCTCCAAAAAGTTGATTTTGCCATTTTATAGAAGAAACACCATTTTATTACACCACTGTAGATTAGACTTGGACCTGAATCACTGTTGACGAAAAGATTTGTAGTTTTCAGAGGTTTTGTTTAATTTTCAAAAACAGAAAGGGGAAAAGATCAATGAAACGGATTCAGATAGATATTTTTGGAAAGGGTTAAGTCCACAAAAGTACCCGAGGCAGGTGGAGCTACAGAAGAAGCCTCTTCCATTTTTTTCTTGGAAAATTACCTACTTCTCCAGAGAGGGCCCTGGGAACTCGCTTTCCCAGTGACACTACCATAGGCTGGCCATTGAAAGTTCCTCCCGGTGCATGATGCGAGTTTAAGTTTCTCTCTCTTTGTGTCTCTCAGCCAATAAAAAGTCTGGTGGTGTCCATGCTCTGAATGGCTGAGGATGGCAGTGACTACAATAACCAATGTTATGGTTAAAACTTAAAACAATTCTTTAAAAAATCAGTAGATTGGTGAATTGTTTTGAAACTTTGGCAGGCCTGCAGTTGTAAATAGGATCTACAGCCGAGGTAGGTTTCATGTAGATAGGCCTTAAATGGCTGAGCCTTTAAAGTTTCCCATAGTAGCCAATGGGCCGAATCTCTGCCAAATGAAACGGAAAACACTGCTCCCCTTTTCGGTAACTTTCTGGTAAACAAAATTGGGGTCAGGTGAAAATGAACCCGAAAATGGCATGCCTTTTGGCCGAAATGCACATGCCTACTGTATATAATGGGATGAGTACCAGTGGATTTTGGGTTCCACTGAAAGCCCTAGAACCAAACTCCAGCAGATACCAAGGGCAATGTCAATTCCTGAAGAAGTTCTTCTGTTTAGGTACTAAACTGGGATTCTTGTTGATAAGAAATCCAGAGATGCAAGGAAATATTTTTGACCGGAGCAAGTTGAGTAAAGGTTAACTACAGGTTTCTGAGGAAGAGCTCCTTCCTCAGAAATACTTTTTTCCACTACTTATCTCATCTAGGTTTTTATCAAAGTTATCCTAGTGCATTTGGCCCGCTCACTGTGTTCTATTTCCCTATCATGTTATTTTGTAATATTGGTGCCTCCTTGACTTGGGGGAGAGGCTTGCGTACCCTAATGAAGTTGTGATCTATGCTGACGGTGGCATAATAGCCACCAGTAGGGCCTCCCATGCCAGACAGGTCACAACCAAAGGGTCTGACAAAGAGCATCAATGAGCAGGATGGGCTCTCTAGCCTTTTGGCAACCATCCTAGGAGAAGGAAAACTCTGATTTCAAACCCGGGCAGATGGTGTTCGTCTAACCCTGTAAGGTCAACCATCTAGAGAAGGAAACTCAAATAAAACCTATGACCTGAGGACCTCGCTGCCACTGATGAGTCCTTCCTAAGTATCTTCGTTCGCGAAGTAATGCCAGATTTTATTTTTGTTATGATGTTATTTTTGCTTCTTTGTATTTTATTTTTTTGTACTGTAATTTTGGGCTTGGCTTCATGTTAGCCGCCCCAAGTACCCTTTGGGGAGATGGTGGTAGGGTACAAATAAAGTTTATTATTATTATTATTACTATTATTATTGTACTTTATAAAATACAAACTGTTGTATGTATTTCATCATGTTATCAAGCAGTACACCTATGTATTGTGTCCCCTTATAAACATCACAAACATTTGGGAAATCCTAAACCTGAATGATAAATGCACCCCAATGTGCATATTAATCTTGGAAAGTGGTAAAGAGCTAATGCCAAATGAAATTCTTGGATACATCTTTCCTTAATAAAAATAGGACTTTTCAGTTATTTCTGGGAATGATATCAGATTCCTGGAAAGTAACTATCAAGGCAGGTTTTGACAAATATATGGCAATATATCTACTCCGGTTTAAGCCAAAGATTAGGAATTAAATTTATTTGCACATAAAATTAACCTCCCTGTCAACTTCATTTATGGACTGTCCGTATAAATATTGAACATTAAATACATATATCAATATTTACCCCTTTATAGCAAAGCATAATGGCAATTTGCTCACTTAAATGGGAATAATTACATGCTTTTTAAAATGGTGCCCCTAGTCAACTTCCAGAATGACCTTTTACGATAGAAATCTATTTTCTTTGGAACTTATATGTCTAAGACACTGACAAAGACATAACAGACGGTATGATTTACTGGCTATATTTTGGTAAATACAGGACACAGAGACATAAATGTTTAAACAAAAATGCAATTTTAAACTCTTATGAAGAATTACAGTTTTGAAACATTATTCAGAAGTGACGTAAACATAATGTGGTGGTGCAGCTAAACACCAATGAAGGAGGAGAGATGATGAGGATGAGTTTAGCTCTCAGAAGGAGAAAGCTGGCCAGATATCTTGTAAGCTTTAGCCAGGCTCTCCCAATCATTTCTCTGTGTCTCTCTGAAGCCAAACAATTTGGTTTTTTGGAACTGTACTCAAAAAAGAATTTCCAAGCCAACATGGTCATTAGGAACAATGGTAGTCATGCTAGTGATGGGATTTTGAGATTATAGCCTCCAAGCATATTTTTCCTCAAGTTCCATTCCAGGTCCATCCTTTTGGATACTTTTTGAATAAAGGGAGCTAGATCAGAGTTTCTCTTGTTGACCAGAGGCCCTTGACTACTATGGGGGGTGTACTCTCAGTCTCCCAGACCTAACGTCAGGGCCAGGTGGAGACCAATTTTACCATATCCTTTAGTAAGAGCAATGCTTCCAGTACAGTGGGATGTGGAGGATCCCACAGTATTGGGATCCAGTGTGCCCAGGATCAGCACCATATTTATTCCCATTGGGTACAATAATTTATTTTCTAACAATGTGCCAGAGAACAGCAGTCAATAGTTTAGGGACCACCAATAATCCAGGGACCACTATTCTGAGTCTCAGTGGCCTGGAAAATGAATAAAAATATTCAAGGGAATTACACTTAGCTTTGCTTGTTGCTCTAAATGAAACATGCACAGTAAGAGATGCTCAAGTAAAAGCATTAGCAAACAAAAATTAAAATGATTCCTCTACATTTTCCCTCCTCTTCTTCTTCTCTTCTAGGTTTTGTCTCTTTAGTGCAGCTGTTGGAAATGTGCAACCCATATGAGGCTTTTGGTGGCCTCCAAGGTCCCCTCTGTCAACTCCCAGAGCCTTCAAAAGATTTAATATTTCATGTCAATCAGAATTCCCTCATTATGTCTCCAGGAATGGCAGTTTAACCCCCCTTGCCAACTCCGTGAAAGGACAACAAAACTAAAAAATAACAGTGAAAAAATCATTTTCAGTTGTGATTTTTCAGCCAATTTTGGATCAAAATGGGATACCATGGCCCAAAATAGGCCATTAGTGCTTTAGTTGAAAACCAGATGATGGGCCTTCTCTCTCTCTCTCTCTCTCTCTCTCTCTCTCTCTCTCTCTCTCTCTCTCTCTCTCATGATATGCTTTTGGATGAAAAGCGGGATAAAGAAATATAGCTGGAATGTTGGATTAGGTGTACCTTAACCTCAGCCAGCCAGCCAGATCTTAGCAGACCTTGGATAAATAGTATTGTTGAGGGCTTTCATGGCCGGAATCACTGGGTTGCTTAAGTTTTCTGGGCTGTATGACTATATTCCTAAAACAGTCTCTCCTGACGTTTAGCCTGCATCTATGGCAGGCATCCTCAGAGGTTATGAGTCTCAAGGTTCTGAGGATTCCTGCCATAGATGCAGGCAAAACATCAGGAGAGAGTGCTTCTGGAACATGGCCATACAGCCTGAAAAACTTATAACAACTCGGACAAATTATTTTTTGGGCTACATTTCTCAGAATCCCTTAGCTACAGGGGGAAATCTGTGAGCTGTAGTCAAAAAAGTACCCTTCTTGGAAAGGAAGGAAATCTACAAAGTTATATATTCCTCATAAAAATAATAAAGCAATCCATTAAAGTTAATCTGAAGAAACAATTGCTTTGGTGCAAGTAGATGAGTTGTAAAGGGATGGGAAGATCTTATGATCTTACGAAAAGTAGGTGAATATATCATTTTATGGGCAATTCAGCACTGAAACGGTTCTAAGCATATTTCTTTATCTGTTTGTTTTGTTATAGCTACAATAAGGTTTTTAAAAAAACTTTTCTGCATATGCTAATGTACAAACTAGGCATATGGGAAAATTTGTTCAACTGGTTTGCATTAAAATCTGAATTAAACTTGCAATTCCCAAACTAGTACATGATCCGAAACATAATCATCTTTCAGTTTTCTCACTTCTCCAGTTAATTTAATTTAATTTAATTTGACCTGCTGTTTTCTTTTTTAAAAGTAAACAAATATGTTTGAAAATGCATATAATAAGATGGGAATGGGTATATGTGGGAGGCCAGGGGTACTTTCCAGGGGAAGTACACATTGTCAAATTCCCTTAACGGGAATTCCAAAATCTGAAATACTTCAAAACTGTCTGTGTGAGTGGCTGAGAGAATGAAACATTTGCTTTCTGATGGTCCAATGCCCACAAAATTTGTTTGAAGCATAAAATTATTAAAATATTGCATATAGGCTACATATACAAGATAAATGAATTTGTGTCTAGGCTTGAGTCTCATCTCAAAGATTATTATTATTTATTTATTTATTTATTTATTTATTACTTTGGACTTATATGCCGCTAACTCCATAGGCTCGCATTTTGGAACATAGCAATAAAAGAGAGACAAAACAATATAACAACATGAAGGGATGGGAAGGGGAGCAGAGTCAGGGTCTCCTTGGACCCATCAGACCATCAAAGGGTGAAAAGGGTGGGGGGCAGAAGGCTCCCACTTTTCTATATTTCTTGCCCCAAGCATTTTGGATAAGAGATACTCAAACTGTATTATCCTTCCCAAGAAAAGACCAGAATCCCACTTTTTATATTGCAAAGAGGGGGGTGTGTGTGTGGTGGTGGCGGCAGTTGAACTTAAACAATTCAGGGGAACTGGGCAATCTACTTGAAATGTGAATTGATAGAACCAGGTAGGCAATTGTCCTCTCTTTTTGGCCAAGTGGTTTGAAAGTATTCCCCTGGAATACTGTGTCCAGTTCTGGGCACTACAGTTTGAAAGATACACTGAAAAACTGGAAAGTGTCCAGAGAAGGGTGACTAAAATGATCAAAGGTCTGGAGACCATGGCCTATGAGGAGCGTCTTAAAGAATTGGGTATGTTTAGTCTGCAGAAGAGAAGGTTGAGAGGAAACATGATAGCCATGTATAAATATGTGAAAAGGTGTCATAAGGAAGAAGGAACAGACTTGTTTTATCCTACTCTTGAAACCAGGACTGGGAGCAATGGGTTCAAATTACAGGAAATTCCATCTGAACATTAGGAAGAACTTCCTGACAATATGATCTGTTCAGCAGAGTGGTGGAAGCTCCTTTCTTGGAAACTTTTAAACAGAGGTGGGATGACCATCTGTCAGGGATACTTTGTGCTTTTCCTGCATGGTGGGGGGTTGGGCTAGAATCTAGATGAACCATGTGGTCTTTTTCAACTCTATTATTGCTATGATTCTTTGAAAGCTGCAAATGGAGAGCAACATGCAACCCCAGGACTACACTTTGCCCATTACTACATCAGGAGAGATGCAAGCAAATCTGAATGCAATTTCCCCCACAAATGGACTTTATGAGAACAGGCATAGTGAGCAGATGTTTGAATGCTATTCAACATTCACACTCTTTGTATATTGATTGATTGATTGATTGATTTTATTATTTATGAATCGCCCTCCACGTCAGTGCTCCGGGCGACTTACACACAAAAACACATAAAAGAATTCAATAGTTAAAAGCTAAAAGAATAAAAAGATTAATTAAAATAGTTCCAGTAGCTCAGGCTAAGTCTGGGAGGTGTCCTTAGCCATAAGCCTTTCGGAAGAGCCAGGTCTTCAGTGCGGTCAGGAACTGGGGCATGTCCCGGATAGCTCTCTGATCCGCCGGCATCAAGTTCCAAAGGACAGGGGCCGCGATGGAAAAAGCTCTCCGTCTCGTGGTGTCGAGGCGGGCCTCACTCACACCTGGGATGCGGAGAAGGTCCCTGTTTCCTGAGCGCGGCGACCTTAAATGAGCTGGTTCGGACAAGCGGTCTTTTAAATAAGCTGGGCCGGCACCATGGAGGGCCTTAAAGGTAAGCGACAGGATCTTGTGGATGGCTCTGAGCTCGACTGGCAGCCAGTGCAGGCGCTGCAGAGATGGCGCGATATGGCATCTCAGTGGTGTCCCGGTGAGGAGTCTGGCGGCTGCATTCTGCACCAGCTGGATTTTACGAGTGGTTGACTGCGGCAACCCCACGCATAAGGCATTACAGTAGTCCAGCCGTGATGTCACTGTGGCATGGACCACATATGCAGATAGAAAGAAAAGATCCCAGTCTTGTCTTGCCGCCCGTTTCTTGCCACTGGTATGGGTTGTACTACTTTAAAAGATACAAATGTGGCTTGCAAAAGACCATCTTTCAAACTTACAAGGATACTTGCCCACATAAGGATCTATCACACTCTACAAATAATTATACCTCGGATGATTTGACTGAAAAATTACTGGATTCACAGCTCCTTCAATGTAGGCAGGCATTTCGTTATGGCATATATCCTCTAATCCATGGGTGGGTAATTCATTCAGTACTGAAAGCCTCATTGCAAATGCACCATGAGCTAGAAAGTAGAAGCATATTTCAATAATTTATTCACCTATAATTCCCTTTGCATAATACTTTCTTGGCTGTGGCACTTTCCAACTTGCAGCAAATATACAACTGTGATGCCTCTTATCCTTTTGCACCATGTGGGGAAACAACCAAAAATTGAGAAACTTTTAAATCTAGTCTAAATTTTTAGCTAGCGATGCACTCACTAAAATGGTGGGAATTCATATGGATTAATCTATCTGTTAAGAGGTACCAGCCACAACTTTCTGACATGGTTCTTCTCTTGCTTTGCTCCTTGACTTTCTATTCCGCAACTCTTCTGACAATATCCTCTGCTTCCTTTGCTTCCTTCCCTGAGATGTGATAATCTGTTTTGTTGGACATGTCCCTTTGTAATCCGTCCCGAGTCCCTTCGGGGAGATAGAGGCGGGGTATAAAAATAAAGTAGTAGTAGTTATTATTATTATTACTACTACTGCCAGGCATGTAGCTGGGGGGGGGGGGGGCTTGGGGGCTTCAGCCTTCCTCCCCCAAAATTCTCAGGGTGGTCTGCGAGAAGGCCTTACTGGTACATTATTTAAACTGTTATGTTTATTCATATCATGATCTGATCACTATGCTCAATAGATCCCATATTCATAGAGGTATTGGGATAACGATACAAAAGGTTTGGTAGGGTAGACTCTCTCTCACTCAGACTCAGCCCCCTGATCAAACTCAGCCCCCCCCCAATCAAAATCCTGGTTACGGCCCTGACTACTGCTATTATTATACCAAAGTAAGTACTGAACATTATATAGAAATCATCAAACTCTGCTCATATGTTTAAAAACCATAGCTTACTTTAGCCACCCAAAACAAGGTTTTCAACCTTGCATGGAACTTGAAGGCACGAAGTTGGAAAAAACACTGGACTCATCAATTCAGTTTTCAACGAAAGCGGCACTCTTGCTTTATTTACAACGTATGTACACCACATTATCCGGTCATGTCCGTTCACATCTTAGCACACTGCACAGAGCACACTGTGTCTTTCTTATCCGGTTTGCACAAGAAACTCCAAAAGTCGCACTCTATCAATTCTACAGATCTCTATTTTTTTAACCCATGCATTTCTGAAATGATACAGTTTAAAACTATAAGTGATTTTCACACCAGAAACCATTATATTCTGACAGACCAATCCTTAGTAGGAGGAGGAAAGTAAAGTAACAGGCTATCCAGTACTTCCGAAGCCCTGGCAGCTCACTGTGGTTGGGTAATGCGTATTTCTCGGTAATGAAGTGAGGAGAAGGTATGTTTTTCCCCCTGATGTTGACAACTTTCAGTTATTTCCTTTCTACAAACACCAAGTGGAAACTCCTAAAGCTTGTGTAGGAAATGGTCTTGATCCACGGACCGAATGGTGATTGAAGGGCTTCTGGATCCAGAAAGACCCAAACCCACTCACTTCTGTCCCTAACAAACATGCACAGTGAAGGCCCATCACCATTAGGAACTCCATCAACACTCAAACAGTTCATCTGTACTGTTGAACAGATACATCTACTCTACCCTAACCTCCAGACAGCAATTTCAGAGATTCAAATCACTCTGCCAATTCTAGATGGGGTTTTTTTCTTTGCATTTCAAATTCTTAGAAAATACTTCCATGTCTAAACATGTTTATTCTTATTTATATTATCCACCAATAAAGCCTCCTGGGAAGTTCTTAAGAATAAAAAGCATGCCCAATACTTTTTATTCCTTGCACCAAAGAAGCGGAATGAATAATAATTTTTACAAATGTAAACAGGAAAATAGGCCCCCAAATGGCTGCCTGAATAGTTCTAACACACACCACAACAACACCATGAATAGATATAGCATTCAGTGTCCTTACTCCAACACAGAGCTTGGAAAGAAGTTGCTAAAAATAAATTAACTATAGAGCATAAAATTTTTCCAAATTGCTCAGTGTCAACAATATTAACATACTGAATAACTGTTTATATTTTATGTTATCTTAACTTATGATTTGGTAGTAACAGGGGTTGGTCATTTTCTATTAATTTGTATTGATCTGTTAAAGTAAAACTAGCATGGGATGAATGAGTTATTAATAATTAAACTAATTAATACAATCAAATTCCTCTTTTGCTATGATATTGCTTTTACACACCTTAGTCACTTTTGAACAAGAGACACTATAGAGGCACCCTCCCTTCTCACCACAAGTGCAAATGATAAAACAGTCAACTAAAAATATTTGCAAAGTACAGTTGAGGTCTCCATTCCTACACATAGGCCAGGATGAGGATGAAGGGAAATAAAACAGGTGAGGTGTATAAGGTAAGAACTCTAACCTCATTCTGAAAGTAAATGCATTAAAGACAACATCATTTAAAAATTTGCCTTTTTTTAAAAAAAGGTAATGGAACACATGCTACTTCATCACACTAGAGAATGAATCTACTTTAAATCCAGTTTCTGCCTCCTGCAGAATTCTGGGGTTTGTAGTTTAATGAGGCTGTTAAAGCGTCCTCTCTAAACTACAAATCCCAGAATTCTGCAGGAGGCAGCAGCTGAATTTAAAGTAGATTTATTCTCTAGTGTGATGTGGATGGAGAAGTACAATACTCACTATTTGTATGTTTCTGAACGAATATATTCAAACACATGTGAAACGCCCAGCTGGAACTGATCCGCAATAGGAGTGACCCAGGGATTATTTTCGGCTTTGAAGACTTGCTTCTGACCAATCAAATCCAAGTTACCTGTAAACAAGAACTAAGTCTGTATGAACCGTTTAAGAAAACATGATAAAAACACATTAAGTGTAAAACACATTAAGTGTATACGAAATGCAATGGGATAAA
This sequence comes from Anolis apletophallus, assembly GCA_030556195.1. NCBI lineage: Eukaryota > Metazoa > Chordata > Lepidosauria > Squamata > Anolidae > Anolis > Anolis apletophallus. The sequence goes on along the minus strand of JARBWK010000008.1, from coordinate 34,566,776 downwards.
TCCACTGTTAAGAACAGCTCAATGGTGTCCCCTCAACTATTCGTGATACAGCTCAGGTCCTGCCTATTTATGCGATCACATCCTCTCCCAATGTATCTATCTAGACTTTAAGATCAGCTGGGGGTCCCTCCTCTCGATCCCACCTCCCTCATAAGTGAGATTGATGGGGACAAGGGAGAGGGCGTTCTCAGTAGTGGCTCCTTGACTCTGGAATGTTCTCCCCAAGGAAATAAGACAAGCACCCACCTTGTTAATCTTTAGGAAGGCACTAAAAACTTAGCTATTTAAGCAAGCCTTTGAGAATAGCTAGATTTTATTGGAAACTATTAGACAGGATTGGAATGACCATGAGATCGTTAATTATAACTGCTGGATAGCTTGATATGGCTGCTTAAACAGTGATATATACTGTACTTAGATTGATTTTACAGAACAAATAGCTTTTAAATTGTTTATTAACCCTTATGTTATTTAAATTTATATTGTACTAAGTGATAATCATTTTTGTTATTGTTGTTTATCATATATTGCTTATCTTTTTGTATTATTACTTGTTCTAAGTCATCCCAAGTAGCAACAGTAAGAACAGACCACAGAACAACTGACTGGTTCAAGATTGGGAAAGGAGTATGCCAGGGCTGAATACTCTCACCTAATCTATTCCACTTGTATGAAGAACACATCATGCAACATGTGGGGTTTGAGGAATCCAAGGCTGGAATTAAAATTACTGGAAGGACTATTAAGAAACTTAGATATGCAGGTGATACCACTTTGATGGCTGAAAACAAGGAGAAGCTGAGGAGCCTTATAACCAAGGTGAAAGAAGAAAGTGCAAAAGCTGAGTTTCAGTTAAACATATAAAAAAACCCAATATTATAGCAACCAGACTGATTGATAACTGACAAACAGGGGGAGAAATAGTGGAGGCAGTGACAGACTTTGTATTTCTATGCACGAATATTGCTGCAGACGTAGACTGCAGCCAGGAAATCAGAAGAAGTTTACTTTTTGGGAGGGTAATGACCAATCTCGATAAAATAGTGAAGAGTAGAGACATCACACTGGCAACAAAGATCCGTATAGTTAAAGCAATAGTATTCTCTGTAGTAACCTATGGATGCAAGAGCTGGACCATAAGGAAGGCTGAGTAAAGAATGATAGATGCTTTTGAACTGTGATGTTGGAGAAAAATTCTGAGAGTGCCTTGGACTGCAAGAAGATCAAACCAGTCCATATTCCAGGATATAATGCCCAACTGCTCACTGGAGGGAAGAATATTAGAGGGAAAGATGAAGTACTTTGGCTACATAATGAGAATACAGGAAAGCTTGGAGAAGGTAATGATGATGGGGAAAATGGAAGGAAAAAGGAAGAGGGGCCGACCAAGAGCAAGATGAATGGATGTTATCCTTGAAGTGATTGACTTGACCTTGAAGGAGCTGGAGGTAATGATGGCCAATAGGGAGCTCTGGCGTGGGCTGGTCCATGAGGTCACGAAGAGTCGGAAGCAACTGAACGAATAAACAACAACAAACAGTACTCATACTGACCCATGGATAAGCCAACCCAGGTTTTCTGGATTGACTTTTTGACCAAAATTTCTAGCCTTAAACATATACAGAATATACTTCGGGTTTTGGAATACCCTATAAGGAATGATCAGCCTGGATAATTATTTTGTAAAGAGATCCTCAAATGAGAAGTAACACACTACAGCCAACGCACTAAATGTCACCAACAAACAGTTCGGAAAGCTCTGCAGTAGAGAAACACAAGTATTGTTTCAAAGGATGCATCTCTTCATGTTGCTGCATTTCAGCATTGGGTTTTCCTTTTTTCCACACTCCCCATGACAGCTTGTTATGTAATCCAACCTGCTACAGAAGAGGGGGTTCTGCATAATGAGAGAAAAAAGGCAGGTCGTCAGATTTGTGTGCAATGAGACGACAGGGAGATGGATGCTCGTCTCATAGCCAGCCTGTGAACAAGTTGTTATTACCACAGCTGTGCTCTTCTGCCTGGAGGTCTGTACTTCTCTTAAATAATAACATGCAGGAAGCATTTCTCCCCCCGCTTCCTAAGCCCTCCCGTCAGTCAGGCAGCAATTGCCCTAAGTGTGGCACGCTTGAGTGGGTCTAGTTTGGAGGCTTGTGCCCAGCCGCCTTTATTAGAGCCTCAGCAGCGCCCCTGTGTCTAACAAGGATCAGGCAAGAGGATTAAGCACTGTGACAAAAAAGACCTAATAAGAGAGAGGCCGGGGTGACTAAATCTATGCTGGCTAGTTCAACAAGAGATTCACACTGTTCAGCATGCAGTCTTCAGGCAAGAAGCCGCCAGGGAAGCATGCCGGCGCTGTGATTAGCAGTAACCCCCTGACCAATGTTGCTATGAAGATCATATTTCACTCAGAGGCTTATTCTGCAATTGCAAATTGGATTTTCCATTTTATTACCTGAAGAGAAGAACCACAGACACTTGTCTCTAAAGCCACCGGCACAGTAAGCGCTTGCTTATACTTATAATTCTGAAAGCGCTGCCATCGGGAGAAGGGAAACAAGCCATCCACTGAAACTCATACAAATAGAAAAAAATTCAGCAAGATGCATCGTGTGCATCTCCGCACAAAGTGTAAGCATTCATATTCCAAAATCTCACCTGGAGACTATATAGCAGAGCACTCTGACAATGAATTAGCTGAGCAGTTGGATGCCCATACTAAATCACACTCAGATTGAGCTTTGGCTTCCTCGCCTCTCAAGCATATTTCCATTGTATTATTTATTTATTTCCATCATTTCTACCCAGCTCTTCTCACCCCCGCAGGGGGACTCAGAGAGGCTACCAAATATTAAAAATCATCTGAATAGATTACTCCTAAAAGCAACTTCCATGGGTTTGGAGGTTTCTAACCTGAGCAACTTCCTTTCGGGGATAATGCAGCTGGTGCCATATGACAGAATGAAATAGTTCCAGGAAAGGCCATCAAAATGCCAGTTAATAACAGTTTTTTGGTAATTGAAATTATTTGGATTTTTTGCTTGAAGGGCACAATGTTATTACATGCCAGCACATGCTAAAAAAAGGAGTGTGGGAAGTTATTTAATTAAATAAAACCTGTATCTTTTCAGGATGTTCTCAAATTTAAAAGGAACCAAATAATGGAGGATTACCAGTGGATAATACTGATATCATGTACTGACTCTGTTGTTGTTGCTGCTGCTGCTGCTGCTGCTGCATCTTCAAGTAGATTCTTATCAAAGGGAGGAAAATTTCAAAGATGTTTGCCACTGAGAGAGTGTGCCTCACCCAAAGTCATTCTGTGTGTTTCCATGGCCATTGAACCCTGGTTTCTCAGCCTCCTAATCCAACTCTCAACCCACTATATCATGCTGGGCTCAAGTCTCCATGAGCCCTGTGGTTACACTCTGACTGTCCATTTTTCCTCTATCCACAAACTTCCTTCTAGCCATCTGAAATGCATATTGTAGGCAAAGGTCGCACATTTGTCCTTGAGTGCAAATCTTTCAAATACCTGTTGAGGGGAACATGGCAAACTCCTCTTTGGGCTTATGGCACTGACTGGAGGGAGAGCTTGAAGAAGGGAAAGCGGTAGATTTCAAACAGAAAGGTTTCAGGACTTTGCCACAATTTAGTAAGATGAGATTGGAGTAAGAATGCTTCTGTAACAGCAAAACTGATCAAGAAATGTATTCCCCTATGCATGAATGAGGTCCTTTGTCTTTTTTAAGCAAATGCTTTAATTACCAAGTCTAAAGTACTGAGCAGTTAGGGATCTTCATGGGCCAACAGTAATCTATTAAGCCTTGTTCAGGCATTCAGAAGAATGAGTGAGAGGAAAGCAGAGAGAGGAACAAGGTTGCTCAGAATTTTGTACACAGATTTGTGTGTGTGTGTGTGTGTGTGTGTGAGGAGTGACTTGAGAAACTGCAAGTCGCTTCTAATGTGAGAGAATTGGCCGTCTGCAAGGACATTACCCAGGGGATGCCCAGATGTTTTTGATGTTTTGCCATCCTTGTGGGAGGCTTCTCATGTTCCCACATGGGGAGCTAGAGCTGACAGAGGGAGCTCAACTGTGCTCTCCCCGAATTTGAAACAGTGACCTGTCGGTCTTCAGTCCTGCCGACACAAGGGTTTAACCCATTGCACCACCAGGAGCTCCAGTATCATCTTTGAATCCTTGGGACCAATACCCATGATTTCACTTAACCAGATCTTTAAAAATGTTCTCCAGGTATTTTCCTCCAGAATCGTATGTTTCTTTTGGGTTTTTAATTATCTATGGTTTCATGTTTCCACAGTAAAGTCCAGAAAGGTCTGTTCATTAGGCTTGTGCATTTCGGGTGAACCTCGAGCCGTTTCTGCTGGCCGGATACCGGTAAACCCCCATATCTGTTTTTGCGCTCCTCCCCGGATAACCATTTTTGGTCCATAGCCAAATAATGTGGCTAGATCCAGCCCACTGGCAGCAATGGGGAACTTATGAGGCTCCCCTTTCCATTCCTGGGACCTTTTCCTTTTTTCCCTTCAAGGGAGTCTGGGTGTCAGTAACAGGGTTAAGAAAGCACCCTATCCAGCCCATTATGGGGGTAACTTCCCATAGGCTCCTCTTCCACATCCTTCATTAAGACCTGGATTAAAACATCAAAGTTAAGATACCACTCTTTCTGCAACCCTTTCCTTTCTGTCTGTAAAGGAGACTGGGGTAATGCTTCATAAAAGCTGTTTCCACTCTAGAGGAGAGGCACTTGTAGCAACCCAGTTCCCTTTCGTGCCTGGGGGGCAGGGGCAGCACCGGGGTCCCAATTGCATTAGGGCCCGTTGCAGCTGATGAGGATATGGAAGAGGGGGATGATGAGTTAGCTGGGCCTTCCTCTCCCACAGAGAGCCTGGCCTGGGATGTTGAATGGCCTGACGGCTATGCTAACTGGGAAGTTCAGGCTGACCCTGAGAGTGATGATTCTGATCATTATGAGAAACCAGGTGGTTACGGGTCGCAGGAAAGGATCAGGGAAACAGTGGAGGATGAGCCCATGGAAGCTGAAAGGGAGTTCGGCTCTCATGAAGATAGCGACCCAGGTGCTGGGAGGCAAGGACGGAGCTTTGATAGGAGACAGAGCATTGAGTCCAGCAGGAGGGATTGGCACCGCAGCCTAGAGTGCCAGAGAAGCACTAGATCCCGTAGCACAGATTGGTGCAGAAGCCTAGACCGTCGGGGGCCTCGCCAAGGGGATTAAGTATAGGATCTGTGGGAACAGATCCTCAGTAGCTCGGCCACTTCTATTCTAAGAGGAGTGAAGCGGCGGAGTTCAGGGAGCCAAGTTGCCGGCTCGAGCCTTGTCAAGAAGTTCCTTGGGATTGTTTATGAACTTTGCCTTGTTCTTTGCCACGGACCAAGTCCTTGATCCGCATAGTTTTGCGGAGCCTTTGCCACGTTTGCCTTTGGATTTTACTTACGGACTCTTTACCTTTTTGATCGAACTTTTTGATACTTTTTATGGACAATTTACCTTTTCACCTGTTTCTTATTATTCAATAAATAGTTAGCTGATTACCGTCTCTGTGTGTGTGATTAAGGGGCTGGGCCGAGACCCTGCATCGTGACAGCACTGCAAGCAGACGCACACTTTCTCTCCCTACAGCATGACACACAGCTTTCCAAGTCATTTTAAGGAGGCCCAGGGAAGGAAGAGCGATGATTTGGAGCGATCCTTCCTGGGCTCTACTCCAGGGCACACTTCAATCTTCTTTCTGTGTTTGGTTTAATGGTTCCTTAAAGCTGTTTCGACTTTCTCCTCTAGAGGTGAGGTAACTAACTACTGGTAGTAGTTTTCAGAGAACAAGAGTTTTCTTTTTGTTTGCTGGGATTAAATATTATTATTGTTATCTTTTAGAAGTATTTGAAGGAGAGGAAGGGAAGGCGAAAAAAAAGCTAAAAAGGTGACTCACCCAAGCCTCCAAACATGAACGTGTAACCCACCCACCCGTCCTGTACATCCCCAACTCCCAGTCAGTCTCACTAAATAAAAATAATCAAGAAAATAAGGGAAAATTAAAAAAGATTAAACTGTGATGCCGAATAGGGGAGGAGGAGTCAAGATCGGCTGCCACGTGGTCCCATAACAGAGGAGAATCTGTGGTGGCTGAGCCCTTACCGTTATGTGCACTCAGACAAACTAAAGAAGCTGGGTTGGCCAAAGGAAATGGCTAAAAATGCATCCGGGCTCAATCCTACTGTTTATTCATCCGCATCCACATATCCCCATGTGCATGTGGCCCAAACTCCTTCTTTGCTTAAATATTCTTTATTGATCAGGAAGACTTACATTCAGAGATTTTAATGATGTTCAACAGTATATCGGTATAAAATCTTACATGACATGGGATTGTTTTATCAGTGGCCCCAATAGTGTGCAATTGCTTGCAGTCAATTGGCCATGAGCACAACCTCCATCCAAATGTTGTCACTCTATTAGGCACAGTCAAAGTGTGAAGCCAGAAAGGGGGACCCACAAGGTCGTGGGCTGCTTACTTAAGCGATCCCTCGTAGCTCGAGGATGATTGCCTTCCAGATGTGGTGTGTTGGCGGTGGGTCTGTAGGTGGCTGTGGAGCCCTATTCTTGATCAGCATGTTCTCCCACAGTGAGAGCATCAGTTTCCAGGTGGAAGTTTCCTGGTCAGGGTTGGCTTGATGTGCCTTCCTCTTGACACATTTCTCCTTTTCGCCCTCCATTTGTGCGTCTTCATATTCTGTAGCACTGCTGGTCACAGTTGACCTTCAGTTACAACGCTCAAGAGCCAGGGCTTCCCAGTTCTTGGTGTCTATGCCATAGTTTTTGAGGTTGGCTTTAAGCCCATCTTTAAATCTCTTTTCCTGTCCACCAACATTCCTTTTTCTGCTCTTGAGTTCAGAGTAGAGTAACTGTTTTGGGAGACAGTGATTGGGCATTCAGGCAAGGTAGCCAGTCCAGCAGATGTCAGAGGAGCATTGCTTCAATGCTGGTGGTCTTTGTTTCTTCCAACACGCTGACATTTGTCCGCCTGTCTCCCAAGAGATTTGCAGGATTTTTTGGAGTCAGCGCTGATACAATCGTTCCAGGAGTTGTCTGTAGACAGTCCACATCTCGCAGGCGTATAGCAGGGTTGGGTGGACAGTGGCTTTATAAACAAGCACCTTGGTATCCCTACAGATGTCCAGGTCCTCAAACACTCTGTGCTTCATTTGGAAGAATGCTACACTCACAGAGCTCAGATTGTGTTGTATTTCAGTGTCAATGTTGCCTTTTGTGGAGAGGTGGCTGCCAAGGTAGCGGAAATGGTCAACTTTTTCTAATGTTACACTATTAAGCTGTATTCCTGGCATTGGAGAGGGATTGGTTGGTGACTGCTGGAAGAGCACTTTGGTGGGCTGCAGTGCCAAAGAATTTGACCCCCATCCCTGTCCCTTCACTTAGCCTTCACATATTCTTCTGAATGGTTGAAAAATGCTTAAAAGCATTGAGACATCTAAAAATGACATATTAATGTAGAAAAGCTCTAAATCAATTGAGATCTTAAAATTTAAAAAACAGTTCAAAAGAAATGCTTATGGCAGCATTTAGGAGAAGAAATTACGAAGGTCAGCAATGTGGAACATTTTTTTTACATTTTGCAACATTCAGATCTGATCTAACAGGTGCTAGATGACTATGCAATGACCCTCTAATTCACAAGAGAGAGAAAAGGATGTTTCATCTTGCTTCAAGAGAGATTTATACCATTTGGAACATATGTTTAAGTAATTTAAAGGGCACCATGATTAAAGTAAAAGCAAAATACCTCTCTCTCTCTTCTCTTTCCCTCCCCTACTTTAGTGGAGAGGATAAGAATCAATAGAAATGTGACTGGAACTTGAACTGGGTGATATTCTGTTCTCCAACTCACTCTTACTCATGCATCTTCTCGCCAATTGCCCATATGCCCATTTTGTTCCTTTGTCCTCCAAAAGATCCTTATCATCATGCTCTCTCATAGACGATATTAAGACTGTAGTTCAAGTGCCCTTTTCCTACTTTAGTTCAGAGGACACACTCTCTTTCCAGCATTGTAAAAAAAGAAATTAATTTTATTTTCTTATTTGGATATAAATACCTCTGGCTCCAATTTTATTAAAGGCTGAGCATGGGATAAACCCACTGAACAGAATGTACAGTTAGGTTATATGTAAAAACAAGCCAGCCATGATTTTCTCCAGCTTTGCTTGACACTTTAGGGCTTACGCTTTTATTACTTTGACACCACGTGCATTGCTTCCCAAAGAGAGAGATGATTTGGCCTTAGCCAGGATATAAGCTGCTGGGGATATTCACTTAAAGACCTCTTTGAAATTAACAGGGGCCACACAAAAGTATGGGAACACAACAGCATGCTTCTTTTTAGTGAAGTGTTTCTCAACCTGGGGATAAGGATGAGGGGGTGTCAGAGGGGTTGCCAAAGACCATCAGAAAACATATATTTATGTCTTAGTGACCCCTTTGGCAGAGGAGGTTGATGATCTCTCCACCTGTCTTTCTCTTCCTGTTTGGAAACAGATGATGAATCCTTCCACCAAAAGCCCTCCTCCGCTGTGATTGGCTGCCAAGGGGAGGGTTGAGCAGGCATGTTCAGCGCTTGGCACCATTTTGCACAAGTGAGAGAGAGCGTACAAGGATGGAGGGAGGCTCACACCAGCAGTCCCTTCAAGGCAAGAGGGTTCTGTGTGGGAAGTTTGGCCCAATTCTATTGTTGGTGGGGTTCAGAATGCTCTTTGATTGTAGGTGAACTATAAATCCCAGCAATTACAACTCCCTAATGTCAAGATCTGTTTTCCCCAAACTCCGCCAGTGTTCACATTTGGACATATTGAGGATTTGTGCCAAATTTGGTCCAGATTCCCCATTGTTTGAGTCCACACACAGTCAATGCCCGCCAAACAGGTCAATGCCCACCAAACCCTTCCAGTATTTTCTGTTAGTCATGGGAGTTCTATGTGCCAAGTTTGGTTCAATTCCATCATTGGTGGAATTTAGAATGCACTTTGATTGTAGGTGAACTATTTATTATTTAATTATTTGCAATATTTGTATACCGCCCTTCTCAACCCCAAAGGGGACTCAGGGTGGTTCACAGTGTGAATCTCAGCAACTACAACTCCCAAATGACAAAATCAATCTCCTCCCAACCCCACCAGTATTCAAATTTGGGCGTGTTGGGTATTTGTGCCAAATTTGGTCCACACTGCCATATATTCCAGTTTAAAGCAGAAAATGTGGGATTTTATTCAGCTGTATGGAAGGGGCCTGGGTTATCTGAGGCTCTTTACATACAGCTGTATAAAACCCACATTGAACTGGATTATCTGGCAGTGTGGATTCAGATAAGCCATTTCAAAGCAGATATTGTGGATGACCTGCCTTGATATTCTGGGTTGTATTGCTGTGTGGAAAGGCCCTGAGTCCACACTGCCATATATTCCAGTCCAAAGCTGATAATGTGGGATTTCATTCAGCTGTGTGGAAGGGGCCTGGGTTATCTGAGGCCCCTTACATACAGCCATCTAAAATCCACATTGAAGTGGATTATCTGGCAGTGTGGACTCAGATAACCCTGTTCAAAGAAGATAATATGGGGGGTTCATTCATCTGTGTGGAAGGGCCCCCAGCCTGAGTTTGCAAGGCATCTGTGCTGCAGAAGGGTCATAGAATCATAGAGCCCTTCCACACAGCCCTATATCCCAGGACATCAAGGCAGGAAATCCCACACCATCTGTGTGTGGACTCAGATAAACCAGTTCAAAGCAGATGTTGTGGGATCTTCTGTCTTGATATTCTGGGATAGAGGGCCGTGTTGAAGGGCCCACTGAATCACAGAGTTGGAAGAGACCTCATGGGCCATCCAGTCCAACCCCCTGCCAAAAAGCAGGAAAATCACATTCAAAGCACCCATGGCAGATGGTCATCCAGCCTCCCACCGCCCCTTTTCTGATTTAAATTTTGGGCAGCATTCAGATGACAAGATACAAAGGCCAATATTTCTAGGCTGGCCAACAAAAACACACTCTGTAGTTAAAACTTGAGCAATGAGAAGAAATGGAAGGAAGGAAGGAAGGAAGGAAGGAAGGAAGGAAGGAGAGAGGGAGAAAGGAGGGCAGGGATCCTCTCTTTCTCCCTCACTTTCAGGGCTTTTGTGGGTGAAGAAAGAGAAAGCAAGCCCTGCGGTGCAAGAGAAGGAAGTAAGGAATGGGCCACGCTTGTCCTCCCTCCTCCTGAAGGCATCACAGGAGAGAGCTTATCCCGGGATGGAGGCGAGGCTGCGCCAGGTATGGCAAGCCCTTCCCTGTAGTTGTCCCTTTGGGGGCTGTTGCTCTGGCTCCTCCTGTGTGCCCAGGTTCCTTCAAGAGCGCCCCCTGGGAATGTGGCACCCTAAGCAAAGGCTTAATTTCTCTAATGGTTCAGCTGCACCTGCAGACAGGTAACCTGGGCCGGAACCATTTAAAATCAAAATTTCTGACACCTAATTCAGATTCTGTCTATTTTGCAAATGTCTGTCAAATGATGCATGGATTTATTGACACTACTTTAACTACCATGACTCAATACTATGGAATTCTAGGAGTTGTAGTTTGGTGAGGGATCACCACTCTTTGATAGAAAAATCTAAAGACCTTGTAAAACCACAGCTCCTATGATCCATGGCAGTTAAAGTGGTGTCAGACTGCAGTAATTCTAGAATGTAGATGCACCTGTAGTCATCTTCTCATTGGAACACCCTGTGACGCAATGGGTTAAACCCTTGTGCCAGCAGGATTGCTGACCAATGGATCAGCAGTTTGAATCCAAGGAGAGTGAGTTGAGCAACCTCTGTCAGCTCCAGCTCCCTATGCGGGGATATGAGAGAAGCCTCCGTCAAGGATGGCAAAACATCAAACATGTGGGCATCCCCTGGGCAACGTCCTTGCAGAAGGCCAATTTTCTCATGCCAGAAGCAACTTGCAGTTTCTCAAGTCACTCCTGACATGAAAAAAAATCTCCTTATTGAAATCTTTTCCTTTTATACAACTGGGTTTGTTTGGCTTGTCCCGTGAAGTGTTTTTGTGCAATTATTTATCACAACCGAACTCCTTCATGGAAACCAAAGTGGGGTTTTCCCCTCCTTTCTGTTGGCAATAGGACAAAATATCTTGCCTTTCCCTGGTATTTATCCAATGAAGATACAACTGTTTTTGGTAATGACATCAATTTAATGGGATGCTTTACTCCAACTATTTACCCAAGTTCCAATAGCTGGTTAGTGATGCATGCTGTTTGACTTATTAATATCATGTACTTATTACTTAGACTCCAAATCTGGGAATCTGTTGATTTAACATAGTGACATGATTTATGCAACACAATATAATAATATAAACAGAAAGAAAGATGCAATTTCTCTTTCCCCCTTTTACTTTAACTACTTGCCCTTTGTTTCAATTCTGTTCTGTTATTCCTTCCCTTAAGATTTTAAGACTCTGTATGTACATATGAAAACCAAGCACCCAATAATAATGTTACACTTTACAGTAGCACTCAGAAAAATACTATTTCCTTTGAATATCTGGAAAATGTTTTGGCAGATCTTTGCTGATGAGTCCATCATTATCAAGCAACCAATAAGCTCTTATCTTAGGGATCCGATGAATCCTGATGAAATCTTTTAACTAGATACAGACGAATCAAACAATGCACTTCACAACATTTACCACGATGCCCTTGTCAACTGCATCTGTTGGTTTGTTTTGACTTTTCCCCCATCCAGGTTTGCTTCAGTTGTTAAAATTGTCAGAATATATACAAGGTAGAAAATTTAGTGTTACATGACACTTTATATAACTGGTTGCAATTCTGTTGTTGCGGTGAATCATGGTTCATCTCTCACTGCAGCATATAACCTTTTAAATTCAGGGTTTGGGGGAAGAGGGAGAGGCAACACCTACTAAAAATGTTATTTCTGTATGGATGCTTACCGCCATTTCATCAACTATATTTTAAGGAGCAATGCTTGAGACAGACACCTTGGTAACCCACCCATTACTCTAACCTACTGCGTTAAAAGACAACTGACAAAAAGCTATGTTCTTACTATTTGCGCCTGCCTGCTTTGAGAAACAATTTATGACAGAATAGAACAAACAATGATGCCTGATTTTAAGGAATTTCAGCTTGGATGCAAATCATAGAATCATAGAGTTGGAAGAGACCTTGTGGGCCATCCAGTCCAACCTCCTGCCAAGAAGCATGAAAATCACATTCAAAGCATCCCCAACAGATGGCCAACCAGCCTCTGTTTAAAAGCCTCCAAAGAAGGAAACTCCACCATACTCCTGGGAAGAGAGTTCCCCTGCTGAACAGCTCTCATAGTGAGGAAGGTATTCCTAATGTTCAGGTGGAATCTCCCTTTTTGTAGTTTGAAGCCATTGTTCCATGTCCCAGTCTCCAGGGCAACAGAAAGCAAGCCTGCTCCCTCCTCCCTATGACTTCCCCTCACATATTTATTCATGACCATCATGTCTCCTCTCAGCCTTCTCTTCTGAAGGCTAAACATGCCCAGCTCTTTAAGCCACTCCTCATAGAGCTTGTTCTCCAGACCTTTGATCATTCTAGTCGTCTTCTTCTGGACACACTCCAGCTTGTCAACATCTCCCTTCAATTGCAGTGCCCAGAATTGGACACAGTATTTTAGATGTGGTCTGACCAAGGCAGAATAGAGGGGTAGCATGACTTCCCTGGATCTAGACACTATACTGTTTATGCAGGCCAAAATCTCATTGGGGTTTTTTTTGCTGCCTCATTACATTGTTGGCTCGTGTGTAACTTGTTGCCCACGAGGACTCCAAGATCTTTTTCACAGGTTCTACTGTTGAGCCAGGCGTTCCCCCCATTCTGTATCTTTGCATTTTGTTTTTTTCTGTCTAAGTGCATTTGTCCCATCTCTCTAATCTATTAAGATCATTTTGAATTCTGGCCTGTCTTCTGGAGTATTGACTATCCCTCCCAATTTGGTGTTGTCTCAGACTTGATGGTCATGCCTTCTAATGATTGTTCTACAAACGCAAAGCCACCCTTCTCTAACCAAAATAAAACAATTTTTCATTAGTAAAATGAACATTGTTATGACTGGTTGAATAAACTGTATAAAAAGGAAATACACAAATTCACTTAGGGTTGCAACTTTTGCTGAATACAAAGTCTGGATCTAGTCTTGGATAGCAGTTTTATTCACTAACTCAGAAATATTTAATAAAGGGGATTAAATGTGTAAGTTTCCACCAACAGAAAACAGAAGTAGCAATTAGTTCATTATTTTGGAAGGCATTACTAGACAACCCTATAGTTGATGATAATAATGTTTGTTTTTGTTTCTTATATGACTCTCCCCATGGATTGAGGCAGAGAGCAACAGATCAAAATACAATTCATCATATCAGTTAAATCATGTAACATCAGTTTACGAGAGCATATGAAATGAATATATATCAAAGCAGTTGGTTCAAAATTCATAATTTAAAAATCATTTGCATAGAGGTGCAAGAAGAGATTGGTCTTTAATGCTATTTTAAATCCAGCTGTCAACCCCTATCTGGCAGGTGATTTCACAGTCTAGGGTTGGCTGAAGAAAAAGGTCTCTGGCTGCGAAGAATACATTTCCCCAAGAGAACTGAATGTATGAGGTCGATTATATGGGAAGAGGCAATATTGTGGGTCAGAGCTCTCCAAACTATGTGTCACGACATGCCAGTGCATAGGTGTGTTGCACGAAGGTAATGAGAAGCCTCAGAGTGTATATGAAATAAGCAATACATCATTTTTTTAAAATGAAGATCTCCATAGGAAAAGCAAAGGCTGACATTAAGTCTATTCATGTCCAACTCTGGGTGGTGGTGCTCATCTTCATTTCTAAGCCGAAGAGCCAGTGTTGTCTGTAGACGCCTCCAAGGTCATGTGGCTAGCATGACTGCATGGAGCACCATTATCTTCCCGCAGAAGTGGTACCTATTGATTTACTCACATTTGCATGTTTTCAAACTGCTAGGTTGGCAGAAGCTGGGGCTAACAACAGGAGCTCACCCCGTCCTGTGGATTCAAACCTCGAACCTTCTGGTCAACAAGTTCTGCAGCTTAGCAGTTTAACCCGCTGTGCCATCAAGGCTCCTTAATGTATCTCCATGCATTTCATTATTACAATTTATGTCTGTGTCCATATCTCTTATAAGGAGTTGGTTTAACCTCTTGTTCATTAGTGTAATGATGTCGATTATTTGTGTGTAAATGTTGTGTGACATATGTTAAATGTATGTTGTTTTGTGTAGTTCGGGGGAATATTCTATGGATTGTTGCTGTGGGTGAAACAGAGGGGAGGCTTGGCAGAAGCTTTGAAGAGCTGTCGCCATGGCAACCAGGGCTAGAGGCTTTTAGAATGTTCAAGGTTTGAATTTTACAGTTGGAAAAGAGCGGTTGGAAGCCAACTGCCACAAGAGAGGGGGGAGGAGTTCTGTTTTGTGTTAGTTGGTCCTGAGGACTGTAAGAGAACAGTTCAGTATTTTAGTTGGTCTTAAGGTCTGCAAGAGAGCAGTCCAGTTTTATGGGTGTAGAGACCCTAGTTAAAGTTGGAAGAGTCCAGGGGTTTATAGAGGTTTAGTGGAAACCCTATAATATATCCCCATTGTGTTTTGTGTAACAGAATAAGTTTGTGCCTCTGAGGAAGTATAAAACCAACCAAGATTTTGTACCCATTTGTGTCATAATAAATTGTTTGCATCTTAAAAGAAAAACACCTCTCCTAATTCTTTTATTGGTGGTGGCCCTCAAGGTCAGTGGTCGGACAGATAAATGGTGGCAGCGTGGTCAAGTGGATACTGAGAAATTATAAATCTCTGCAGTTCAATGGTTAATAAAGGAGATAGTCTACCCTGCCATAAGACGGAAGTGGCTGAGGTAACTTCAAGGTCCCTTTGCATTGAGGGTCAGCAGTTTGGATATAGAAAGATTGTCCAGTCTGAGGCCGGTCAACAAGGGGTTGTCACAATTAGTTAAACTGAATTACTGTGTTGTGAAATGATGCATGTCTAAAAAGTGTGTTGCCAGCATGAAATGTTTGGAAAGCCCTCCTGCAGGTAATCTGAACCCAAACCACAGAGCTTTAAAGGTAACAACCAGCACTTTGCACCCTGCCCAGAAACTAATCTTTGATTTTATCTTTTATACTGTATTATACTGTATTGTGCTGTGTGTTCCGTATTTCGTACAGCGCATTGTGTTTTTAATGTATGGATATTTTAGAGTGCTTTATGTGTTTTAATGTGTTTTATTGTGTATTGCCCTGTTGTGAGCCGCCCCGAGCCTCCCGGGAGTGGCAGCCTAGAAATTTGACAAATAAATAAATAAATAATTGGCAGCTAGTGGAGAGAGTTTAATGTTACATTATCAAATTAATACAGATGTTATCAAAAGGAATCTGTGCATTCCTTCAAATGTTTGTCATTTTCCAGTTAACAGTGAAGACATCTCACCTAATTCAGGAGGCAGCACAGTAAGACGGTTCCCTTGAATATGGAGTTCTTTAAGCTGGGTGAGTTCACCAGTCTCTTTGGGGAGTGATATAAGGTCATTATCCCGAAGACTGAGCTTTAAAACACAAACAAAAAAACAAAAAAGAGGAAAGACAGAAATGCACACAAAGTTATCAGACCCAATTCTATCAAAACATATCTCACCTACAGTCTAGGGAAGACTGATTTTTTTCTCCCACTTTCTCCCACCCTAAACATTCAATTCATCCAAATCTAACAACTACAAGTGTGTGCTGATTAACAATAGGCAATACCAGGTGTGGAAGCTTATTCCTTCCAAACCCCCACGACTTTGTGCAAATTGACTTGATTTCTACTCTTACAAAAGCTGCAAAAGGGAATTGATTCCCCCCTCCCTGCCTGAAGAATTTAGATAAATTACTTACTATCTGCAACTTTGTGAGCTTCCCAATATCTGGTGGCAGGATTTCAAAATCGTTGTCACTTAGATAGAGTGCACGCAGGGTGGCTGCAAATTAAACAGCAATATATAAACAGAGTGGCATACAACCCAACCGTTTGAGGCCTGATCAATAAAGTAGTGTCAGGTTTGATTAATAACCCTGACATGGTGAAAAGCCTTTGACATACCCAAGGCTCACAATAATAACAAGCAGGTCAAACCTAGATTTACTGGCTTATTGTAGTGTTGGGTCTGTTCAGGAAAACATCTATATCCAACAAGACTGACACAATTAACAATTCTTACAACATCATACCCGATCAGGGAGCAACACACAACTTTAATAGAAACCTGTGGAACAGAAGCCAATACATTTATTACTTCCAGCTCCTAGTCATTATCTTATTTTGCATTCATAAGCCTCATGCACCCACATAGTACATCCCTCCCTGTACACCAGTGTTTCTCAACCTTAATAGAGTTCCCTTAATAGAGTTCCTTGTGTTGTGGTGACCCCCAACCATAAAATTATTTTCGCTGTTACTTCCAAATTCTTATAATTCTTATAATTAAATATCAAGCAAAACAGATCATGGCTTTGTTGCCAGCATTTCTTTCCCCTACATGGTATGACCTGCTTAACAGTCTTAGTGGACTGCAGCGTTTGCTGAAGTGTTAGCTCAGTGCAACACTGAATAAAAATCAATAATATATGACCAAAGCAGCAGCTCGTACAACGCCCCCGGCCATCCACTTACTCCTACCAATATCAGGTGACTGTTGATCAAAAGATACAGACTTCCAAGCTATGTAGAAATATTCAAGGCATAGGAGGAGGCATATATTTCAAACATACTTTTTAGAGTTCAGCCTCTCCCAAATATATTTCACCTGTAGAAAGCAAAGCAACTTTTCAGAATGGTTTAATGTTCTTTTCTTCTTCTTGTTTTAAAAGTGAACAATTGCTTACTTAGATAGAAGAAGTTTCCAGGCAGCGAGTTTTCATTTAAGTTATTGTAAGTCAAATCCAGAACCTCCAGAGCTGGTAAAGAGCCAAATCCTCGTGGCAAGGAGTTGAGTCTGTTCATCCTAATAATAAAAGAAGATTGTAAAATTGGTGTTATTTGGGATAAAGGGGTAGTAATGAGTTCCTACACAGTAAATATGGTCTGTCCTGATTTTCAAATTCACATGGGCTGCCCACTTGGCTGTGCATTGCTTAAATGTTGCACGACTGTGCATTGCTTAAATGTTGCTTAAATGTTGCATGGAAAATAATCTAAAAAGCAAAAAGATAGGAAAAGAGCAACAATATAAATAATGTAAGAATCCATCTATATAAAAGTGAAAGTACGTATGTATGTACCACAATGGTTTTGAACTGTGGTGTTGGAGGAAAATTCTAAGAGTGCCTTGGCCCACAGAAAGATCCAACCAGTCCATACTCCAGGAAATAATGCTCGGCTGCTCACTGGAGGGAAGGATATTAGAGGCAAAGATAAAGTACTTTGGTCACATAATGAGAAGTCAGGAAATCTCGGAGAAGACAATGATATTAGGAAAAATGGAAGTAAAAGGAAGAGGGGCTGACCAAGGACAAGATGGATGGTATCCTCGAAGTGACTGGCTTGACCTTGAAGGAGCCTGGGGTGACGACGGCCGACAGGGAGCTTTGGTGTAGGCTGGTCCATGAAGTCGCAGAGAGTCAGAAGCGGCTGAATGAATACACCACACCAAAACCACAATGGTTGTTGCTATGTGAAGTGGCCCTCTGTGATATTGCTCGATTGATTGATGCTAGGTTAAGTGGCCCTCTGTGATGCCACTGGGAAAGCAAGGTGACATGTGTATGAGAAGGAGAAAAATAAAGGAAAGAAAGGAAAGGAGAAGGAGAAAGGAGGGAAGGAAGAAAAGGAAAGAGGAAACTGTTTGAGGGGATGAAAAGAAAGAAAGAGAAAGAAAGATGGGATGAAAGCAGGGGCCACAGCTCCTCCAATACCCAGCCACATGCCAGGTATATACACTAGTAACTATATAAAAACTCAGACAGGTAAAATGGTTTTTAAAAAAATCAAGTTAATGAGCAGGCAACCATTCAAACACAAAATGAATAAAAATGACAATAGGAGTCTAGTGTCTAGATCCAGGAAAGTCATGCTACTCTTCTAGTCTGCCTTGGTCAGACCATACCTGGAATACTGTGTCCAGTTTTGGGCACCATAACTGAAGAGAGACGTTGACAAGCTGGAATGTGTCCAGAGGAAGGTGACTAAAATGATCAATGGTCTGGAGAACAAGCCCTGTGAGGAATGGCTTAAAGAGCTGGACCTGTTTAGCCTGCAAAAGAGAAGGCTGGCTGGAGACAAGATGACCCTGTATGTATGTGAGGAGAAGTCATAGGGAGGAGGATGCAATCTTGTTTTTTTTGCTGCCCTGGAAACTAGGATGCAGAACAATGGCTTCAAATTACAGGGAAGGAGATTCACCCTGAACATTAGGAAGAAAGCTGTTCAGTAGTGGAACTCTCTGCCCCAGAGTGTGGTGGAGGCTCCTTCTTTGGAGGCTTTTAAACAGAGGTTGGATGGCCATCCGTCGGGGGGTGCTTTTTCCTGCTTCTTGGCAGGGGGTGGACTAGATGACCCATGAAGTCTCTTCTAACTCTTATCATTCTATGGCACATGTCAGCATTTCAACTCAAGGCAATCCTAATTTTGTGAGAAAGGAAACGTATCCAAAGAAGAGTTTCCACTCCCTGATCATTGCAGGTTGCTTAAGGTTCCTTTATTATGTGTAACGTCATAAATGCACTAAGGTGGCATTAAGAAAGTAACATGGTGAGAGAGGATGATAGCACTACTCAGTGATGAAGATGGGTAGGAGAGAGGAAACAGCATCTAACCAAATGAATATTTCATCTATACTTATTGCCAAAGTTAAGGAGATCTGAAAAATATGCAGTTTTCATAACAGGCTTTATCTGTATGGTAATGTTAGGGGAATTTATATGATTCAGTCTAACCAATCTTACAGAGATATTAACATTAAAATGAGAGGAAGATCTACTTGGGCTAAGATCCAAAGAACTGTGCAATTAGTTCTATATAGCTTTTCAGCTTCTATTTGTTGAAAACCCATCCACCATGACACATGCCATCTTGGATTCCAGCCATCTTAAGTTGCTCTGATTCTTTTGGACAAGATAAGAAATACATTTAGGATGAGAAAAAAGAAAGAAAGAACATGATATTGAAGTGCAGATGTTTGAAAAGAAGCTAAAATTTTGGACTAAAAATCCACAGAATCCTACCATCAGTATTAACTAAGAGCTGGGGATTCTGTACGTGGTACTTTTCAAATATAATTTCGGTTTTGCATTTGGTCTGTAAGCAGAATGAATGTACCTCTCCACCACTTACTCATTCAGTGATACTAGAAAACCAATATACAACAAAACCTCCCCTCCAAAATGTACCAGTAGTCCAGCCTCATTCAAGTATGGAGAGGATATATAATGTGGTAATTCAAACTGCCATTTTTGTTGTCCTATATAAGGGCTCCATTCTTTCTGTAAGGTTCATATCTATAACAGCCATGAATGCGAGACAGGATGAATATTTGAGCACGAATGAATGGAAAGCAGGCAAAGCTAAAATAATCTTTGCTGTCATGCCTCTACGCTGCTGTTCAAATTTAAAGAAGTCGAAAACTATGTGGGAAAAGGGCAAAACAACAGGGAGGAAAACTCAAATACTTAATTTCTGTCCTATTTCCATTTTTTGGAAATAGCAGGGCATACTTCCAAAAAAACATCTGGAAGACACTGGCTCGAGGCAAGGCTGCTAGAGCAAATTTGTAGTGTTATGACAGATAATATACTTCTGCTTTCATGCCAGCACAAAAGGTCAGAGGCTCTGCCACTTGTGAAAAATGGGCTTTCCCCGCCTGTTCCTGAATTTATTTGAGCAATGAGAAAGAACATGACTGACCAGTAGAGAAGCATTCTTGAACAAACAAAGGAAAGAGGGGTTTTAAGAAAGCTACCTTTTAAAGCCAGAGCTTCCAGCATCCTCCAGCAAACCAGGACTGTTGTGGGGCCTTCAGAATTTAAACTCTGCTAGAAAACTAAGGAAATTTTCAGGGGTCCTCAAGAAAGCATACACAACAGGCTAGAACTGTTACGCACCCAAGGTTCAAGTGTTTCAGCTTCTGCAGGCTGCTGATCTGAGTTGGTAGCTCTTCAATCTGATTGTTGAAAAAGTTAAGTACCTCTAAATTCCTCAGGTCTGCAACATTTGGAGGCACAGCTGTAAAGAGAAAGGCAATACTCTCACAAACAAGTTAAGGGCACACAAAGCACAGCACATGGATTTTTGGGGACAATGAAGATCTACAAAAAGAATTAGAAATTGTTAAGGTTGTGTGTGTGTGTGTCAGGAGCAACTTGAGAAACTGCAAGTCACTTTTGATGTGAGATAATTGGCCATCTCCAAGGACATTGTCCAGGGGATGCCCGGATGTTTTACTATCCTTGTGGAAGACTTCTCTCGCGTCTCCGAATTGGGAGCTGGAACGGACAGATGGGAGCTTAACCCACTCTTCCCGGATTCAAACCACTGACCTATTGGTCAGCAGTCCTGCCAGCACAAAGGTTTAACCCATTGTGTGACTGGGGGCTCCTATTGTTAAGGTAGAAAGGCACATTAATGGACAGTTTAAAATGTTAATGATTAAAAATACAGAACACCTTTCACTGGAAAACTAGCATGGAGTAATGGACTACAGCTCTGGAGATCAGGATTTGAAATATCAATGGAAACCCATAGGGTGGTTTTGAGCAAGTCACATTCTCTCAGCCTCAGAAGAAAGCAAAAACTAACTCTCTGAACAAATTCTGCCAAGAAAGCCCTGTGACAGATTTGGGGCCACCATAAGCAGGAAACAACCCGAAAGGACACAACAACAACAGCTCTTATTGACAGAACCCAACAAATAGTGTCTTCTAACAATCTGCCGCCAGGATTTATCCTTGACCTGAAAAAACAATTCTTGTGTTTTGAAGTAACAAAAGGCTAGATCCAGTTGTGAGTTCCAGCTAGAGGAAACCCATTAAATCAATAAAGCTTATGTAAGTGTTTACTTACTATGTTTCCACTTATGCTGTTGATCTAGTGCAGCTGGAACTAATGATTAGTTAGGCTTATGTCTACCTCAGTGGTTCCCAACCTTTGGTTCTCTGGGTATTTTGGACTTCGGTTCATACCATTCCTAACAGCTAGTAAGCTGGCTGGGATTCCTGAGAGCTGAAGTCTAAAACAACTGGAGGAACAAAGGTTG
This sequence comes from Anolis apletophallus, assembly GCA_030556195.1. Classification (NCBI taxonomy): domain Eukaryota; kingdom Metazoa; phylum Chordata; class Lepidosauria; order Squamata; family Anolidae; genus Anolis; species Anolis apletophallus. The sequence goes on along the minus strand of JARBWK010000008.1, from coordinate 34,545,396 downwards.
GGAACCACTGGTCTACATATACAGGGGCCCTAGGTATTCAGGTTTCAGGACCCCCTGTGGATCCAAAATCTCTGGGTACTCAAGTACCACTATACGCAATGGTGTTCCTTATGTAAAATGGCAAAATCAAGATTTTTTTTAAAAAAAATTCAGCTGTGGACCCAGAGAGCCGATTCTACTTGCAAAGTGGTGTAAGGAATCTGGTATCAAGCTTCAGAACAGAGTGGTCAGAAAAGTGAGTCAGTGTTAAGCAACAGGAAATACTGGACCTCCATCCTGTTGAACCCTTGGATAACCCCCAAACCTTTACCAGTTGTGCCACCTCTACATGCCAGATGACAAGCATGATCACTGTAGTTACATAAATGTTCATAAAAGTTCAACCTTGGGAGCTGTAACACGTGTGTGTGTGTGTTTGTTGGCAGGTTGTGGTGTATGTGCAATGCATATGTAGCAATATCAAAGAACTATAGAGTTTGACAGAACTGGACACAGTAATCCAGGAAGGTCTCTAACTAAAGTCCTAAATGCCTAGAGATATCTCTACCAGAGAACTCTGATTTTCAAGAACCTAATATTTATCTGGAATTATCTTCCTTTTGATTTGAAGTCACTGGTTTGTAGCTTATATTCTGGAGGAGCAGAAAACAAGGTTCCTCCAGGTTCCATACAATAGTTCCTCGTATGTTTGAAGGTGGCTTTCATATCACCTCTGTTCTCCAGACTAAACATACCCAGCTCACTCAATCATTCTTCATAGGGCTTAGTTTCCGGAGCTTTTACCATCTGGTTCAGATGTTGAAGGGGGAATGGGGGGCGGGGGGTTTGGATAGATCATCTTGGGCTAATGCCGCCACCAAATCCCATGCAAAAGCATTTAAAGGGGCTTTCTATATGGTCTAGGGACTCTTAAAGTGTCTTTGGGTGGTTGAGGAGCTGGAAACACATATGGCCTGTGGGCCACATATTCCCCATCAGATTCCAGTTTTGCATTGCTGGAAGACTACCTGGCTTTGAGTCTTACTCAGCTGTCACCTAGAAGCAGCTGCCTGCTTTATCAGGCCACCTGAACTGTTTTTATGCCAGCTGGCTGATTTGTAGAACTGATGCTTTTCCCCTCGTGTTTTTACTTTCAGACAGAGTGAGTCTATAGGACTGAACTGCTTTGTCTAAGTATTTGATGTTATAATAATAAAAGATTTAAATTCATAGTTATTTGAATTTCATTGAGGTTAAGTACATTGAGAGTGTATTATTTGGCAGACATGTTCAATAATCATTTAATTTTAAAAATAGTACATGATAGTCAAATTATGTTCAACTATAAATAATAGACTGCTAAAAGGGACCAATTTTTGATTTACACCCCAGAAGGGCTATTACCAAAATAAGCAACAAAGTTACATCAGATTAGCAACAGATCAATGTGTGCCTATTTTCAATAAATACAAAAAGCCTACCTGCATGATATGAATGCTACTATTCCGATAAAGATTAAGAAACAGTATGGGTTTCATTTCCTCTATCAGTTGCTCAAGCAAAATCTAAGCAAGCAAATAATATTCATGTGTTGTGAATTGCATGTATTCAAGCTTTTGACTGTATTGTCACCGCAGGAAACAGCACTATCTTTTAACTTGATCCCTAAGCCACTTAAAACCAAATCCCTAAAATGTATGCTCATTTAGTGATGTTGAAATATTTAAGAATAATGGGTTTGTATTTATTTATTTCAATTCAGTGAGAACATAAATCAAATCGCCTAACAGCATTGTAGATTAAGCAGTTGCATATTTAAAGTTTCAGCAGTAAATACAGTTGGATAATTTCTGAAGCTGGCCTTTGGGAGAAGATATCTTAAACTTTTAATTGATGCTATTGAGTCCTGTATTTTATGGAACACGGGATTTTAGAGGTATTTTAATTGAATTGTAATTACCTTTAAGATGATGGTTGCTATGGAGCATCTTTTAACATGTATGGTTTTATGCTTGTTTAAATAAGTGAGTAATGTTTACATTATTTTTTGTTATAGTGTTGTGAGCTGCCTTGGGTCCATCCAAAGAAAGGCGGCACATAAATCCCTGAAATAAAAAAATAAAATAATAATTTTCTCCAACCTTTAAAGGCCAGGATCCAATTATTTCCTTAGTAAAAATGAAACTGGGAATTCAGCATTTCTTCCCCATTATGGCCTTTGTGCCCCATAAAGTAAGGGGTAGGCATCCCCAGTGTAGGAAGGACTGAAAAGCCACAACATGAAATGCAGAACTGAAAAGCCACTGCATAAAACATTTGGATCAAATTAGGAAATGCTCCATTTATGGAAGTGGTTCCCAACTTTTTTTGGCCAGGGACCACTTTGACCAGAGACCACTTTGACCAGGGACTACTCTTCAACATTAGTACCAAAAGGGTTACAAATGAGTTTTTGGTCGACTTTAGATTTGGTTTGGGGTGCTGATTCAGAAAATTGCATTGGATAGACCACATCAGCTCTAGTTTCTGATACCGAACATATGCCCTGGTCAGCAACAGGGAAGGAGTGGCAGGTGGTGTGAAAGGGGTGGTAATAAATAAAATAAATAAAGAGGAAGGAGGCTCACAGATCAGATTTTTGACCTCGCTGCCCACTAGTGGTCTGCGGCCCACAGGTTAAGAACCATTGATTTATGGGATGAAAGCTGTTAGCAAACATTGCAACCAAGGTACAGTTGCTCCTCCACCCTGAGGTTTTGACTTTTGTGGATTTGATTATTCACGGATTTGATTTTTCCCAGAATTTCATGGTCCTCCAATGTGACTCCAATGTCAAATTTCTCCAGTCATGCTGGATTACCTAGAGATTTTATGAAGAAACACATCTCTAGGACATAATAAGCTCTTCAGCCATGGAATCAGGGGACAGGTCTTGTCCTGGATTGGAACCTGGCTAAACTGTAGGAAACAAAGGGTGGTAATAAACGGACACTTCTCTGGGTGGAAAGAGGTGAGAAGTGGCGTACCCCAAGGTTCAGTTTTAGGACCGTTACTTTTAATTTATTCATAAATGATCTGGATGTAGAAGTAAATTGTGAGGTAGCAAAGTTTGCAGATGACACTAAACTGTTCAGGGTAGTTAAAAATGAAACTGATTGTAAAGAGCTCCAGAAAGATCTCTCGAAATTGAGTGAATGGGCAACAAAGTGGCAAATGCATTTTAACCTAAACAAGTGTAAAGTCATGCACATCGGGGCAAAGAACCCCAAATACACTTATCAACTGATGGGATCAAAGCTTTCTGAGACAAACCAGGAAAGGGATCTTGGGGTTTTGGTGGACAGCTCAATGAAGATGTCAACCCAGTGCGCTGCAGCAGCGAAAAAGCAAATTCTATGCTTGGCATGATCAGGAAGGGAATCGAAAATAGGTTGGCAAATGTTGTATTGCCTCTCTACAAATCTATGGTGAGGCCACATCTGGAGTACTGTGTACAATTCTGGTCACCGCACCTCAAGAAGGATATAACGGAACTGGAAAAGGTACAAAGAAGGGCAACAAAAATGATCCAAGGGATGGAGCAGCTCCCTTATGAAATCAGGTTGCAATGCCTTGGTCTTTTCAGCCTTGAAAGACGGCGTTTAAGAGGTGACTTGATCGAAGTGTATAAAATCATGCATGGGATAGAAAAGGTGAATAAAGAAAGAATATTTTCTCTGTCACACAACACTAGGACTAGGGGGCACTCCCTAAAGCTCCAAGGTAGGAAAGTTAGGACTAATAAAGGGAAATATTTCTTCACCCAGAGGGTCATTGGGTTATGGAACTCACTTCCAGAGGAGGTTGTGACAGCTGTCAGCCTGGACAGCTTCAAAGCAGGATTAGACAGATTCATGGATAAGTAGTTACTGAAATGGACTCTCTAGGACTTCTAATGTAATTTTATGGTCAACTTCCACAGGTTTTGTGTTAGAAGACCTAGAAATTCCTAGGGAGGTGTTCCCTAAGATTAAAAACAATAGCAATTTCTGAACCTGTGCTTGTTCTTTCTCATGGAAGTCCTGTGCTCCTAACCCCAGCAGATGTGGAGGCAGATTGCAAAATCTACTGCAACAAGAGATGAAAACACACTGATTCAGAGTTTTCTTTTAAGTATATCATACGCCCACTCCACAAAATGTATTGTTTGCCAAAAATTAAGAAAGAAATGATTTCAGAATGAGGAATAAAATAAGATAAAGGCATAAACCCATTTACTAATTCGAACCAGACAGGATTCGCTGCAGTAGTGGATATAGCCACTTTTACCACCTATCTATCTTTCTGCCAATCCTAAGATTCAAGGCAGCTTCAAAAGTTAAAACGGTACAGTTAAAAGTTCAAAATTAAAATGTAATTGAAATATCAATAGCATGCCCATTAAAAGAAAAACAACAGAGCTACAACACATCATCACAAATCCTTTCCCCAATGAGCAATCAGTCTTCAAAGGCCTGCCAGTACCAAAAGGTCTTCACCTGCCTTTGGAAGGATATCAAAGAGGGGTATCCTCTTCAGGAACAGAGTGTAAATGTTGATTTGCCATTCTAACTGCAACTGGTAATTGGATTTCAGCCAAAATCTCTTTATATATTGCTGCATGGCCTTTTGTTCCCCCTAAATGATTTCAAAGCAAACGTAGGACTTTTCCTAGAAAAGAACTTTTAAATGTTACTGAACATCTTTAGATCCAGGAATGCAGCCTGGGATTCTGCCAAACATATTCCTCCACAACATGATGTGCAAGGCCTTGAGAGGACCACATTTTCTAACTCCCCCCCCCCCCCTCGCATGGCTTGAAATTTTCAAGAAATCGTACATCTCTGATAGCAACAAACAACTTCAGCCAGTCTAAATAATTTGCATCAACTAGAAATATTTGTACATTTGTTTAGATTAGGATTTTCAACCCAATGTGTTCTCTTTTTGGCTTACAGAAATAAAGCCAGTACTCCAGCATTCTTAGGATACAATTAAAGCAAGTCTAAAGATAAAGGTAAAGATTTCTGCTGACATTGAATCTAGTCATGTCCAGCTCTGGGGATTGGTGTTCATCTCCATTTCTAAGCTGAAGAGCCAGCATTGTCTATAGACACCTCCAAGGTCATGTGACCAGCATGACTGCATGAAATGCTGTTATCTTCCCACCAAGGCAGTACCTATTGATCTCCTCAAATCTGCGTGTTTTCAAACTGCTAGGATGGAAGCAGCTGGGCCTAACAGTGGGAGCTCACCCTGCTCCCCGGATTCGAACAGTCAACCTTTTGGTCAGCAAGGCTAAGCACATTTAAATCCAAAGAAAGCAATGGAGAAACTTTTAGGAAGGTTTGCATGATGCACTTTTCATGCTGATAATCCCATTTACTGCTAAATTTCCGGGCATGGAAGGCATCCAGGTACTTTCTGAACAATTATGGAAGAGGCTGTTGTGAGTTTTCCGGACTGTATGGTCATGTTCTAGAAGCATTCCCTCCTGGAGTTTCGCCTGCATCTATGGTAGGCATCCTCAGAGGTTGTGAGGTCTGTTGGAAACTAAGAAAATGTGGTTTATATATCTGTGGAATGTCCAGGGTGGAAGATATATAAACCCAATTATCCTAGTTACCACAGCCTCTGAGGATGCCTGCCATACATGCAGGCGAAACGTCAGGAGAGAATGCTTCTGGAACATGGCCATACAGCCCAGAAAACTCACAACCACCCAGTGATTCCGGCCATGAAAGCCTTCGACAATACATTAAATTACGGAAGACAAGCAAAAGAACTTGAGAAATTTTCCTGCAACCCAAGAACAACACAGGCAAGCAGGCTACAACCTTCCTGGAAGTTACACTCCCTAATGTAATTAAACTCATTCTGCAGGTATTGGCCTTTTTGACAGGATGAGGGATTATTTTACTCTCCTCACTAAATCAGTCCAATTTAAAAGGACAAATTATTGTAAATGTGAATTAAGGATGGGATATGCAGACTCTGGATGCATTCGCTGTACTGGATGCTTCTTTTCAATCCACTTTGGAGGATGATAAAAGCTTTGGATCACAGTCTTTTCAAGTGAGTACTGCACCAGTTGAATCGTAAATAAAGTTGGAAAATTCTGTTCTGTAGGGGCCTCCTATTAAAATGTAATGTGCAAGAATGTGTGGTATCATATTGGAATATGCTAAACCCCTTGTCTAAGGCCCCTACCACACAGCTGTATAAAAACTACATTGTACTGGATTATATGACTGTGGACTCAGATAACCCAGTTCAAAGCAGATATTGTGGATTATCTGCCTTGATATTCTGGGTTATATGGCTGTGTGGAAGGGCCCTTTCATGAATTTCTGGCAAAGATATATTTTTGTGTTACATTATAAAAACAACCCAACCTATACACACTTATTTACATACATAACCTTCACAGTACATATCCAAGTGGCTCTGAGCACCGATGAATAAGAGTTGCTTTTGACATTGTCATTGTGTACTTCTAAAGCATTGAAAAATGAGTAGCCGGAGAAGCCCACAATTATAACATGTTGAAAATGCACAACAGGCAAAGCTCCACTTGATAAAGATCAAGAGTCACTTCATGGAGAATATCCACATGAGAGCTATGCTTAGGTAGCTAAGCTCTTAACAAGAGACCCCCAAATACATCTGAATGCTCATCCCTCCAGAACGGATACTATGCTAGGAACAAATGCATTACTATGGCCCAATGAGAGATACTTTTGGGATCATCATCACCATCACATTTCTTTAAGTCAGTGTTTTTCAACCTTTTTTGAGCCGCAGCACATTTTTTACATTTACAGAATCCTGGGGCACACCACCAACCAAAATGACACAAAATGACACTCTAACACAGTAATACATACAGTACCTGTATAGTTAATATGTTTTTAAATGTATTTATACACTCAGTGTGAAACCTGGGCCTGTTTTAATGAACACAACATAGATATCCTGGCAGGAATGGCAGAAAGACACACACGGTCTTGCTCAGCAGCTGTCAGTCTCTACTAACCCAAGGAGGGACCATCAGTCAAAAAATTGATTTTGTCATTTGGGAGTTGTAGTTGCTGGGAGTTATAGTTCACCCGCAATCAAAGACCATTCAGAACTCTACCAATGATGGAATGGAATCAAATTTCCCACACAGAACTCCCATAATGAAGAGAGAATACTGTAAGAGTTTGGTGGGCATTGACCTTGAGTTTTGGAGTTGTAGTTCACCTATATCCAGAGAGCACTGTGGACTCAAACAATATTGGATCAGGACCAAACTTGGCATGAATGCTCAATATGCCCAAATGTGAACACAGATGGAGTTTGGGGAAAATAGACCCTGACATTTGGGAGTTACACTTTCTGGGAATTATAGTTAACACACAATCAAAGAGCATCCTGAACTCTTGAAACATTGAATTGAACCAAACTTGGCATATTGAACTCTCATTACCAACAGAAAGTACTGAAAGGGTTTGTTTGGGAATTGACATTGAGTTTGGAAGTTGTAGTTCACCTACGCCCAGAGAGCACTGTGGACTCAAATAATAATGGATCTGGACCACACTTGGCATGAATATTCAATATGCCCAACTATGAACACACATGGATTTTGGGGGAAATAGACCTTGACGTTTGGGAGTTGTAGTTCACCTACATCCAGAGAGCACTGTGGACTCAAATAATGATGGGCAGGCCTCTTCCTCATGGGGAGGGGGACACTCCACCCCTTTCCGATCCTCCCTCCGCTCACCTCAGCCTCTCTGCCAGCCTTTCCTCCTCCTCAAATGGCGACTGCTGAGAAGGGGGCAGGGCCCGAGTGACGTCACCTTTACCTCCTCCCTCCCTCGATTGGAGGCTGGCTGGCACGCGGGGAGGGGAAACGGCTGAAGGAGGCAGCGCCCCGGCCCCTTCTACTTCGCCACCCCCCCCCCCCCCGCAAGCAGCAGCAGCAGGAGTTCGGCAGGAGGGGGAAGAAAGGGTATATTGGAGGTTTTTCCACGGCACACCTGATGATCGCTCATGGCACACTAGTGTGCCAGGGCACACTGGTTGGGAAACATGGCTTTAAGTTATCATTTGAAGTTGAGAATTTGTTTACATCCCTAACTTCAAAGGGGAACTTTAAGAAATGTACCTTTTTATACTATAGGATGATACCCAGCTCTCTCTCTTGTTGTCATCTCAATCCAAAGCATATCAGATTCAGTATATTTAGGTCCAAAACTGATAACACAGTAGATAATGATGTGCAACTGGGAGCCCCCGGTGGTGCAATGGATTAAACCCTTGTGCCAGCAGGACTGCTGGCGGACAAGGCAGTGGTTCAAATCTGGGGAGAACAGGTTGAGCTCCCTCTGTCAGCTCCAGCTCCTCATATGGGGACATGAGAGAAGCCTCCCACATGGATGGTAAAACATCAAACATCCATGTGTACCTTGGGCAACATCCTTGCAGACAGCCAATTCTCTCACACCAGAAGCAACTTGCAGTTTCTCAAGTCACTCCTGACAATAAAAAATATGACGAGCAACTTAAAACTCAATTTAACCAAGACGGAGGTGTTAATAGCTTTTAACAACCATAGGCAAATATGACGTTTGAGGGACCTATTTTGTTTTTTAATAGGACCTCAAGAACCACTGAGAACCAGAAATGCGCTGAAGTCACAGTCCCTCCACACAAAAGTTGCGCTCATGCCTACCTCGACCAATCTTCATTCTGAAACTTTTCAATTACATGGGTCAAATAATGGTGTTTCAGCAATTGCTTTAAAAGTGAGACTCTGCATTCCATGTCAATTCATTACACATCTCTCAGAGAGCCAGGAAGAGATCTAGATGCAGCTTCTGTCCATTGTGATCTACAAGGTGTAGATCAGGAAATATGGATCAGAAAGCATGTTTAGAGAAGTTAACTCTCTACTCTTGGCAAAATGTATGGTTTTCATGTTCCAGTTGAACCATGAACATTGTCATTTTCTGTAGATGGTGTTTCTTGCTGTAAATTTTCAATGGACTGAGTGAGGTGATACAGTTCTTTCAGATCTTAACAGAGGGTAGTTAGTGTGGGACCTATCTACACCGCCATGTAATCTAGTTTCTAAATGTAGATTTAGTGCATTGAACTGGATTATACAGCAGTGTAGACTCAAAGCAGTTATTTGCATTCTGAAACTGGATTATATGGCAGTCTAGATCCAGACATTGGTGTGTAATCCGTGAAATCTCATGCTAAAATAAAAACCAACCAATCTTAAAGGTACAGCTACACTTTTCTCCCCTCCCTTCCCTCTTTTTAATGCTGCAAGTGACTAATATATCTTTGAAAATTACCATGCTTTACATATGTAAGATCTTGTTTTTGTGAATGCCAACTGAATGTGAACATCTGTGCCTTTGTGTAACTGTGAACAGTTCCAAAAAGACTTTCACATAAAGACTATACCAATGTATAGACTGCACCATTTCATTAGTTCGAGGAAATGCCTGTTGGATTACGGACAGAATCTGTTCACAGAAAATGAAAGCTTCATGAATCTTTGTTAAATACGTCTAAAGAACCAGCATGATGAAGTTTTTAAAATACAAACTCAGAAGACTGTACAGAATTAGCCATTACTAAAGATAATGAGTAAAGTTTGAAGCAAACAGGCTAGTAGCAGAAGATTGGATATTGTGATGCTACATTTCCCGAGAAAGTGATAGGATTCACTGAAAACTGCTGCACAGGAAGAGGGTTGAATGATAACTTTTAGGGTTATGGTATAGAAGTAAAGAAATATCATTAGATTTTCCTCATTATGATGCAACAAAACACAATTTTAGATTTACAGAGCCATAATCGATGACTATATACCTGCAGAGTTTTATGCAGACACCTACATAAAAGCTCCAACCATCACCTCAAAAAGAAGCACAATTAAAGCCCTGGCAGACTGTGCAAAAAGAATCTGCAAACCCCACCTCCTCCAAGGTGAAGTGAACCACCTAAATTGGGCTCTACAGGCCAATGGAGACCACCACAGACATCAGAAGAGCTGCAAGACTGAGAACAAGCCAGGAGAGTAAAAACAAAGATCCACCCAGAGGAAAAGTGTCAAGGGAACCACTGACCGCATAGGGGAGCTGATGAAGAAACTCAACCTACAGACTATCTACAGATCCACTAAGAAAATCCAACAAATGCTATGATCAGCAAAGGACAAGAGGGATCCTCTCACCTCTGCAGGAGTCTACCGTATACCATGCAGCTGTGTACACGTCTACACATGGACCACCAAACATGAATCAAGGAACATGAAAGGCACTGCAGACGAATTCAACCAGAGAAGTCTGCCATAGCAGAGAACCCAATGAACCAACCTGGACACAGCATATTATTTGAGGACACAGAAATGCTGGACTGCTCTAACAACCACCATGTCAGACAACACAGAGAAGCTATTGAAATCCACAAGCATGTGAACAATTTCAACAAAAAGGAGGAAAGCATGAAAACGAACAAAATCTGGCTACCAGTATTAGAAAACCCTCTAAAATCCAGACAGTAAATAAAGAACAACACTCAAAAACAAAATTCCAGACAAGGACAATCATAATCACAGACAAGAGACTGCAAGGCTATTCTATGCAAATCAAGGTGGCCAGCAAATTCACACCTCAAGCAGACAAAAGTTCTTTCTCCCACCCTGGACATTCCACAGATATATAAACCCCACGGATTCCCCCCCCAATGAAGGATTCCCCCAGGCAGGAATAGCCAAGCCTTGAAGCTGCAAGGCTATTCTATGCAAATCAAGGTGGCCAATTGCAACATTCACACTTGCCTCAAGCAGACAAAAGTTCTTTCTCCCACCCTGGACATTCCACAGATATATAAACCCCACTTGTCTTGTCTGCAACAGACCTCACAAATTCTGAGGATGCCATAGATGTGGGTGAAACGTCTCGAGAGAATGCTTCTGGACAGGGCCGTAGCCAGGATTTTGATTCGGGAGGGGCTGAGTTTGATTCCAGGGGGGGGGCTGAGTCCGAGTGAGAGAGGGTCTGCCCTGGCAAACCTTTTGTATCGTTATCCCAATACCCCCATACATATGGGATATATTGAGCATGGTGATCAGATCATGATATGAATAACAGTTTAAATAATGTACCAGAAAGGCCTTTTCGCAGACCACCCTGAGAATTTCGGGGGCTGAAGCCCCTCAAGCCCCCCCTCCCCCGGCTACATGCCTGCTTCTGGAACATGGTCACACAAACCTGAAAACTCACAGCAATACCTGCAGATTGGTTTTCTACTTTCCTTCATCATGAAAGTAAAGATGGAATTAGACTATTCATTCAGTTACTTCTACTGTTTTCAATGTTGTCAGCCTCTTTTTAGAGAGAAAAAGCATGATGCTAATGATGATAATCGCTACCCAGAGTTTTATTTGCTTAGCTTCAATGAAGCTTCCTTGTCGCATGTCTTGGGCCAGTTTCTGGAATCAGTTTAGAGTATTTCAGCAAAAAATGGTTACTGATTCAACAAGAAAACATTGTACATAGATTAACCTGGATACTCAAAATGAAATACATACTAAACCCTTTCCCAGTTCTCATTTTTTCTTCTTCTTTTCCTGAGAAGATTATATATTTGCTAAATCCCTTCAACATGTAGGCTGACTTAAAATATGGTTATTGATTTTATTCTAAGCTTCAGGAAAAGGACCCCCTTTTTAGTTTAACAGATGAAAGACATTTTGACACAAGTATTGTGCAGAGCTTGCCAGCCTCTATTCTCATATGACATAGAATGGATTGGATAACTAGTCAAATAGGCTTAAGCATTTAACTCACGTGCGTTCACAAAATGGATTAAGTCTACAAACACTTCGTACCATTATTGTAAGACTTCAAATTACATGGGCATAATGTTTATATTAGAAAGCGATCCAATCTAGGACTGGCACTCGGTGCTTTCAAGCCAATTTATATTGGTCAAAGTGAGAACTGTAGTTTTACAAGGTATTCTGCCTTCTCTGTCAAAGAGTGCTGGTGCCTCACCAAATGACAACTCCAAGGATTCCATAGTATAAAGCCATGGTCGTTAACGTGGTATCAAACATCATTAATACAACAGTGTACATGCACCGTAAGCTACACTGCCATAACATGTTCCTTCAGACTGAAAACAGAAATCTACTTTATTCTGCCTTCTCTGCCAAAGAGTGCTGGTGCTTCAGGCCCAAGTAGTCTAGTGGTTCCCAACCTTTTTTTGAGACTGAAAACAAATCTACTTTATAGGACCAGTGGTTCCCAACCTTTTTTTGAACCAGGACCACCTTGACTAGAGACCACTTTGACCAGAGATCAATTTGACCTGGGACCACTTTGACCAGGAACCACTCTCCAACATTAGTATCAAAAATGTTACAAATCAGTTTTTGGTTAACTTTAGATTTGGTTTGGTTAGTTGGAGTGCTGATTCTGAAAATTGCAGTGAATAGACCACATCAGCTCTAGTTTCTGATACAGAACATATGCCATCCAGTAGTTGCCAACTGCTTGCCCACAGAAAACCATATAGAGGTGATGTGGTCTATCCAATGCAATTTTCTGAATTGGCACCCCAAATAACCCAGGAACAGGCATAAAAACAAAGGCACCAAAGTACTCCCACTTCCAGGTGCCACATGGACTGGCTCCGTCCAGGGGGAGGGAGAAGAAACAGCAGTCAAATGGCTTTTTTCATGCCTTTCGTGTGTAGTCAGCGTCTCTCCTCCCAACATTCCCGTTGCCTCGGCACTAAAAAAGTTTTGCGAGACCAGTCACTCTTGTTGCAACGGTGTACTAATGGTGAAGTAAGTAACCCCCAGAAGTAACTAAACTGTAACTTCTACAATCCTTATACTTCATAGGGTGCATCTCCACTGTAGAATTAATGCAGTTTGACACCACTTTAACTGCCAGGGCTCAATGCTATGGAATCCTGGAAGTTGTAGCTTTACAAGCTCTTTAGCCTTCTACACCAAGGAGTGCTATCTCCCCAAACTACAAATCCCAGGATTCCATAGCACTTAGTCATGGGAGTTAAAGTGGTGTCAATCTGCATTAATTGGGGCAGTGTGGGTACACTCATTGTGTGCATGCTAGATTGGGAATGAAGACATTTGCAGTCCAACACCATGGGAAGTGGTGTATAATAATAATAATAATAATAATCTCCCCAAGGGGACTCAGGGCGGCTTCCAACATAATAAAGGCAAACATTCAACGCCTGTATAAAACAGAAGTAAAAATATAAACAACAAACAATACAATACATTATATAATGAATTAAAACAAGTAATTTAAATAATGATCATTAAATAATTATCAATCAGTAATAATCAATTCTGGCAGACAAAAGAATTCTCTAAAATTCTAGAGTGAGTTCTTTCATTTCATCTGATAGACAGTATTTTTAATGGGGGAAATGCCTATTACTGAACCTGGGATATTCTGAAGGCAAAGCTTGTGTTATAACACTGAGCTACACTCCCTCCTTCTGCGTGAATATCATTTCACTTTGGCTCCAGATTTAACACCACAATAAATACTCAATTTGCACATTGTTATCTACCGTTTTGGATAAATGTTTTAAAAGACTGCTGCTTCAACCCTGAGTTGCGACCAAATAGAGCTTTAGCTTTCAGTTATGCCCGTGGTTTCATTTCATTTCATTTATTTATGAAGGAATATTTATATCTCACACTCCTAACAGGCTCTTGCTCAAGGCTGCTAACAAAAAGGATCTTGATTAAAGAAACGCAAACTAAATCATATCAGGAGGAAGGCATAAAGTACACATGAAAAAATAAATAACACTAAACAGAAAAGTATGTTTAATCCTATCACCAGGCACTTATTTAAATCCAGACAACCAACAACCAACAAACACACTGCAAGCTGAAAATAAAGTTTTCAAAAATGTCCTAAAGCAGTAGCAAATAATTTCATGGCAATTTTTAAACCTGCTTCTCTCACTGGGTCATGTTAGTGTACTGGGATGCAACATGAGTAACATCACATCACGTTGGACTGTCATTTAAAAGAGAATTTGCCATTGAAAAACTGAATTAGGATCTTTCAGAGACTTGAGAGTTTTTGAGGGGCTGTAAGAAAAAACAAAAACAACAACAACAAAAACACAAATGGCCCTTTAGCATTGAAGGCATTTCAGGCTAAACAATGTCTTGAAAACTATCCTCAATGATTTTTTAATGTGAAACCTTTGGGGTTGTTGTGGGATTTGGTAGTATTGAAGGTCCCATGTTTCCCATCCCTACCTTACAGTGCATGCTGCAAGGAAGGAATCCCACTGGAGCATTGCAGCACACCCATATACTTGGAAATTACCCTGGACCGTGCTCTGACTTACAAGAAGCACTGCTTGAATAGCAAGCAAAATGTGGGTGCTAAATAATATCACACGAAAGCTGACTGGCTCAACTTGGGGATCACAATGAAACACAGTGAAGACATCTGCCCTTGCGCTTTGTTACCTGGCTGCTGAATATGCATGCTCAGTGTGAAACACATCTCACCACATTAAAACAGTGGATGTGGCTCTTAATTAGACATGCCGCATTATCACAGGATGCCTATATCCCATACCACTGGAGAAATTGGTATGGGATATAGGCATACCGGTATTTTTAGCCGGTATTGCACCATCTGCTATCTGCCAGGAAGTAGCAGCCAATAATGAAAGGACTAAGTGACATATTTCGCCCATCCTCTGTTTGGATATCAGCCAGCATGCCAACACCTTAAATCAAGAAATGGGTAAGATCTACAGACTCACAGAAACACCTCAGCAAGCGAGAGTCCAAAAATGGCAGGCTAAAACCCAGCACCTCAATCATCTGATACTGGAGGAGAGACTCCCCCCGGGCACACAAACGACTGGGTGACTTGGAAGGTGCTGAACGGGCTGCACTCTGGCACCAAGAGGTGCAAAGACATCCTTTTAAAGAAATGGTGCCACAAAGTGGAGTCCACAACATGCGAGTGTGGAGAAGAGCAAACCACAGACCACTTACTACAATGTAGTTTGAGCCCTGCCACATGCACAATGGAGAACCTTCTTACAGCCACACCAGAGGCACTCCAAGTGGCCAGCTTCTGGTCAAAGGACATTTAGTATAATGCCAAGTTTTTAGCTCTCTTTGTGTTTTTAAATAACTGTACCCTGAATTCACTTCTGACATGATAAAATTAAAATTACTTCTTTAAGGAAAGGATGACAAAGACTAGCTATAGACACACAAAGGGTCACTACCAGCAGATTGTTCTAACTTGTGGTCTAAATCTAACAAGAATAAAAACACTGAATTAATGTAGCTTCATGTCTATCAATCCATTACATGGGTTACCTTAGTTGGGACAAACAATTGGATATAGGCCAATGAATTGGGAAAGTGAGCCACACCACTGTGGGACAGTTGACATACTGAATAAGAATGCTTGCTTGTAACGTCTAAATATGTTCTTTATTGTCACGCATGGATCAGAACTGCGCTAACATGTCCACCCAGCGTGCATCTGCACTGTGGAGTTAGTAGAGCTTGACTTAATGTTATGGAATCGTAACAAGTTGTAGTTTTATAAGGTCTTTAACTGTCTCTTTCAAACAATGCAGGTTCCATACCAGACAGCTCTTGGGATTCTATAGCAGACATGGGCAAACTTTGGCTCTCCAGGTGTTTTGGACTTCAACTCCCACAATTCCTGGCCTCAGCCCCCTCAGGAAGGCGCCTGAGGCCAGGAATTATGTGAGTTGACGTCCAAAACACATGGAGGGCCAAAATTTGCCCATGCCTGTTCTTATAGCATTAAGGGATGGTAATGAAAGCCGCGTCAAACGGCATTCATTCTGTTGTGTAGACGCAATCCGAGTCACAAACAAACATTCCATTACAAACTCCTGTTACTCCAATCCTAGTTGACCTGAAGCTTCAGAAAACAAATCCAAATAAAATAAAATATCTCAAGAGTGACCTCCACTGGACATGTCAGGCAACACTTTAAAAAATATCACTGACCATAACAGCTTTCACACTCAAAAAGAGTGGAAAACCAATGTAACTAACCTTCTCAATGTGTTTTGTGGTGTAAGATTAACTCTGAGAAGCAGTCTCAATACATTCTCTATCAGGTTGAAAGATGCTGGATAATTTAAGAGCCCTGGACTACACAAAGACATCAATGTAAGCATCTTCCATATGAACAGACCCCCCCCCCCCCGGTGGCGCAATGGGTTAAACCCTTATGCCGGCAGGACTGAAGACCAATAGGTCAGAGGTTTGAATCTGGGGAGAGTGCAGATGAGCTCCCTCTGTCAGCTCTAGCTCCCCATGAGGGGACATGAGAGAAGTATCCCACAAGAATGGTAAAACATCAAAACATTTGGGGTCCCCTGGGCAATGTCACTGCAGACAGCCAGTTCTCTCACACCAGAAGCGACTTGCAGTTTCTAAAGTCGCTCTTGACATGTTAAGAAAAAATCCATATGAACAAACCAATACTTGAGTCCCATAATGAATGTACAGATGTGTTTATTAGTGGATTATATACAGGAAAGGCGAGATTTGTTTTGACTCCTTGCTTCTGGTTTGATTTTATATTACTTTATTATAATTTTGTATTGTATGTTGGAAAGTAATTGTACAATGCCCAGCGAACCTTGATTATTATCCAAATGTGTAATTAATATATAGAGAAATAAGGCAATCCTTGCTTTAAAAGAATTGTATATCTCCAAAAGTTGCAGGATCCATTTCTTGTTCAATTCAAAATTAGAATGATTTGTACATTTTTTGTAATTAACATGCTAGATAAAATTTCTAGCATAAGTCTTTTTGGTCTCAATCTATTTCAACAGATAGTGTTCAGCTAATGAAAACTTATGCTAGACATTTCTTCTTCATACTCAAAAAGGTGCTGCTGCATTCCTTTTTGTTTTTCCAAGCCAAAAGTGTGCCTCCAAATTTTGACAACTCTATCATGGGGTTTTCTTGGTAAGATTTGTTCAGAAAGGGGTTGTCTTTCTTTCTCCTGAGGCTGAGACAAAGGTCTCAGTGGGATTTCATGGCTGAACTGTAATTTTTGTAAAATATTTTAAAAAGATTTTCTATGTGTTTTATATCACAAAGTATTAAAATATAAAACATATATGCACCATTAAATCTAATACGCAACCTCAATTTCCAAAACCCTGAAACCCATAAAAGTGTTTGTTGCTGAATCTAATGCTCAGTGCACTCTTTGTAATTTGGCCAAAGAAGCTGCCACACATTTAAAATTCCTTATTTAAAAACAAAACTGTTAGAACACCAAAAATTCCAGCGCTGGAAAGAAAAACTTTGCATCTATGCCTTGGTTCAATACTATAGAACAGTGGTTCTCAACCTGTGGTCCATGGACCACCAGTGGTCCACAAGAACTAAAATATGGTCCGCAGCCTCACCATTATGACACCGTTGCGACAAGAGCAACTGGTCTCGTAAAACCCTCTTGTTGTGCCGAGACTTATTAAATATGGTTTTCTGTGGGAGAACAATAGCGACTGCTGGATGGCATATGTTCTGTATCAGAAACTAGAGCTGACGTGGTCCATCCAATGCAATTTTCTGAATCAGCACCCCAAATAACCAAACAGAATCTAAATTTGACCAAAAACTGATTCGTAACATTTTTTATACTAATGTTGGAGAGTGGTCCCTGGTCAAAGTGGTCCCTGATCAAGTCCTCCCTGGTAAAACAAAAAACAAAAAAAGTTGGGAACCACTGCTATAGAAGCATGGGGACTGTAGTTTTACAGTTCCCATGATTTAATCTGAATTGTTTTTAATACTAATGATGCTTAATAATACTATAATTTTTGTATATTTTTAATTGTATTGCAATGTTTTTAACGTTCGCCACTTTGAGTCTCCTTATGGAGAGAAAAAGCAGGATACGAATAAACACAACTATAATAATAAAAATACAAAGTCTGGAGCCTTCTCTGCCAAAGAATGCTGGTGCCTCACTAAACTAAATCTCCCAGGATTGCATAGTATTGAGCTTTGACAATTAGTTTAATTCCTTTCATTTATATACCGCTTTTCTCTTTGTGTCCCTGGGGGGACTCAAAGCATTTCACAGCAAAGTGAATGGCAATTAAATTAAATTAGACAAAGGTCCCTCAAATAATACCTCCAGGTGCAGCTCCTAAAGCAGCTTCCCCCTTTGCTTCGGCTCAGCACTAAGATTGCCATATTATGTCAATGTAATGCACACTTTAATTTTGGTGAGGAAATTCAGCCCCAAAAAAAGAGCATTAAATTTGAGTAAAAAGAGTAATATATAATATAATTTAACATATAATATGGATTTGTTATTTTTTCTTATTTATGACAACTTTGTATGTGCCTCCCCACTCATGGCTAAAGAAGTATTTCCAAAGGATACCAGGGTTGGTTGATTGATTTTAATATTTTTTACTTTTGTTCTCTCTCTCTCTTTTTAAAGGAGCTCTGAAACCATCACAGAGGCATGGAAGCAGTCTCCCTCCTTTTCTGCATTAAATACTGATATCACTCCATGCGAAAGATATGTTGGCAGAACAGTGAATGGTATCTTAAGCAGAAGTCATACAAAAACGGTGAAACAATAACAAAAATGTGAAACCATGGCACTCCAGGTTACTGTTACACTATAGTTTCACCTGTTTTTGTCATTGTGACAGATTGAGCCAGAAACCCTAACATTGGAAAATACTGGACATCTCCTTACCTTCCATACATATTTATCGCTTTAGAAAAATGGACATATTTACTATCAACAACAGAACCGCAAAGCCGGCAGACTCATTTATATGCCAGGAAGCTGGGAAGAGATGCTAATATGACCTTAGTGGGGCATATCAAGTGTCACTGACACTGTTTTCTCTAAGTCATTTTGAGGACAATCTACTCAAGAAATTAATTGCATCTTTTTAAAGGATTAGGTCAAGACTGTCCAAAGTGACAAATAATGAAAGTGAAATTCACTCCGACGCGAGAGTATTGGGGGTGGGGGTGGCTTAATGAACATTTAAAATTTATTATTTATCAGATCTGAACTCCACCTTGGAGCAATTTCTTCTGAGTGGTTTACAAAGTCCCACAATTCATTTATATTTACATTTTTTAAAAATTAGAAATTGACTTACTTGTGAGCTTGTTGTGGCTGAGGACCAGCTGGGTGATGTTTGACAGCGTGACTGTTAATGAACAGAAAGAGACAACAAATGCATAAATTGGGGGAGATGACATCATAAACACAATTGAATAGGAACATTATCAGACAAATGGGAGCATATAAAGTCCTAAAACTTTAAAAGCTACTATTTCCCAGATGTGGAAAACTTTTCGAGATCCAGGAAACTCCTTATATCTCCCACTAGATTTTGGCAAGATGAATCCTATAAACATTATGTTTGTACATCTGTAATAATAATAATAATAATAATAATAATAATAATAATTTATATCTCACCCTTCTCCCCTAAGGGACTCAGAGCGGATTACAACATTTACAGCAGACATAGGCCAACATTCAATGCCTCAGTATCACATACAATGAGACACAAACACAGAAAAGGCAAAGGCTTCTCCTTTCATTTCTGGCTTCTGGAGATGATGCTCATCTCTAGCTTCTTTGGGGGTGTTCTCCATTTTGAAGCCAAGGAGCCTGCATTGTCACCTCCTCGTTGTGTGGCCAGCAAGACTGCTTGAAGCGTCTTTTGCCGTTTCCCGCTAAAGTAGAACCTATTTATCTACTCACATTTGCATGTTTTCGAACTACTAGGTTGGAAGGAGCTAGGGCTAACAGTGGGAGCTCACCCCATCCCGTGGATTTGAATTGCCAACCTTCAAGTCACCAGTTCAGCAGCACAACCCATTGCGTCACCATGCCATTTTACTTTATGTTCACATCAACCTTTGATCTTTTTAAAATAAATGTGCATTAAAAGTAGAAATTACTTAAACCACTCAAATATTTTAATTGTCATGGCTGGAAGAGAATACAGAATTTATGCCCATTTGAAATATTGGTACAGTAGACTCAGTTAACTGGCACCTATGGTAGTTGATGCTGGATAAATAAACTTTCCGGTTGCTTGAGAGTTACTATTAAACATAGGCCTAACTAATAATAATCCTATGCACAAATGCCATATTAACTTCATATTAATATTGATATGTACTAATTAAAATCAAATAACAAAATTAATGTAACACAGCTTTACTGTACTATAAAAATAGCTTTGTGAATGCAGCATTGTGTCTTCATTTTTTGCCAGTTGCTTGAGAGTTCTGGTTGCTTGAGTTCTGGTTAACTGAGAGTATAGTGAATTTTATACTTATTCCCTCTTACTTGTTGTTGTAAATATTTTATCATGGAAGTGAATTTCCAAAACATGCACACGTCTTAAGTTTAGCTAGGTCAGTAGCTCCTGCACTGCCAAAAAAAGAAGATTTCAGGATATTTGTAATGTAATATTTGTATATCCTTGCAGGACAGATGCCTGTGATCAATGCCTATGATCTTTAATAACATCCTTAAGAGAATTGGGAAACCCTTAAGCAGAATTTTGACACCATGGACAGCTACTCGTACCACAGAGATTGGAAGAAAGTCCTTGCTCCAGGCATGGGCAAACTTTCTAATTTGGGGGCCACATAGCGGGCTAGCGCAGGGTAGGTGGGCTGGCACAGGGTGGGTGGGCTGGCACAGGGTGGGCAGGCTGGGAGGGAGGGGGTTCTCCCCAAGTCTCCTACTTGCACTTTCCTCCCCTTCCTCTTCTCTTTCCAAGGCAGAAAGTGAAAAAAAGTCAGGAAATGTTTGGATCTCAAAAGGGTTGGCCTTGGTCAGGATAAGATGGTAGACAGGAGAGAAAAACTGTATCCATGAGACACCCTATTGCCTACTCCTGATATAGATTCCTAGAGCTGGAAGAGACCTCCAGGGGCAATCCAGTCCAATCCCCTGCCATGGAAGAAGGCACAATCAAAGCGCTCCTGATATAGACAGCCTCTGCTGGAGACACCATCACACTCCAAGGCAGCCCATGCCATTCTCCAACAGCTCTTTCTCTCAGGAAGTTCTTCCTAATCTTTTCAGTTGAATTTCTTTCTCTGCCATTTGAAAGCACTGCTCCCTTGTGCCCTGGTCTCTAGAGCAGCAGAAAATCAGTTTTCTGCCTCCTCAATGCGACATTCTTTTAAATCTCTCTACCTTTTCTTCTCCTAGCTAAACATCCCACAGGAGGAAAGGAGGAAGGAAAAAGAGAAGGAAGGAAGAAAGGGAAGGAGGGAGGAAGAGAACAATGGAAGAAAGGAGAAAGAGATGGAAGGAGGGAGGAAAGAGAGAAAGAAGGAAAGACAAAAGAAAGGAAGAGGGAAAGAAAGAGGGAAGGATGAATGAAAGAGGGAAGAAAAGAAGGACGAAGGGGTGGAATGGAAGGAAGGAGGGAGGGAAGGAGAAAGATGGAGGCAAGGAAGGAAAGGAGGAGAGGAAGGAAATAGAGAAGGAAGGATAGGATGGTGGGGGGGGTCTGAGAAAAGAGCCCAAGGGGCTGCATCCAGCCTCTGGGCCTGTGTTTGCTCATTCCTGCACTATAGTGTACAGACACAACTTGTTTTAAGTATCTTCATTGCAGAGCACTTTGCTAATATGGCATACATCAGTAGACTTTGACCTACAATGAGATAGTCAACTGGTGCTATTTTGCTATCCATGCTTAACCTGTAAATATGCTTTTAGGCTTTTTTATGCCATGCCAAGTGAAGAAAAGGCTTGATTTGCTTTCAGGTGATCTGCAATTGATGGCATTATTAGCATATGTATTTCTTGTATACAAATATACACTATAGCAGTGGTTCCCAAACTTTTTTCAATCACAAAACCCTTCAAAATACATTTATTTTCAGCAGAAGCCTAGCTCTACTCCTGATTTGTTTAATAAAAATATATTCTGGATCATTTTACACAAATTCAAATACAGGGGTATAGTAAAGGTAAAGGTTTTCCCTGACATTAAGTTTAGTTGTGTCTGATTCTGGGTGGTGGTGCTCATCTCCATTTCTAAGCCAAAGAGCCACTGTTGCCCATAGACACCTCCAATGTCATGTGGCCAGCATGACTGCATGGAGTGTTGTTACCTTCCTGCAGAAGCAGTACCTATTGATCTACCCACGTTTGCATGTTTTCGAACTGCTAGATTGGCAGAAACTTGGCCTAACTGCGGAAGCTTCATTTAATTTTGGTATGTTGATCTGTAACTATAGCACATCTGAGTTTAAGACTGTGAGCTAGATCACTGTATTTTGTATTAGCTCCTGGCTCTACCCAAAGTTATAATGACTTCTCCCTATTGCAGAATACCATAGCAGCTTACAACAGAATTACTATATTACTTTTTGGACTACGGAGTGCCTGAGAAAAGAACTGCATTGCACTCTTAGCAACACAGCCAATTCTAAAGACAGAAGTTTCACACGTTTTTACAATTTATAACCTAGGGCAAACTTCCTCGCTTAGTAACTGACAATTAACTTCATGATTAATTGCTGTGACTAAACATAGAAATAGTGACAGACAGCGTTGAGAGTTGAGGGCGGTATGCCATTGAAGCTTTTTGACAGCAAAACCCGTCAACGAAGAACTGTGCTAGACTGTGTCACCGGATCCACAAGATGGCAACCGAGCTTCATTTTTAATGTAGTGCCTGGCTTTTAGAAGTTTATCTTTTAATTTTAGTATACTTCCATGGTAGGAGTCATAAAAAGCAAAAACAAGGGGAATGTGACATAATTGCAATGCCTGAAAATAGAGTGAATCTTATGCCAACCTGTCATAATGCAAAGATGATAGGATTTTCAATTTCCTAGACAATAAAGTTATTTTAAACAATTATAGTTTGATAATTTGGGCAAAAAGTAATTGAAGAATGGACAGTTCAAACTATAGATCTTTAGGCAACACAATCCTGTACAGTACAACAGATACTGTGATGTATTCAGTTCCAGTATATGTAATCTTGGCTCTTACGTCTGTTGTGTTATTTGGTATTTTTAATGCCCGAGGAATGGTAGGATTTTTGGAGAGGTGAGAGTCATCATTTGTGCACTAGATTCTTGACCTTTCTGGCTTAGTCAGAAGAGAATGGGGGTCAATGGTCATTCTGAGGATGGAGGGCAGGCCGGAGTCCGTCCCCGATAATTTCCAGCATTGCCTCGAAGCCGTTACTGGATGGCTGCGAGCCAGTAGGTTGAGGGTGAATCCGGCAAAGACGGAGATCTTGTGGCTGGGCCGCCCGGGCGGGGTGGATGTCCGGCTTCCGACCCTGGACGGGGCGGCGCTGCATCCAGCGCCGTCTGTGAAGAGCCTGGGTGTCCATCTGGACTCCCAGCTGTCCATGGAGGCTCAGGTCTCCATGGTCAGCAAGGCTGCTTTCTTCCATCTCCGCCAGGCAAGGAGGCTGGCCCCCTACCTCTTCCGAAGCGACCTGGCCACGGTGATCCAAGCCACGGTCATCTCGAGGCTAGATTACTGTAACGCGCTCTACGTTGGCCTTCCTATGTCGGCGATCCGGAAGCTCAGGCTGGTGCAGAACGCTGCCGCCCGGCTCCTGTCTGGGGCTCCAGCAGGTTGCCGTATAACACCAATCTTGCAGGATCTGCACTGGCTGCCTATCGAGCACCGGATCGCCTTCAAAGTGTTGGTTCTTACCTTTAAGGCCTTATACGGCCTGGGGCCAGCGTATCTGAAGGACCGCCTCACCCCTTATTGCCCTTCGAGACCACTCCGATCCGAAGATGCCAACCTTTTGGTAATACCAACAATAAAGTCGGCGCACCTGACAGCAACCCGCCGGAGGCGTTCTCGGTTATAGCTCCTACGCTATGGAACGCCCTGCCGGCCGGCACCAGGCCTTGAGGGACTTACTCCAATTTAGACGGGCCTGCAAAACCCACCTATTTAGGCAGGCCTTCAATGAGTAAGCCCTCCGACATGCTGCTTCGTCTGTTCGGGTGTGATGCTGCTTCATTATCTGTTTTATGCTGTATTTTAATGTATTTTAATGCTATTGCTGCTGTTTTAATTGTCATGTTGATATTGATGTTTTTAACCCTGCTGTAAGCCGCCGCGAGCCCTCGGGAGTCGGCGGCCTAAAAGCCGCAATAATAAATAAATAAATAAATGGGAGAAGAAGCTATTCAATGCCTCCAACACAACAAGACAAGTTGGAACTCTGCTTAAAGTTGCCATGCCTTTGTTCAAAAAGCCATCTCTGAATCCCTCTATAATAGATAATTTTGGGACAGTCTCTAACAGCCCATTTTTGGGCAAGATATCGGAGCATGCAGTCACCTCACAATTCCAGGGGTTCCTGGATGGAAGAGATTTGTTAGATGCATTTTAATCTGGTTTTATTTTAATCTGGATTAGAGTTGGCCAGTAGTCCATGAGGTTCCTCAGGATTGTTTTGTCCTTCGTGCTAGATATACTGTAGATATATGAGAAACCACTGGGAGAGGATGCTCAGAGTCTTGGAGAATGGTCAGGGGCGGACCAAGCTTTTCCCGGGGGTACGCAAAAAAAATTGTACCCCCCCAGTGCGCGCGCGCCAATCTGCGCACACGCGCTGGCTCCAAAGTGGGAGCCAGTACGCATGCGCTGACCTTTTCGCGCATGCGCAAAAAGGTCTGCGCATGCGGAAGTGCGGCCGGAGCCCCCCGCGGCGCCCCTCCCGGGTGACGTCGCCCCTCCCCGGTGATGTCGCCCTACGCGCCTGCTTCCTCCGCCTAATGGATGAACCGGCCCTGGGAATAGTTTATTTATTTATTTATTATCGGGCTTCTATGGCGCCGACTCCCGGAGGCTTGCGGCGGCTCATAGTAAAGCACTATTGCTTCTTTCCGTCACACTACAAAGATGCTGTTTTGGTTGGTGCCATTAATAGTCAAATGGATGATGGCAAATAAAATAAAACCTTATCCAGAGACAACAGAGATGCTTCTGATCACTTGAAAGGTGGATCAGGAAGTGGAGATTCATCCCATTTTTGATATTTTATATTTGTATAATGCATACAATATGTAAATGTGCAGCAACAGTTGTCAGTAAAACAGTCTGCCATAAAGCACTATTCCCTTTCTCAATATCCACTTATTCAGCATAATTGTACATTGCATTCCTATCCCAGCAAATTGCTGGGAATATGGCTGGACTCAGTATTATATGCGTGTTTTCCTTAAAGCAGTCTCTGTATTGTATTACTATATTATCCTTTCTGCTCAAACCACAACAAAGCTGTTGCTATTAATAATATTACCAGGAAATGCCCCTTAGGATACAGAGCTCTGTGAAGCTGTAAGATAATTGCTACTCAAGTTCCCTAGTGTAGAAATTGAGGTTAATAGATTATATTATCACCCCATGATCCAATGGTTTTTAGAGGATGGGGTTGGGGGAATTGGATTAGAACTCCCATCATCTTTTGCAACTGACTGCTGGCTGGGAATATGGCAATCCAGCAACTCGCATAGGGTCATGTGTTTCCCATCGCAAATTTAAAATAATGTTATCTGTGGGAGTAACAAGACATGCGATTAAGACACAATCAAGCAAAGAAGACATATAGAATTAGAGTAGATAGAGGTGCTGGACTTCAACTCCATGGATCCTCACCACTATTTATGTGGACTAGGGTTACTAGGAGTTGCAATCCTACAACATCTAGAGGTCTACATGATCACCATTCGTAGTAGCCACCGGTGGCGCAATGGGTTAAACCCTTGTGCCAGCAGGACTGTTGACCAACAGGTCAGCGGTTTGAATCCGGGAGAGTGGGTTGAGCTCCCTGTGTCAGCTTCAGTTCCCCATGTGAGAAGCCTGAGAGAAGCCTCCCACAAGGATGGTCAAATATCAGACATCCAGGTGTCCCCTGAGCAATGTCCTTGCAGATGGCGAGTTCTCTCACACCAGAAGCAACTTGTAGTTTCTCAAGTCACTCCTGACACAAAAAAAGAGTCACCACTGGTGCATAAGACTGCTGTCTTTTTCCATTGTTGAGATACACTAATGCTTATTTCACTTTTTAAATGTTTACACAGAATTCACATTATATAAAAACAGAACCTTGGGGCCCCTCTTACTCTGGCACTTCAGAGGGGCTCATACATACTGGCCTGGCTTTGTAGTTATTTGTGTTTGTCACTGACTTGATGCTATAATAACAGTTAGAGGTGGGAGTTTACAAAAGTGATAGGGGGTGCATCTGCACTTTTGAATTAATGCAGTTTGACACCACTACAACAGCCGTGGCTCAATATTGTGGAATAATGGGAGTTGTAGTCTGGTGATGCACCAGCATTCTTTAGCATAGAAGGCTTGAGACCTTGTAAAATTACAATTCACATATTCCATGGCACTGGCTGTTACAGGGGTGTCAAACTATACTAATTCTACAGTGTAGATACACCCACTTCTCTACTGAAAGGGGATTTTCCCTGCTTTTGTTGTTATGTGCCCCTGGTCAACATCCTTGTAGACGGCCAATTCTCTCACACCAGAAGAAATTTCTCAAGTTGCTCCTGACACGGAAAAAAAAGTCATTTCTGACTTCTGGACACTTTATTACAGGGTTTCAGGGCTGACAGTGTGTGATTTACCCAAGGTTTACTTGCTTGAAAATTGCAGTGGAAATTAGATCTTTGTGATCCCTTCCCAGTGACTAGAAAGCTATGGACTTTCAACCAAGTTTACAACCAAATTTGAAAATGGCTGCACACTCCTCAGGTATGATTGTGAGATATATATCTGTCTTTTTTAAAAAATAAAAAGAAACCCCTTTGTTGACATATAGATGAGGCATTTTCATAATCACCGTTCATTCCAGTCTAGCCAAAAAAGCGTTAACTCCGGTCCCATGTGGCCCAGACATTAGCAAGTACAACTGCCTAATTAACCAAATGCCACAAAGGGAACCAAAGTGTGGCATCTGCCTAATAAGCTCCCTAGATCTAAACCAATAAATAACTTAAATATCTTTGACATTATTAAGCAATATGATAATTTCTGATGGGATAATTTAATGTTTCAGATAAAAGGAACTCTTGAGACAGGTGTTGCTACTTAACTAATGTCACATCATGAAAAAGAAAGCCTGTTACAGCAGATCTGAATTAATTATAAGGTAATTAGCATACAGTTAGACTCTGTCTGTCTCTGAAGAATCAGAGGACAGGTTGCTAATCCAAAGAAAAGACACTTCATTGCTTCGGATTCCTTTACTAGCTGCAAAAGGCATTACTAATTTATGCTTAAATCAGAGAATACGCTATAAAAGAAGATTAAGGAAAGGTCTCTGTTGATATGATCTTTTCCAGTCCTTTATAATCTTTGGCACCAGAAGTGGAGTTTTTCAGAACATGAAATTAGTCCTGTAAAGGAAATAATGTTTTTATTCTTAGAAGGGCCATTACTTTGGGTGGGTGGAAGTAGGCTCTTTTAGTGTCTCCTTCAGAAGCAAGCAGCAAACAAAATACATTAGCTAACGTGACCGTGATGTTGACCACAAAGCTGCCCTAAAGGACCCAGAGATCCCTAGAAAGGTGTTCTCTCAGGTAAATAAAACGTGGTTCTTTATTCATAGTTTTTTCTACTTTTGCAGGAGTTCATAACTCCTAATCCCCTTGATAGTGAAGCGCCTACAATACAGGAATTGTCCTCATCAAGCAAAAATGGGAAATCATGATCACATTGGATGTGTTTAGCACTTTTCTAGAAGAGGTGTTCTCTCAACTAATGAAAGACATCTGTTTCTTATAGGTAAAAGTAAAGGTTTCCCCTGACATTAACTCTAGTTGTGTCCGACTCTGTGGTGTGGTGCTCATCTCCATTTCTAAGCCGAAGAGCCAGAGTTGTCCATAGACACCTCCCAGGTCATGTGGTTGCATGGAGCGCCGTTACCTTCCCACAGAAGCAGTACCTATTGATCTTCTCAGCTTTTGCATGTTTTTAAACTGCTAGGTTGGCAGAAGCTGGGCCTAACAGTGGGAGCTCAACCTGCTCCGCGGATTTGAACCACCAACCTTTGGTTCAACAAATTCAGCAGATTCACTTTAACCCACTGTGCCACCTATATTTGTCATAGTATGCTTATTTAGTATTTAATTTGTAAGTCTGATAGCAAAAGCACACACATGTATTAGACTGGGTGTAGTATCCTTAATTATGATGAAAAAAAGTCCTTTGGATCCTGTGATTTTATAATTCCCCGAATAGTTTGCATTCATCGTGTAAATTTAGTTTTGAGTTATCAACAGATTCAATATGGCTTTGGTTACCCACACTAAAAAAAAAATCCTTGCTTTCGGAGGTGTTTGTGGGCGTTTCTAGACACTCCAGTGCTTACAGACCAAATATAGTCAACATATAGGGATTAATATCCATGATTTCAGGTGTATTGGAATGTGGATACAGTGACTGCAGTGTATTTGCCCATATGTGTATTTGCCCAAATTTTAGAATTATAGAATCATAGAGTTGGGAGAAACTCCAAGGGCCATCCAGTCCAACCCCATTCTTTTTCCCTGTCAGGAACAACTTGAGAAACTGGATGTTTTACCATCTTGTGGGAGCATTCTCTCATGTCCCCACATGAGAAGCTGGAGCTGCCAGACGGGAGCTCACCCCGCTCACCGGATTTAAACAACTGACCTTTCAGTCAGCAGTGCTGGCACAAGGGTTTAACTCATTCTGCCACCAGGGGTGCCATGCAAGAATGCATAATCAAAGCCCTCCTATCAGATGATCATTCAGTCTTTGCTTAAAAGCCTCCAAAGGACACTAGATCTAGCAAAAAACCTCTTACAGCCCAGAAAGGCCTCCTACAACAATGGAGGGGGGAGGGGACTTTTGTTCCAGGGGAAGTTTTCCAGTTCTTGAACAGAGTATGTGACCTTTGTTGACTTCCCTTCTTCTGCACAAACTATGTCACAAAATATGTTTATGGAATCATCTGCAACAGTGAAAGAAATCAACTGTCAAAGGAGGGAGAGAGAAAAGTGGTAAACATTAACTCCTCCATCCTTCCACTTTCCTGTACCAGAAATAAATCTGAGTAGAACTAATGGCCAAATTTAATCCCTGGATCCAACCTAATTATTTCAATTGTATAAGTACTGCATTTAGAATATTACAAATATAAAAAGGAGAAGGACTTTGATGAATTAGGGTTAAATCCTATGTATCTGAGCACCTTGTTTCCTAATCACCTTTCTATATAGAGAGAGAAAAGACGAAATCCAACAGTTAGATTACATCTGCTGAATCAATGGAATTTAAGTAAGTTTTGTCTTACAAAGCTCCAGCTGATTCAATCAGTCTATTCTCATTGGGTCAACTTATTAGATTTAGGCCAGGAGCAACAATCTCCTACTGCCATAGCTCTCCAGCACCTAACGGTCAAAGGCACTTTCTGCATAATCCTGGAGAAAACCATCCAGAGAACTAGCTACAGAGGTCTTTGTCTCAGCAATTCCTACAACTCCACCACATCATGGGTCTGTATTGAAATTATTGCCATACTGCAGGCAGAACATGGGGTGGAAAAGGGCTTTGAGACCTTTGATTCCAGGACATACGCTTGGCCATTAGGAACCCACTTGTCACCTGTGTGTCCAAGAAAAAAGTAAACAAGAAAACAATATCCTTCCAAAATTCTTCTCAATCTCTCATACTCAAAATATCTAGAGAATGATTTGACATTTTAATTAGAAGTTTTAATTGCAAGTTTCCTATAGGAACTAACAATTCCTTTCGATTAGCCAAAATAGTGCAGTGGTTTGAATGTTTGACTACAACTTTAGAGACTGGGGTTTAAGTAACATCTTGACCAGGAAATCAATTGGGTGATATTTTTATTATTGTTATTATTATCAGGGCTCCCTGTTGGTGCAGTGGTTAAACCGCTGAGCTGCTGAACTTGCTGACAAAAAGGGCAGTGGTTCAAATCCGGGGAGCAAGATGAGCTCCCACTGTTAGCCCTAGCTTCTGCCAGCCTAACAGTTTGAAAAATGCAAATGTGAGTAGATCAATAGGTACCACTTCTGTGGGAAGGTAAGGTGATCCATGCAGTCATGATGGCAACATGACCTTGGAGGTGTCTACAGACAAAGCTGGTTCATTGGCTTAGAAATGGAGATGTTGTGAAATGGAGATTCATTACCTGAAGAAGGTGTTTTCATCACCAACACCGAAACAAGGAACTACACCCGGGATACCTTGTTGTAACCTGGTCACCGTGTAGTACTTTTCTCTGATACAACCTTGGATGCCACAAATAGTCCTTTGAAACATCTACAAGTGACTCTTTAAATCATCAGACAGATTGGACTATTACGTTTATCTACATGAATATGGACATTTATCCATGACTAAGAGAAGTTGTTCCTTTATATTGTGTTTATAAGTAATAAATCTGTCATATGACATCATACTTGAAGTTTCAACAATAATAACATAATATTTTATGTATCTTAGAAGTGGAGATGAGCACCATCCCCTCAGAGTTGAACACAACTACACTTAATGTCAAGGGGAAATCTTTATTTTTACTACTGCTACAATTATTATTATTATTATTAATCTATATCCTGCTTCGTCTCTACAAAAGGAGATTCAAAGCAGTTCTTGGTGACTCACACACTCTCAGCCTCAGAAAGTCCCATGATAAGGTCACCTTATGGTCACCATAAGTCAGAAATGACTTGAAGTCACACATAACAACAAGTTCCTTTTAATGACCAGTTCTCTGTAGAAGCAGGGTTTCTGTGGCAGAAATGAGAAAGCCTTAAAGCAATGCCAAGAAATACTTACACAAACCAGGTATGTCTAGCATGTTAGAGATTCCTCGGTCGCACATGTCGACCTCCAAGATGTTCTTCTCCCGACTCTCCTCCACAATTTTTTTCAAGGATTTGGACATGATGGAAGCTGCAATAAGAACAAAGATATATTATAGCAGGTCAAGAAAGGATACATAACAGCTGAAAGGACATTTCTTTTATTGTACCAGACGAGCCAATCTCAATGAAATCAATGGGAAAGGGGAGAACTTGCTCACTCCAGTGACCTGATCACATGAGCAATATGACAGAAAAGGCATGAAACTCACAAAAAACCCCCACAATGTCTGCAAGTTGTGATCCTTCATTTTATGGTAGGGGATAGGCCATCTTGCTGTGAAAATGTGTCTCCCAATTAGGAGCTTATTCAAAAGTTTTTGCAGTGGGCTATCTTCTACAATGATGGTGCTAGCTGGTACTCTGCCACCAGAAAGATGGATTTTTGAGAAACATATGAAGGCTGAGAATAGCACAGGGAGGTGAATTGTCCTCTGTTGCTATTCTGATGGCACAAGGTGCATCCATACCGTAAAATGAATACAGTTTGTCATCACTTTAATTGCCATAGTTTGGTGCTATCTAATCCTGGAAGTTGTAGGTCTTTAAATTTGTTTACCAAAGAGTGCTGGTGCCTCATCAAACTACAACTCCCATTATTCCTCAGCATTGAACCATGGCAGGTAAAGTAACATCAGATTGTATTAATTCTACAGTGTAGATCAGGCAGGGGCAAACTTGGGCCCTCCAGGTGTTTTGGACTTCAACTCCCACAATTTCTAACAGCCTACCTGGAGGGCCCAAGTTTGCTCCTGCCTGGTGTAGATGCAACCATAGTTCTTATTGCTATTGAAGGGGAGATAGGTCTTGCTCATGCATTTGGATTGCTTTTGTTTACTTCTGCATTGCATGTTGTTCATTCATTCAGTCGCTTCCGACTCTTCGTGACCTCATGAACCATCCCACACCAGAAGCTCCCTGTCAGCTGTCACCTCCCCCAACTCCTTCAACTCTTTCATTACATAACCTTTGGAAATCCATCTTCCAATTGCCTTGGAATGACACCTGGGTCCTGGGATCCATACAATTTGGATAAAGATTGTTCCCAGGAGAAAGAAGATACTATAACAATTTGCCCATTGGCTCTAGATGGAAGGTGTCAATACTTTAGGAGAGGAAAGGGTGATTCCTTGTTCTTCATACAGGGCCTATCAGGTACTGTTGCACTATTTATTTGTTTATTTATTTACAGTATTTATATTCCACCCTTCTCACCCTAAGGGGACTCGGGGCGGATCACAATACACATATACACGGCAAACATTCGATGCCGTTTTTGATATACAAGACATACAGACAGAGGCCATTCAGCAGTTTTTCCACCGGATCTTGGAAGTTGCTCGAATTGGCCACAGGGGACGCTGTTGCTTCATCCACTATGACGCCTTTTTGATTATAGTATTTCCTCCTTGCTTCTCCGGCATTTTTATGATGTCATAAATTAGCCTCCCTACTTTAAGCAGTCCCTAATTTTTTTACTCACAGCTCACAGCTGTTTTTTCGAACTGCTTAGGTTGACAGTGAGCTGGGCATTTTTTAAACAGCTATTTTTTTAATTAAAAAAACAGCTATTAACAGTTGGGCTTCGACTCGGGCTTCGAACTTGGCACCTTTTGGTCAGCAGTGATTTATTGTAGCTGATTAACCAGTTGTGCTACCAGCCCGGCCCTAATGATACAACATATGGACAGAAAGATGTATATACATTAATTTATATCTAGGTGTATTCTTAAGACTAATTTCTCATGAAAGATGAGTTTTCAGTTTATCTTTTTAATCCTTTGTCACCAAGCACAAAGTAGCCGCACGCAATAACATCCTGCGGAAACTTGCTGGCAGCGCATAGGGAGCAGGCCCAAAATTAATATGAACATCAGCCCTGGCCAGGATTTTGATTCATGGGGACGGGGGATGAGTTTGATCAGCCCTGGCTACCCTAGCAAACCTTTTGTATCATTGTCCCAATACCCCCATGCATATGGGATATAGTGAGCATGGCGATCAGATCATGATATGAATAAACATAACAGTTTAAATAATGTACCAGAAGGCCTTTGGACCACCCTTGTTGAGGGGCTTACCCCCCCAGAATAGCCTTGGCCTTGTCTTACTCAACTGCTGAGTATACCTGCCCTGTTTGGCACAAATCTGTTCATGTGAAGCAGGTGAACATAGCACTGAATGAAACATGCAGAATAATCACAGGATGTCTCAAACCTACACCTGTTGCTATCAAGCTAGCTGCCATTGCCGCCTGATGTGCGACGGGAAGTTGCTGCTAACTGTAAGAGAAATAAGGTTGAACACCGTGAAAGCCATCCTCTGCATGGCTATCAGCCTCCTCCAGTAGACTCAAATCAAGGGAAGGCTTCATGAGAACCACCACTCCTTTTAATCCCTCTGGACAGCTAAACCAGGAAATCCCAATTGGATGGCCTCCCAACGAGGGTCTATCCTCCCGGGGCAATCCAAGCATGGACAACTTGGAAGTCCTGGATAGGCTCAGATGTGGAGAGGGCAGATCAAAAGGCAACCTGGCAAAATGACACTACCTAGAAGAATCCTCCACCTTGTGCAATTGTAGAGCAGAACAAACAACTCCGTGCCTGTATGCTTGTCCACAGTGTCCTGCCTCATGAACAGAGGAAGAATTGTTTAAAGCTACAGAAAATGCAGTCGCTGCTGCCCAGTTTTGGCCAAAAATTATTTAACTGCTTGTGCTCCCTCTATTTTTTTTATCAGTTTTATACTTATGTATGCAATGCTTTTGACAAGAAAGGTTTAAGGGTCCCTCATTCTGTTTAACAATGTAAATACAGGTTGAGTATCCCTTACCCAAAATACTTAAATGTTCTGGATTTCAGATTATCAGATTGGGTCACTGTGAGTTTTCCAGGCTGTATGGCCATGTTTCTTTCTTTTTTTTAAAAAAAGATTTTATTTACATACAAAAACAACTTACAATGTAGACAGAATACAAAACAGTGAACATTTTACATACACATAACCCACCACCAAGGCCTGAACAGGTATCCTTTACTTTGCCATATCTTTATAAATCAACCCTTAAACTAAATGTCAAATCCAAAATTCCTGACCAACAGGGTTATATTGCATTCTATTTTCACTCTCTAAAGTGTATTTAATAAAAACCGACCAGTATGCTTCAAAATCTGATCTATTAGTTTCCCCTGAATAACTTCATTTCCATTGTTAGTTTATCATTTAAGGCTATGTTCCATACCTCCCTATACCAAGCTTCCAGTGTAAGATTAGTTATTATTTTCCAATTCCTTGCTATTATAATTCTTGCCACAGTGAATAAAATAATCATCAACTCTTTCTTTTCCTTTTCTAAATTCAACATTGTGGCATCCATTAGTAATGCTAACCTAGCATCCGGAGTAATATTTAGCCCTATAATATTGCTTATTTCGATAAATATAGCCTTCAAAAATTCTTCACTTGGGGCATTCCCACCATAAATGAAAATATGTCCCTTTGTGCATGCCACATCTCCAGCAGAGGTTGCTTTGCTTGCTGTCCATCTGATGTTGTTTGACCGGTGTGGTATACCATCTCCATATAACTTTAAATACATTTTCTTTTAATCTTGTTGATAAATTCTTAGCCACTCTCCACTTCAGAACCCTTTTTCCAATCGAAATCTGTCAGAGGCCCTAGGTCTCCTTCCCAGACCTTTTCAAACAGCTTCAGCCCTGTTTCTTCGCCAATTAATCCATTATATATTTTCCCAATTAATCCTTTCCCTGTTATTTCTTGGGTTTTAAGTTTGCTAACCATTCCTCATATTTATTCAATGCTCTACATCTGGGATTTTTACTTAAGAAGTCCCTTTTCAGTTATACAGCTGTTGTCTCTCAAACCAGTTCAGAGCACCTTGTTCTTCTAACTTATTGAACTTGCCCATTGAATTTTGTATCCATTCTTTCCAGGAAAGAGCAGTTTCCACCTCCACTAATTTTTTTATATTTAAGTTTAATTCTCAGGTCTTCTGGGAAATTCTCCAGTAACACTATTGGGGTTAAAGGGGAAATTTCTGGAAATACCTTGCTTTTTTAACTTAACCCATATCTCCATAACGTCTTTTAGCCAGGTTATTTTTGCACCCTTAATTTCTTTACCTGTTTTTGCCCTATAAAACATTTCCCCATAATCTCTTTGCCAACATTTCCCTTCCAGTTCCTGCCAGATTAATTTTGGTTCCGAGAGCAGCCTAAACACTCCCTTTATAATGTGTGCCTGGTGGTAGGTTTTTAGTTCTGGTATTCCTAGTCAGGCTGTATGGCCATGTTTCAGAAGCATTCTCTCCTGATGTTTTGCGCACGTCTATGGCAGGCATCATCAGAGGTTGAGGGGTCTGTTGGAAACTAGGCAAGTGGGGTTTATATATTTGTGGAACGATGTCCAGAATGGGAGAAAGAACTCTTGTCTGCCTGACAAGACTTTTAATGTGTTATATTTTAACTATGTTGATCGGGCTTGTCCTCATGTAAGCCACCTTGAGTCCTTTGGGGAGATGGAGTTGCGATACAAAAATAAAGTTGTTATTATTATTATTATTATTATGAGGCAAGTGTGAATGTTGCAATTGGCCACCTTGATTAGCATTGAATGGCCTTGCAGCTTAAAAGTCTGGTTGCTAGCTCCTTGAGGCAGTGTTTCCCAACATTTTTTGAGCCACGGCACACTTTTAACATTAAAAAAATCTGGGGGCACACCACCAATAAAAATGACACAAAATGACACTCTAACACAGTAAAGAACGGCTGGGGGATGGTGGCCTGCTGGGAGCCGCTGCTGGGAGTGCCAAAGCTGGGGGAGGGGGAGGAGCCAGGCTGCACCATGCCCCCCCCCTCCGCACAGCTTCAGCTCTCCCAGAGCTTTTCCAGCCTTGAGGAGGCAGTGCCAAGCCAGCAGTGGCAGAGCCAGCACAATGCTGGCTTGGCACTGCCCCCTCAAGGCTGGAGAAGCTCTGGGAGAGCTAAAGCTGCGCGGAGGAGGAGGAGGACCATGAGTGGTGGACAAGCTTCAGTGGGCGGGGCTTCTCCTCTGCACGGCTTCAGTCATGGTGGATTGGAGGCTGACTGGGGAAACGGCCGAAGGAGGCGGCGCCCCGGCCCCTTCTTCTTTTTCTTCGCCGCCGCCCGGCCCTACCTCCTCCTCCCCCAAGCAGCAGGAGTTCGGGAGGAAGAGGGAGGAAGGAAGGGGGCAGATAACTTTTCTCGCGGCACAGAAGGAGGTCCGTCACGGCACACTACTGTGCCGCGTCACAGCGGTTGGGAAACACTGGCCTGGGGGATACTTTGTCTTTATTTATACCCCACCACCATCTCCCCAAGGGGACTCAGGGCGGCTTGCATGAGGCCAAGCCCAGTAACACACAATGACAACAAAACAGCAAATATAAACAATACAATCAATAAAACTCAAACATAAGTAACAATTTAAAACCATTTTGGGTGGGCCATATGTGAATATTAAATTTTTTAAAATAAATAAACACTGGGTGCGGACAGAGGTAGAATGTATATAACAGGAAGGTTTCAAGGACAATGTGGTGCAGACAACCCAACAGGTAATTAAAGTGCTTCTGAGGACATTTGCAGAGATTGATCACAGCAGGGCATTATTTACTTTATTCAGGGAAGGGAAGGCACATTGGAACAGCCACGTCTCCAGGCTCCTCCTAAAAACTGCCAAGGTGGGGGCTTGTCTAATACCCCTGGGAAGCGCGTTCCAGAGTCGGGGGGCCACTACAGAGAAGGCCCTCTCCCTTGCCCCCACCAAATGCGCCTGCGAAGTAGTAGGGCCTCTCCAGATGACCGCAGAGATCGCCTGGGTTTGTAAACAGAAATGCTTTGAAGCTGCAATGCCATCAAATACTAATCAGGGTGGCCAATTGCAACATTCACACTTGGCTCAAGCAGACAAGAGTTCTTCCTCCCACCCTGGACATAATTCCAGATACATAAACCCTACTTGCCTAGTTTCTAACAGATCTCGCAACGTCCGAGTATGCCTGCCGTAGATGTGGGCAAAACGTCAGGAGGGAATGCTTCTGGAACATGGCCATACAGCTTGAAAAAATCTCAGCAATCCAGTGATTCCAGCCATGAAAGCCTTTGACAACGGATTATTTGGATATACATAGAGATCTCAGAGATGGGACCCAAGTCTTAACAGGAAATTAATGGATGTTTGCCATGCATCTTATACCCAGGTCACTTTATACGCAGTATTTGTAATAGTTTTGAGCATGAAACAAAGTTTGTGTCCACTGAACCATCAGAATGCTAAGATGTCACTCTCTCAGCCACCAGTGATGTGGATAATTTCAGATTTGTGGGAGTTAAAGTCCAAAACACCGGATGGGCTGAAGTTTGCACATACCTGATCTACACTGCAGAACTAATGCAGTTTGACACCACTTCAAGTGCCATGGGCTCAACGCTATACAATCCTAGGAGTTGAGGAAGTATCAGAGCATTTGGCAGAGAAAGCTAAAACTACATCTCCCCAAGATTCCATAACACTGAACCTTGGCAGTTAAAACGGTGTCGATCTGCATTAATTCTCCAGTGCGGATGCAAGTCACACTCTCTCAGCCTCAGAGCAAAGGAAGGGATGCTGACCCTCGGCCCCCTCCCCAGCCAGAAAGGGGGAAGGCGAGCCATCTGCTCGGAAGCATCTCCAAGGGACTCACCCTCTGTCGGAAGCAAAGGGAGCGGGGCGCTGGCTCTCGGTCGAGGCGATCAGGTCCACTCCCGGCTCTTCTCCGAGGCCCCCACCCTGCTGCGCCGCTGCCTCCTCCCAGTGCGCAGGCGCAGTCGCAACCCCAGCCACCCGACCCTCGCCTTCGCTCCAAGTAAGGAGAAGCGGCGCTCGGGGCAGCCCCGGCCCCGCCCACAGTTCGGAATGTGCAGCCCGCGGCCAACCAATCCGAGAGGAATCTCCACCTTTTCCCGACGGCTATTGGCCGAGGCGCCTCAAGAGCTAGCCAATGGGATTCGGGAAAGTCGAGGCTACAATTCAGGGAAGGAAGTGAAGGCAAAGTTGTGCGGGGGAGTGCAACAACGTTGTGGGAATGGTTACACTTTGACACCGCTTTAATCGCCATGGCTCACTACGGGATACTGAAATGTTCAGAAACTGTGATGCCAGGACAATGGGAGGTCATATGATTGAAAGTATGTTGTTGACTACTCAAAGTGAACTAGTTGAACATGAACCTTTTCTTCTCGCAGGCCTTCCCAGTCAATTTTAATCCCTGATTTTTACATTTATCTTCTACTAGCTTGGGGACCCGGCGGTGCCCGGGTCATTTGAGAAGTGCAGCAGGATGTAGAGTGGGTCATGGGGGCTCTGTGTGCCAAGTTTGGTCTTGATCCATCATTATTGGGAGTTGCAGTGGTATCATGAAATTACTGAAGGTAGTGGAAGTCCCATCATCTCTGGTCCACCCTCCCCCAAAGTGTAGTAGGATGTAGATTGGGTCATGGGGGGCTCTGTGTGCTAAGTTTGGTCTGTATTGGTGAATGGATGAGGGTTGCATTGTTTTTAGGAAGTGAGTGAAGGTACTTCAAGTCCCATCATCCGTGGTCCATCTCACACAAAACTGCACCAGGATGTAGAGTGGGTCATGAGGGCTCTGTGTGGCAGGTTTCGTGTTGATCAGTCATAGGATTAGGTTTGTAGCAGTCTTGGAAAGTGAGGAAAGGTACTGCAAGTCCCATCATCCATGTTCTGGCCCCTCCAACTTCAGTAGTATGTAGAGTGGGTCACTGGGGCTCTGTGTGCCAAGTGTGGTCTTTATCAGTGTTTGTTGGGGGCCACAGTGGTCTGTGGGAGCAGTGGGGGGTGAAAGTACTACAAATCCCATCATCCATTGTCAGTCCTCCCCCAAACCTCACCAGGATGTGAAAGCAGTCATAGGGGTTATGTATGCCAAGTTTGGTCTCGATCAGTGATTGGATGAGGGTTGCAGCGGACTTGGGAAGTGAGTAGAGGTACTTCAAGTCCCATCATCCTCCAAACTGCACCAGGACGTAGAGTGGGTCATGGGGGCTGTGTGTGCTAAGTGTGGTCTGTATTGGTCCTTTGTGGTGGCCTCTGTGGTCTGTGGGAACCAAAGTGTTTGAAAGTACTACAAATCCCATAATCCGTGGGTCATGTACCCCGAACCGCACCAGGACGTAAAGGGGGTTAGGGGGGTTATGTGTACCAAGTTTGGTGCAGGTCCATCACCCGCGCTGGTCGCTGTGGCCTGTGAAAGTGGCTGCCACATATCCGCCCTCCCGCACTCCCGCCCTTCTGCCCTCCGCACACATACATACAAACATTCCGCTTTATAAAAGTATACAGAAGATTACTATTGTATTTTAAACTTTGTACCATGTATTTTAATATTTTATATTCGTGTGTGTGTGGATATGGGCCCCCTTGGTGGCACACTTGGTTAAACTGCTGAGCTGCTGAACTTGCTGACCGAAAGGCTGGGGGATCAAATCCGGGGAGCAGGGTGAACTCCCACTGGTAGGCCCAGCTTCTGCCAATCTAGCAGTTTATATCAATAAGTATTGCTCCTGTGGGAAGGTAATGGCACTCCATGCAGTCATGCTGGCCACATGACCATGGAAGTGTCTACGGACAACACCGTAGACATGAAGATGAGCACACACCCCCCGAGTTGGACACTATTAGACTTAATGTCAGGAGAAACCTTTACCTATATGTATATATATATATATATATATATATATATATATATCACATAATGATGATATGTTTTAACTGATATATACAACAACATTTCTTTATTGATTAGTCAATTTTGACCATATCAAAACATTCAAAACATACACACTTACCCATACATACAAGAAATGCATATATGAATACAAAGCATACCACCTACCGTCCTGTCAACCCACTCCCACTCCTAACTATATCACACACACACACACAATGGTGATATGTTTTAACTGACATACAACATTTCTTTATTTAATTTACTGGAGGTGCCTAATATTAAGACGTACTGGTTGTCGAGTATGCGGCAGAGGGCGTTCACGGTGACTGCGCCGTGCCTCTGGAATTCGTTGCCTGCGGAGACGCGAGCTCTACAGGGCTTGATGGCGTTTCGCAAGTCGGTAAAGACTTGGCTGTTTAGGCAGGCATTTGGCTCCGACTGATGCCTGCCACAACCTGCCACCTTGCCGCATCTTGCCATCTGTATTGTTGTCTGCTGGGATTTTAAGGCTGGGAGCGGGGCTTGAACTTGGTTTTATAATGCTGTTTTATGTGTTTTTATGTGTTTTATCTGGTTTTATCTTGTAAACCGCTCTGGGCTCCGGAGAGAGCGGTATACCAAATCGAATAAATAAATAAATAAATATTGATTAGTCAATTTTGACCATATCAAAACATTCAAAACATACACACTTACCCATACATACAAGAAATGCATATATTAATACAAAGCATACCGACCTACCGTCTTGTCAACCCACTCCCACTCCTAACTATATCACACACACACACACACACACACAATGGTGATATGTTTTAACTGACATATACAACAACATTTCTTTATTGATTAGTCAATTTTGACCATATCAAAACATTCAAAACATACACACTTACCCATACATACAAGAAATGCATATATTAATACAAAGCATACCGACCTACCGTCCTGTCAACCCACTCCCACTCCTAACTATACACACACGCACGCGCGCGCACACACACACACACACAATGGTGATATGTTTTAACTGCAAGCTGTGAGGATAGGCAAGTATCAGATAATAATAATCTATATAAATAAAAATGTAATGTTAGTATGTGGGATTAACATAACCCAAAAACCAGTGGATGAATTGACACCAAATTTGGACAGAATGCACCTATTAGGCTAACAAGTGACCATCACTCATAAAAACATTGAAAAACCCAGCAGAAGAGACTTAAAAAGCCAAAAAAATTAAAAAAATTATTACAACACATGCACAAAAACACATATGTATAGTGTTACCACGCTATTTTGCAGTTCGCTTATTGCAAACTCACTGTTTTTCAGATTTCAAAAAATATTAATTTAAAATATATATCATGGTATTTTTGCTGTTTTGTGGGGTTTTGCTGCCAACGCTCTCCAAGGCGCTTACCCTCCTCAGTCCTCCTTCCCTCCAGTCTTGAAGTGCCTTTCCTTCCTTTCCTTCACTTTATTTTAAGTTTATAAAGACTTAAAATAGTGTTTAACTACTAAAATGATGTATAAATATTAAAATAGAGCATCCCTATATCATGGTTTTTCACTTATTGCGGCAGGTCCTGGAACCTAACCCCAGCAATAAGTGAGGGAACACTGCATAAGCAAACACACATATATAAACATATATACCAAATATATACACACACTAAACACATATACACAGACTGGGCCACAGCAACGCATGGCAGGGGATGGCTAGTAATAGTAATATAATGCAGAGCAGAAGGGAAAACTGGCAAAAGAAGGCTCTCCAGTTCCTGAGAAAAATTGACAAGGAAAAAATATGGATGCGGATCTGAAGTCAACTCCAGGTACTAAATGTAGATTCTGCAAAAAAAGCAGACAAAATGATGGATCACGTACTCAGCTGCTGCAAGAAAATTGCGCAGAGGTACTACAAACAGAGGCATGATAGTGTTGCTCAGAATATCCATTGGAACTTGTGCCACAAATATCATCTGCCTGCGGCAAAGCCTGAACTGAAAAGGACATTGCCTAGTTACTGAAAAAGGACATTCAAGTGCCACCTCGGAGTTGGTTGAGGTAGGCCTGACTGGTTGTGGGGGTCGGGAGCAGGTCAGGGTTTTGCCCTCCCTTCTGCTCGAGATCCCCGTGTACAACTGGTGGGCCACTGTGTGATACAGAATGCTGGACTAGATGGGCTGAGGTCCGATTCAGCATGGCTCTTCTTATGTTCTTATGTTCTTAAGCCTGAAAAGGTTACAGAAAATGAACACATTAAACTATTCTGGAACTGACGAGTTTTGGAGCACAAGACTCCTGACCTCACAATTGTGGAAAAAAACAAAGTATGGATCATCAATGTTGCAATCCCAGGCGACAGCAGAATTGATGAGAAGCCACTGGAAAAGCTTACACAATATGAGGATATAAAGATCGAAGTGCAAAGACTGTGGCACAAGCCAGTAAAGGTGGCCCCAGTGGTGATCAGCACACCAGGTGCAGGGCCTAAAGATCTTGACCTGCACTTAAAAACAATTGGTGCTGACAAAATTATCATCTGTAAACTGCAAAAGGCCACCCTACTCCAATCTGTATGCATTATTCACCAATACATCACACAGTTCTATACAGTGTCTGATATGTAATCGAATACAAAAGCCAGCATAGTAATCTTGTTTACTTTGTACTAATCTTGTTGTGTATCTAATAATAATAATAATAATAATAATAATAATAATAATATAGCTTGTCCTTTCTGGCTCCCCATTGCAAAACCAACTAGTTACAGCACTGGAGTTCAGTCCAG
Organism: Anolis apletophallus; assembly: GCA_030556195.1. Classification (NCBI taxonomy): domain Eukaryota; kingdom Metazoa; phylum Chordata; class Lepidosauria; order Squamata; family Anolidae; genus Anolis; species Anolis apletophallus. The sequence goes on along the minus strand of JARBWK010000008.1, from coordinate 34,502,781 downwards.
ATCTCCTACGATAATTGCTGTGAACACTTCAGCTTTCCATTGCTCATCTTCTTGACTAGAAATATGCTCTCACCAAGCAGTAGTTCCTACATCAAAGGTCACATTGAAGGAATGTTATGTTCATCTGTTGCAAATGTGTTGCACACTCTCTTAAAATCCACTAAAGTTAATTTAGCCACTTACAAAGAGCACCAGTATGACCCATTCACTTTGCCCAAACAGCATGTGCGTATCCACATTCTTCAATGGACAAGCAGATTTTAAAACCAGATAGCGGTAAAAATAATGAGCCATTTTTTGAAATTCTGTGGTAGTGGATAAAAGAAACCCCACGGTGCATGTCTAAGCCCTTTAGTTGCATCAAGTAGTTCTTCAGATCTTACTCAGCTTCAAGATACTAAAATGATGGTATCAGTTAAAAGGATGGTATCACAGTACAGGAATTGAAATCATTTAGCTTTTTCAAAGGGACAGGAAGAATAGAAGGTTTAATCCTACAGTTCTGCTTGAACAAGGCATTTCTCTAATGGTCTATTGCCCTAAGTGTAACTATAAGTTGTTCTGTAGAGCTGTTATTAACAGATCAGTCCTGAGTCCTTGTATCTATGTTTGGTTGTCCCTTACTTTAGTGTTCTATATATATAAGAAGGTAATGTTCGTTTGTGGGAGTAATATGGAGTTAGCACCAGGAATGTGGCACAGCTGGCTTGGGTGTCAGCTGCATAAGATCTCTACTGACCAGAAGGTCATGAGTTTGAGGCCTGCCCGGATTGGGGTGAGCTCCCGACCAATTGTGTAGCTCGTTGTCGACCTTTGCAACCCGAAAGACAGTTGCACGTCTCAAGTAGGAAATTTAGGTACCACTTGTGTGGGGAGGCTAAATTTAACTGATTTATGAGGCCATAAAATCTCCAGGAAATACACACAAAAAAGAATGAAGGAATGTGACATCTCCTCCTAGTGGCCAGAAGCTGGAATGTTAAATTGCCTCTATGTCTATATATGTTGTATGCCAAATGGCATTGAATGTTTGCCTGTATATGTGCATTGTGATCTGCCCTGAGTCCCCTGCGGGGTGAGAAGGATGGAATATAAATGGTATAAATAAATAAATAAATAAATAAATATAACTAAAAAACCACTGAATGAATAGAGACCAAATTTAAACACAATACACCTATCAGTCCAACGAGTGAAAAACACAGCAGAAGACAATTAAAAGCCAAAAAACAAAAAAATGCATTACAACGCATGCGCAAAACCACATATATATGCAAACACACATATACACACATATACACAAACATACACATATATGTACACAAAACACATAAACACAGACTGGGCCACAGCAACATGTGGCAGGGGATGGCTAGTTATTAATATTTCTCAACACAGTTTAGCTGGGTGTGTGTTAACTGGTTGGATGGACATATTGTAAAATGCATCTTATGCTGAAGCCAGAACAACTATGAAGCTTATTTTAAATCACAAAAAATTAACTTGGAAGCAACTTTGGAGGCTAACTACCATTATATGGATTAAAAAGAAAGTCGAACTTGATTGGGTTTTAATTATTTTACTTCAAGAAGACCTTTGAAGCTTACGTTGCTGTATACATATTGTATGATTTTTCCAGTAGTATATCTGCAGTTAGACTTCCATATTTACAAACTCTGTATCCATGGATTCAGCCAATCATGGCATAAAATATTATTGGGGGGCGTCCAAAAAACAAACTTTGATTTTGATGCATACTGAGCATCATGCTGATATGTAGGCATACCTTGTAACAGTACCCCTTATGAGCATCTATCCTCAAGAAGTCCTTGGACCAATCCGAAGAGAATATTGAGGGCCCAATGCATATCAGCGGCAGGGAACACGTGACCAAACATTGCATATGTCATCACCCCAAACCAGCATTGCTCATGGAGAGGAATAATGGGAATTAAAGGCCAACAATACCTGGAAGGCCCCATCTCTGGTCTCCAAAAATAGTTTCTGGAGTATAGCTTCATTGCTGTGTGTGCACATTAACAAAAATGTCTTTTAATTTGGGGGGGAAGAGCTCACATTTCCTTGAAATAATTTGCAATGACTCAATTTCCTCAACAAATAATTTTATTAGTATCATATACAGAATCACATTTTCTGAAGTATGTTCATTATTAAAAAGTGCTGAGTAGAGACATTTTCCATATGAGATGTATTTTAGCTGCTCCAGGTTAGCCTAAATCCTGAGGGTAGAGTTACATACTCGGCATGGAATTTTATGAACACTTGATGTGTTCCAGCTGTAAATGGAGCAATGTTTATGCACTGAAAAGAAATGGAGATTACAATTTTTAAAAATGTTTTATTTTACCATTAGACTACTATATAATCAAATTATCACATCTCGAATACATAGAACTGTTAGCATTCAACTAGCAGCAAGATGAAAGTCATCATCGGATAACAGGAGGGTCACCACTTCTGCATAACAGCAGACAGGGGAACTGAGAGGTGAGTGAAGGAGAGATGAACTTGATACCATACTATTGTATGTATGTCCTTTCAAGATGCTCATGAATTTCATAGGGTTTTCTTAGACAATGAAATTAATCTGAAATTTTGCCTAAAATATTTTCCTTTTTTTGTGGTCTTCTATCCAAGTACTAACCAGGGCTGATCTTGCTTAGGCCCCAAGCTCAGGTGTCATCTGGGGCTGTCAGGATATTTAGGACAGTCAATTCGGTTATTCCTGATTGTAGAATCATAGAGTTGGCAGAGACCTCATGGGCCATCCACTCTAACCCCCTGCCAAGAAGCAGGAAAATCACATTCAAGCCGCCTCCGACAGATGGCCATCCAGCATCTGTTTAAAAGCCTCCAAAGAAAGAGCCTCCACCACAGTCCAGGCCAGAGAGTTCCACTGCTGAACAGCTCCCACAGTTAGAAAGTTCTTCCTTGTTCAGGTGGAATCTCCTTTCCTGTAGTTTGATCACTTTCTCTTAGAGCCCTTCTAGAGAGTCCCAAAATGCGGGACCTGTCACGCTTTTACCTGAGGCATCAAAATAACATATCTGCTAGACTGGGCCTAACAGCGGGAGCTCACCTTGCCACCAGGGGCTCCTACTTCAAATATGATGTGCCAAAAGACATTAAAACAGACAGTACTGCTTTGAGCAACTCTTCCAGTGGAACCCTCACTTGCTTGCTGCAATCTCTGGATGTGTCATTATATTTTGTACCAACAATAATATTTAAACAGCCTTCAAAGGCAGCCCCAGACTGAGAGTATTGCAGGAATCTAATCTAGACTTTCAGCACATGTAGACTGAATTTAGATGTAAACCAATATTTACAACACTGTAATATGTCCTCCACTAGATGTCACTACAGGATTTCTCTTGGAATGCCTATAGCTATGAAGGCTTGAATAGACAGGTGTTTTGGACCCACAATTCCTAACAGCCTACCAAAGTTTGCTCATGCCTGCTTTAAAGGCACTAGATTCCAAGTGAATGGGGTCAAGGTCTGGTTAGTACTTGGATTGGACATGGCCGATGGATGCAGAGTTACAAAACAGCCCAGAATTTCCATGTAGGCTATTTTTCAGAGGAAGAAACTGGCAGGACTACCTCTGTGTATTCCTTGCCTAAGAAAACCCTATGAAATTCATGTTATCACCACCATAAGTTGACTAGTGACTTGGAGACACATCCATAAACATAAATGCCATGGGCATTTCAGATAGCCTAGAACCAGTTTATTGTTATGCTCTGAATGGCAGCACAGAGGCCTTCCATTAAAAAAAGGTACTCTGGTAATTGCTTTAATATTCACACTATAATGTCGTAAGTTGGCAAAAACCATATAGAAAAAGAAAGTCACACTAACCTGTCCACAGTATGGTCCAAGAAGTGGATAGCTATTATCTGGTCCATTGTATAGTTTCAGATAGTTGCTAATACAATCACCCGGATCATCAATGCTTATAAAAGCAAAATGAACAGTAACAACCCTTCCTTTGGGGGCGTTGATTGTCCATTCGCAGTCTGTGTGATTCAGGTAAGAGAGTGGAAACTCTGGGCTGGCTAATGAGCCAGTCTCACCATATAAGGTGCCACCACATCCTACAAAGACAAAACATTAGGTAATATGAAATATTTATTCTATGTATTTTGTGATGGGACCACTATACCCCTTGTGCTTCAAGACATAAGCATAGAATGCAGGGCAAGTATCAGAGCTGGGGCTATACGGTTTCAATTGGATGGGATATGATTCAACTGCCCCGAGTGTATAACAATCCAAATAAAAAAATAAACAGTATTGTTCCCATATTTATGTCTAGTAGATCAAGCAAGTTATATTTTAACAGGAAAATAAGATGCTAATTTCACTTGTTCATGGTAAGAAGTGAATCAAGAGAAATCAGATGAAGTGGCTTTGCCACAGAAGAATATATTACATGTAATATTAATAATAATATTGCAGTATAGTAGAATAGTACAATTTAGTAATATATAATACTAATATTGTGCTATGCTAATTATAATATATTGTATGTACATATAATATTGATCATAATATTGTAATACAATATAATACTAGTAATAATACAATAATATAAAACAATAATTACATGTTTTAGATTACATGTAATATTACTATTAATATTGCAGTATAGTGGTATAGTAAATATAGTAATATATAATACTAATATTGTGCTATGCTAATAATATAATATATTGTATGTACATATAATTTGTAAGCCGCTCTGAGTCCCCTTTGAGGTGAGAAGGGCGGGATATAAATGTCATAAATAAAATAATAAGACAGTTATTAAACATGATACTATGATACTAAATTGGTGAAAATTACAGAATTTCCATGTCAATGTGTTGTTTTTTAATGTCAGTAGAGAAAGGGCTATTTCCTCAGAGGGTTTCGCTATAAAGCCCTTCTTATTGGATGCTAAGAACTTCAGAGACTCAACAGTGCTCACAATGACTGAAAACTCTTGTTCGGTATGACTGAAAAATATTTGTTTTGTTGCAGTCCCCATAGCAAAAGTTACTGTTGGTCAAAAGCAATAATATTAGCTCTTTGACATGTGCTCAAATGAATTTTTCACAAAAAAAGACCTGAAATGAGATGGGGATTATCAATTTACTATTAATTTTTAATTAATCTAAAAAGTTGCCTATATGTAAGTCCAACTGGCAACTATAAATGGAGATTGACTGATTGATTGGTTTGACCTGAAACAATTTGTAGGTACCAGTTGGTGATGATGTCCAAGTAATTTCATATCCTTCATTAGAAGTTAGCATATCACTTCTGAAGTGCAAATATAAAACATGGTTTTTAGGAAATACGGGATTGGGTAGAGTGCTTCCACAGTATTTTCCAAGACGGGGTGAGCTTGCATCACTACCATTTCTGACCTTTAAAAGAATATACACAAAGCCGCTGTTAACAATAGTGAATTGGTCAAGGGTGTATCACTAAAACCGTTGCAAAAGATTGCTTGACTTAATCTAATAACTTTATTAAAGCTATTGCATGAGATGGCTTTCATCTTGTTTTAGAACTGATGGTAGTAATGGCATGCAGAGTCAAGGTCCATTCACACCACAGGTAATAAAATCCTAAAATAGGCAATTTAGGAAGGAGAACTTGAATTCTCATCTGGAATGCTTCAGTGCCTCAACAAATTATTAATCTATGGAACAACTGCAGTTAAAGTGAAATAATAATAATACTCTAATTATCTAGAACAGTGGTTCTCAACCTGTGGGCCCCCAGATGCTTTGGCCTCCAACTCCCAGAAATCCTAAGACTTGTTAACTGGCTGGGATTTCTGGGAGTAGAAGGCCAAAACACCTGGAGGGCTGAAGATTAAGAGCCACAGATCTAGAGTGAATGGGCATTTGGGACATGGTTCCTATTAAAAGCGGCAATCAGATCTACAACAGTAAATACAAAACCACAAAGGCCCCATCCACACTGCACTGAACTAGATTATAGGAGTACACTACCATATAACCCAGTTCAATGCAGTTAAACTGCATTCTGAAACTTCATTATGTGGCAGTGTAGATCCGGCCAAAGCCTTTTTGTTGCACAGACAATACAAGCACAGAAGGCACAATATTTTATATGGTAAGGGAATACTGTATGTCTCGTTCTGAAGAAACAGATTAGATAAGGAGCTTTTAAAAAGTAAATTGTGAGTGTAGGCTTCTAGACTAGAAATTGATATTGAGTGGGGATGTAACTGTTTGCTCATAGTTTCTTTGGGGGGGACGGACGGACGACGACTTGGTATTTGCCTTGAGAATATAACTAATCTAAAAAAGAGGAATATATACTCCTCTAAAGGGCCCCCTGGTAACACAGTGGGTTAAACTGCTGAGCTGCAGAACTTGCTGCCCGAAAAGTTGGTGGTTCAAATCCAGGGAGTGGTGTGAGCTCCCACTGTTATACCCAGCTACTGCCAACCTAGCAGCTTGAAAACATGCAAATGTGATTAGAGCAATAGGTACCTCCTTGGCATGAAGATAATGGCACTCTAGGCAGTCATGCTGGCCACATGACCTTGGAGGTGTCTATAGACAATGTCGGCTCTTCGGCTAAGAAATGGAGATGAGCTCCACCCCCCAGAGTCGGACACGACTAGACTTAATGTCAGGGGGAAATCTTTAGTTTTACCTTCCAGAGGAACAAAGAACATATAACTTGTTCCAGCTGCAGGGGAGGGAATCCAACTCAAAATGGAAACTACAGTCCCTTGTTCCTGGATACAACAATATAAATTACACAAGTCAGGACACAAAATCCACTCTAGGAGATTGGGGAGCCCTATAGAGCACTTTTCCAGGATGTACAAGAAGCTGCAGGGAATATGGAATTTTGTAGGATGTTGGCCATGGTTGGCTGTCCTTGTGGAAACTTTTATTTGTGTTGAATCTGTAGTGCACTCTCTGACTGCTATTTTTTTATTTTGAAAACATAAATCAGAAAGGTTTTGTGGCATCCACAACCCAAAAAGCAGCCTAGAAGGTCATATGAACAAGTAATATACCTTGTTAGGCAACATGCAGAAGTTAATTTCATTAAGGAAATTGATCATATCCAGAATAGATGTAAATAGGAAGCATGAGGAGCTTTAGATATTGCTAAATGCAAATCCTGGCGATCGTAACCGATAGCTAGGATTTGCAATCCAACAACTTGTGGAAAGTTACATGGCTCCCACCAGAGAATTAGAGGAATATACACAAAGGGATTGTAAACTCTCCTAAGAAGCTGACAATTGTCATACCTCTAAGAAGTCATATGCACATCCAAAATCTTCCACATTAAAAGAATGGAAAAAGAGAGAGATGGTGTGATTCCTTGGAGATCGTAGAATAATGGTGCAGTCCAGGTTATTAGGATACGGATCGGGCCAGCCTGGGCTTTTCAAATAACCAAATGATTGGTTGTATTCTCTGCTGCAGCCTAGAAGGGATGCAAAATTCATTTCTACATATTACAAAGCAGAAATCATACATTACGCATTGCCTTTAGTGATTTTTTGTTGCCCAATATTTCATGCTAAGCAAAATCCCATGCCTTGTAAGAAACAGACTGAAGACTCTACCTGAAGCTTGATAGGAGAAGCGAAGTCCATTGTTAATTATAAAAGTTTTAGATCTGAAAATTAAAATAGCTGTTCGCCTATAAGAATAAAACGCTGGAATAGTAGAGTTTTCATAACCACAGAACCGGTGGACGCGGTCAGCATGTTCGTGAATGCCCTGAAATGTAAGAATAATAAGACAATATAAAACTGACATTTGGAATTCAAAGAGAAGAAATAATATAAAATAATGAGAATATCCAGTTCGGTTGCGACATATTGTTACAAAGGAGATTTTGATACCTTCTGCTAATATTTTGGGAATTTAAAGTAGAGATTTTTGAGAACTGTAGCTCCAAACAGCAATTTCTTCACCAAGTGCACAATGCCATGTGAGCTATGGTCTGCCATTGTCACAATTCCCAACCATATGCTGATTGGCTATTGGTTCTGAGGTTCCTTTGCAAGGAGGAAGACCCTAGCAGGAAAACCCCATGGACCTCTAAAACTATGGGGGTATTTACACTGTAGAGTTAATACAGTTTGACACCACTTCCAATGCCATAGCTCAATACTATAAAATCATGGAAATTGTAGTTTTATAAAGTTTTTAGCCCAGTCCGCCAAATTGTGCGGGTGTCTAAGCAAACTACAACATCTATGACTCCATAGCATTGAGCCACAGCAGTGAACAATGGTGTCAAATTGCATAAATTGTACAGTGTAGCTCAGGCATGGGCAAACTTTTTTGTCTTTGGGCCACACTGCAGGCCTGGCTGGGAGGGCCAGGCCAGGAGGAAGGGGGCTAGGCGCATGCTGGGTAGGCGTAAGCCTGGAAGGGGGAGAGTCAAGGAGACGGTGGGGCCAGAAGGGAGAAGGGCAGGGCCTGGGTCATCCTCAGGTTGTCTTCCCAGCATAAGGACAGGGCTGCTCATCCTATCATTCCAGGAAGAAGGTGGGACATGCAGTGACTGCACTGGTCCCCTCCCCTCCAAATGCTTGGGTTGGCCTCTTAGCATTATGCCGGGAGGAAGGTGGTTGAGAATGCTCCAGAGGGCTCTCAGCCGCCACGTGCCTTCTTTGAGCCGTCCTTGAGCCATCCTCCTGGTACAAGGATGGGGCCACTTGCTGGGAGGAGGTCGAGACACATTGTAGCTGAGAGTGCCCCAGAGGGCTTTCAGATGCTATTTGCCTTCCTCTCCCATCTTTTTGGCATAAGGATGCAGCGGGCCACCATATCCTTCTGCCAAGAGGACAGGGAAACTGAGGAGGGCCTGAGGTAAGCATCCAGCCCCATGGCCTTAGTTTGCCTATGCCTGGTATAGATGCATTGTTAGACTGGGAAATGCCACTGCTTGAACAATCAACTTTAGCACTTGGTTGGCTGAGCTCGATTGGCTGACTTACCAATGGCGCATCCTGAAATTCTACATAATTCTGAGAGCAGTCTTGGCTGGATGATAAATGAAATTCCTGAATTACTATCTTGACCTGTTGGTCAGGAGGGGCATCAATGATCCATCTGCAGAATGTAAGTGGTGGGTATGCATTCGGAAAGTAGGGAGATGTTGCATACTGTATATCAGAAGTTGCGTTATATGTACCTCCACACAATCCTGTAAGAAATTGTAGTACATCAGCTTAATTCTGTTAGAAGGTTTCTAGGTTCTCCTTCATTGATATCTTAAGATGTGAAACTACAGCAGCAAGATTTCCATGCCAAATAAATTTAAAATCAAAGAACCAGATGTGAAAATTCATATGGTTTCTGAAGTAACTTTTGTATTGGCAGTGTTACACCTTGTCCTCAAATATCTGACAGATGACAAATGTAATCCTTTGTTTTTTAACTTGACAATGGCTTTTATTGTTTATACTTTTTATTAGCTTTTGAGTGCCGTCCCACTCCTATGCAGTCATGCAAGATAAATGGGTGTTGAATGGAGTAGTGATTTGAGCACTGGTCTATGACTGGTGACCAGGTTTGAATCTCAACTCAGTCACTGAAATCCACTGGGAAAGTCATATTCTGTCAGTCTCAGATGAAGACAAGGGCAGATCTCCACTGAAGAAATGTTGCCAAGAAAACTTAATGCTAGTTCTGCTTTAGGGTCACCATAAGCTAGAAACATGAAGGCAAACAACATATTCTTGAAGAAAGAAAACAAAAGGAATACTTACTGTCCACAGTAGTGTAGGTTGCATTGAAACCTGCTCTTTCTATAGATCGATCAGTGACAAATTCAATAATTAAGGAGTTACCAGTGGAAACAAAATTAGGAGGAATGTTGGAGCCACAAAATGTGCCAACTAGAGTGTCATTTTCAATATTACCATCATAAAGCTAAAAGACAAAAATGAGAGAAGTATACCATCAAGATTGAATAGATAGGACAACCTGCACAATAAAGACTTGGGTGAATGATGGGCAGATATAATTCAAATGTGCAAAACAGTCATATAGGTGATACAAATAGGTGATACAGTCTGCTTTCCCTATTTGCAAGTTTTATTATTCACAAGTTTGACTAATATGTTCTCTACATCAGTGCCTGATCCTTGCACATTGCCATTCCTGTTTCTTTTTTCTCTTTGTGTTCTCCCTCTCCCCCTCTCTCTATATATCCTGTTTTCTTATATATGCTTCTAAAAAAACTTTTAATATTTTTTAAAAGAATCTCTACATCTTTCCATGCAGTTCTATGCCCAATTTTCAGCAGAAGTTACAATGTTGTACTTAAAGATTCCTGGAGAGAACATTCCTTTTGGTACTGGTAGGTCCTTCGGTAGAATTCAGTGGTCAACTTTAGGTGGAAATTGACCATACGTTTGTACTGTAGAACCTATAGATTCCTAGAGATGTGTTCCCCAAGGTTTAAAAAATAATAGTGTTTTTCTTCATTGTTTTCCAAATTTCATGAGTGTCCTGTGTCTCTAACCTCAGGGAATTTGGATAAATAGTTGTAATTGTAATTCAAGTGTTCAGGATCAAAGTATTTGGCCAAATTGTAGCCCTTGGCTCATACACACTGCACCCTCCCCCCTCTTTTGTTGGAATGCAGCAGTTTTAATTTATCAGGCTAATTTACTATAGGGTTGTTGGTTTTTTTTGCAACATCTATAGTTTCTATCAAGTTTGGAATCAACCAAGTTCTGAAAATATGGTTTATTAACTTCGTAAGTCTGTGTGCTAAAGAGAAAAGAGGCTAGAGCAGTGGTTCTCAATCTGTGGATCCCCAGGTGTTTTGATCTAAAACTCCCAGAAGTCCCAGCCCGTTTACCAGCTGAACATTAGGAGGAACATAAGAGCTGTTGGACTGTGGTGAAGGCTCCTTTGGGGGCTTTTAAACAGAGGCTGGGTGGCCATCTGTTGGGGGTGCTTTGTTTCTGCTTTTGCTGCCTGGCAGTGAAATGGATGGCCCATGTGGGCTCTTCCAATATGATTCTATGTAGCCTCTTGTAACAAGTACTTACATTTCAAAATTCATACTTACACCATTGAAACTATGGTTAGAACACATAAAGGAAGAATGTGTTGCATTTTAAAAACTTACTTTGACATAGTCATATTTGCAGTTGTCAAAACCTGATGCTGCTTCTAGTTGAAAAGTGTTGAAGGTGAAGTTGATCAGCTTATCTGTGGAAGCAACTATCATCCAAATACATTCCAGATCTCTGTCGTATCTGCCATCCCTGCTGGAGTCTGGAGAACCAAAGCTATCAGTTGAATTTGTCAGATAACCACCACAGCCTTGTTCAGGACCTGTTAAAAACAATAGATTTGGACTCTAATACATATTCAATATCAATATATTTTTTGCTGTATATTTCTCAATAAACCTTTGAGGTATAGCTTGGATAATTTCTTTTTCTTTTCTTTTCTTTTCTTTTTTAGAAAGGATATAGGTGAACTACTGTATTTATGAATATGATGTGGGTGGGATACAGATCTGGGACCAATTGAGTTCAATTTAAATCTATTTACAGTTAGTCAAATGTATGATCGCAAGCACTTTTAACCTCCTCATAGGAACTATTGTTAAAACGTCTTCATGTGTAGAGTTTTTCTTATAAATGGCAATGATGGAAAAACAGTCCGGAGAGAGCTCTAAGCTTGATTTACACTATTGGTTGACTATATAGAAGTTGTGGAAAGCAAAACATGGCATAGATAATTTGTTGTGCTCTATATGTTCAATATATATAAAATATCTCACACACAGAAATCCTTCAGATACCAACAGTTAAGTAAGGCATTTAACTTAATTATAACTACTAGTCCTTGAATATTAAGATAATATGTTCTGGCTATAAAGGTCTGAATGATGATAATGTAAAAATAAGAAAGCATACTGAAAAAGATTTTCCCCAATTCGTCAAAAATAAGCTATTAAATATCAGAAAGCCCTGACATAGAGAATAATCTCTGCAAATGGCCAATAATCTTCACAGATTTATTTGATATGAAAAATAAGCCCTGTTATTGGCAAAGAAAACAGCACTCTGTTCTGCAAAGTGTCCTGCATAGAAAACAACATTTTCTGTGCAGATAGCATTTTTGCAGAGAATGAATCACAAGCTGCAACAGTGTTCAAAAACTGCATAGTTTTTGATGACATTCTTGCAGCAAGGATGACAATGGCAAAAGTATTCACCCTTGTCTGTAAGAATAAGGTATATGAAGATCAACATTGCTCAATTAGGAATTTGGGGAGTTGATGTCCAAAACACCTGGAGGGCTGAAGTTTGCCAGTGCCTGCTTTATAGAGACCAATTTCATAAATATCGAGTCTTAAAATGAGGTGATTGCCACTAGTTTGCTGTGGGAGGCAAATTTGGTTAGTAAGAGTTTTAAAAGGTCCCATGTTTAGGATTATTGTGTGGAAATTCTAATTAATTTTGAGAGGATGTGGAGTTGTCATGATTCTGGAATACTGGTAATTACTAATTAGACATGCAGCCACACACTGCTTAAGACATTCAAAGCAAATGCATCAAGCATAGTTTTGTATGCTAGTGTTATTTTCCTGTCTTCAGAATAAGCCACTTAGAGTCTGCTTGAGGAGAGAAAAAGTGAGGTATAAACAACAACAACATCAACAGGGAATGCAAAGAAAATAAACAAAGAAGTCCTGACCCCACATGATAAGAGAATTATTTAAAAGCTCTGTTTTTTCAAAGCAGAACTTTTTGCAAATACTTCTTTTGGAACAGTAGGAGGAGCTGTGTCTTTGTGGTTTAGATCCAACAGAGCAGTCCTCTTATTCTAGTTGTCTTATTCATAGGGAGGGAAGGGACGCCTTCTCAGATTTCACAAATCAAGATGTTCAAAATTATGCAGATGCAATTACGCAATACCATATTTACATGTGATCCACTTATTAAGACTTCTGAGTATATCGTACTTGCACATTCTTAAGTACTTTGATTAACTAAGGGTGCAGCTACACTGTAGAATTAATGCAGCTTGACACCACTTTAATTGCCATGGATTCATGGGAGCTGGGCTTTTCTAATACCTTTAGCCTTCTCTGCTACAGAGTGCTAGTTTGCATCAAACTATAAGTCCCATGACTCCAGAGCATTGAACCACGACAGTGTATTAATTCTGCAGTGTAGATGCACCCATAACTGAATGGCTCAAAGAGCAAAAAATATTTTTAATTGTATCTAAATCAGTGGTTTCCAACCTGTGGTATGCAAGAGCTAAAATATGGTCCACACCTCACCATTACAACACCGTTGCAATGAGAGCAACTGGTCTTGCAAAATCCTCTTATAGCCCTGAGGCTTATTAAATATGTTTTTTCTGTGGGTGAGCAGATGGCGACTACTGAGTGGCATATGTTCTGTATCAGAAACTTGAGCTTATGTGATCTATACAATGCAATTTTCTGAATCAGCACCCCAAATAACCAAATCAAATGTAAAGTTGACCAATAATTATTAGACCAATAACAATTAGTACCCTTTTGGTACTAATGTAGGAGAATGGTCTCTGGTCAAAAAAAGGTTGGGAACCATGGATCTAAATTAACTGAGAAGACATAACATTGGTTGAAATGGTGCCAGTAATAAATGAAAGAATGAAATACAGATTACATTTAAAGCAGAGTTTTCTCCCTCCCCCTCCAATCCAAAGTATGCGTAATATTAAGTCTACTCAACCTGAAAGGACATAATTGAAAATGCTTGTAGTTAATTATAAACAGATCTCTGGTAATGAAACTAGACAGTGTGGCAGCTCAACCAGAAAATGTACCTTATCAATTGCTCTCTTGCTTCGTTGTATGTTCTTTCCCCTCACCACCACCACCACTGCACCACTGCATTCTAAAGGTCTCAAATAACATCCATACAGTAGAATTCAGAAAAGCTGGTGCCCACATAGACTAAATAAACCACAAGATCTTCCACCAAAAATTGGGCTGGTCAGTAAATTTCAGTGAATGTAACCACCTTACCCTTTACAACCTGTACATTCCAACTTTCCATCCTTAGCTACAGTCCCCTAGTTTTCCTCCTGGCATCAAAGAGCTACTTATATTTGTAGGTTGGTTGTGAATTCATATAGATCTTTGACCTTTTTTTTAAAGTATACTCCTTAGGTCAGTATCAGGTTACATCATGCTAACCCTGAGCAGCTGGAATATTTACAAGCAGTTTGCCCAATGATTAGAGCAATAAAAATCGTATCATATATGATACGATGACTCTGAAACAGTGTCAACCTGATATCTTTTTTTATCTATAGGTTAGGGCCAAATTCTATTTAGAAGACCTGTGGTTAGTATTTCCCAATTCTTGTCAATAGCAATGCCTATTAGTAGTTAGAATTACTTTTTCAAAAGTCTGATCACCTCTTCACATGTACCTTATTTTGATGGCAGTGATTGGATTTTTCTTGTTCAGTCATGGAGCCTAATGGCTCCCATTACATGCCAGAGAACTACTTCCAGGGCAGCTCCATGATGGACAATGGCAGGCTCCCCATTAGAGTCCTGAATCACAATTTTAATTTGAATTAATTGGTGTCTGAGGGGTCAGTCCATGGAGGCCATATATAGCATGTAGATTACAGCTTGACAGCTGCTAATATAGACACTCTGGGAAACTTTGTACTTTCTTATTCATCATATGTCATTTGGTATATATCCAAGATGGACCCAACATTATATTTCAGACATATTTATCTACCTCAGACTTTCAGATCAAAATGGGAATTTAATAGGGAATGATCTTCAGTAAAAACAAAACAAACTGCTAGTCAGTCAGGACATTATGAATGTGTCTCTACTAAAATCAAAGGTTTCAGCAATGTAACAACATCTAAACTATGGAAGCTTTGTTTTCTTTAAAAATGGTGCTTTAACAGTAGAATCAAACACCAAATACAGACAGCCCTCCACATTTGTTGGGTTAGGGGTGCAGGCCCCCTATGACAGTGTTTCTCAACCTTTTTTGAGCCGAGGCACACTTTTTACATTTACAAAATCCTGGGGCACACCACCAACCAAAATGACACTCTTTTTTTATATATATATATACATATTTTATTGGTTTTTCTCCTGGGGCTATCCCAGGTCTAGTGGGTAGGGGGGTAGGGGGGGTAGTGCCCAGGGCTAGAGGAGTGAATGGGTTAGGAGTTACAGCGACTTCCCGAGGGTAACACAAGGATGTCTAATTTTCTCTCTTACTCTTCTGCTTCACAGATCGTTTAGGTCTATAGTACATTTAAGTCCTTCTCTTTGTATATATTCTTTTATCTCAGACCAGTCCGTTTTTTGCTTTTTGTCAGTCATATTTTGTACTATAGCTTCCGCCTGGATTAAATCTAGTGCCTTTAACAACCACTCTTCTATTTCCGGACAGCTGTCTTTTTTCCAGTGACGAGCCAGTACTATACGGCCACAAGTGCTAAGTAGGAAGAATATTTTTTCCTGATTCTTCTTTAGGATTGGGTTTGCCAGCCCTAACAGATAGTGTTGTGGCTCCATGCTGCATTTTACTTTAAATATCTTTTCGATTTCCTCATGTATGGCCGACCAGTATTTTGCTGAGAGTTTACATTTCCACCATTGGTGAATAAATGTCCCTGTTTCTCTCTTGCATTTCCAGCATACATTCGAGCTATTCTTGTTAAATTTCGCCAATCTTGTTGGGTGGAGGTGCCAACGAAATTGCATCTTCAACCAATTTTCCGTGATGTCTGCCGATGCATTGTATCTTAATTTTTTCGTCCAGACCTCCTCCCATTGGCTGTATAGGATAGAGTGGCCTAGGTCTTGGGCCCATCTCGTCTGGCAGTTTTTAACTTGTTCATCTGCGAGGTGCCACTTCAATAGCTGCCTATAGAAATTGCTTATGTTCTTCTTGTTACTCTTGACTATTTGTTCCCAAAATCCCTCTGCCATGAACCCCATCGCTTTACTATCTGTTTTGTGGTTTTGGAATATCTGGTAATACTGAAACCAGGATAGGTTGTGCCCTTCTTTTCTTATCTCTTCTACCGTCTTCATTTCGCAGTTACCGGGTGTTTTTTTAGGATTTGTCTATATGTCAACCACTTGGGTCCGGCAAGTTCTTTCTTGTAGAAAGCTTCTGACGGGGATACCCATAACGGGGTGGCACCAAAGAAAGCTGATTTGTATTTCTCCCACGTTTTGATGAGGGCGGCTCTTATATAGTGGCTCCCAAAATTTTTCTCCACTTTCCTTCTGTTGTACCAAAGGTACGCGTGCCACCCCGCCCGGAGATCATGGCCTTCCAGTGCTAATAAATTGGAGTTTCCTAAGGACACCCATTCTTTAATGGCAGTCAAGTTGCAAGCTTCATAATATAGATTGATGTTCGGGAGACCAAAGTCTCCCCTTGATTTAGCATCTGTCATTAATTTCAAACCTATCCTGGGTTGTTTATTTTTCCATATGAACTTTCTAATTTCTTTATTCCACTTGTTGAACAGTACATCGTTTCTTAGTATCGGTATATTTTGAAATAAAAACATTAATTTTGGCAGGACTGACATTTTAACTGTTGCCACCCTGCCCAGGAGCGACAGTTGCTGGCTTTTCCATTTCTCCAAATCTACCTGGATCTTTTTCCATTGAAATTCATAATTATTTTGGAGTAGTTGTGTGTTCTTTGCGGTGATGAAGATCCCTAAGTATTGAATTTTTTTTGTGATCTGCAAATTAGATATTCTGTGTAGTGTATTTATCTCTTCCGTGTTCAGGTGTTTCGTTAACATTTTGGATTTGGTTTTGTTTAGTTTGAAGCCCGCCACCATTCCAAATTTATCTATCTTGTCCAACCAATTTTGGATACTGGGGAGGGGGTCCTCAATTATGCAGACCATATCGTCCGCGTATACTCTGCATTTGTATTTGTGTGCAAGCACCTGCAGTCCTCTTAAGTTGTCATCCTGATTTATGTCCCTTACCAGCACCTCCATCACCATTATGAACAATAGTGGTGAGAGGGGACACCCCTGTCTCACCCCTCTTTGTATTTGGATCTTCTTGTTGTTTTCTGTGCCATTTATTAGTAAGGTTGCTTCCTGATTGCAGTACAGCGCTTCTATGGTGTTGCAAAAATAATGACCCATATCTAATTCCCTCGTCAAATGTTTTATGAATTTCCAATTAATTTTATCGAATGCCTTTTCAGCATCAATAAATAATAGTGCCATTTTTTTTCATTGTGTTTCTCATAATATTCGAGTACGTCTATGATAGTCCTTGTGTTTGAGTTGATTTGCCTGCCCTGTAAGAACCCATTTTGTTCTAATGATATCCACTTGTTTAAGAAGAGCTTTAATCTGTCCGCCATAATTGTTGCAAATATTTTGTAGTCTGTATTCAGGAGGCTTATTGGTCTGTAGTTTTTTGTGTCGGTTGCGTCTGTGTTTTCCTTATGCAATAATATGATGTTCGCTTTCTCCCATGTCTTTGGCATTTCCTTCTTTTCCCTTACTCCATTGAAGATCTCTGTCAATATGGGCGCTAGTTCTTCCTTAAATGTTTTGTAGAAGAGCGCTGTGTATCCATCCGGCCCCGGAGCCTTGTTGTTTTTGAGTGACATTATGCCTTTAATTGTCTCCTCCCTACTTATTTCCTTGTTTAATATTTCCCTCTGGTGTTCTGATAATTTCGGGATATTTAGTCTGCCTATGTGTTCTACGATGGCCTCTTCTGTGGTTTGCTCCCTTTTATACAAATCTTGATAGAACTTGTGGAAAGCTTTTGCAATTTTATCTTCCTCTGTGAGTGTCTTCCCCTCACTAATTATTCTGGTAATCGTATTTTTATTCTTCTTGTCTTTTAGTTTCCTCGCTAACCAACCTCCTGCCTTGTTGGCATTCTGATAAAACTTTGCTCTGATAAATTTCAATTGCTTTTCTATCTTTTCTGTTTGTAGTAACTGAAATTGCTTTCTGCTGAACCTTAGGTTCTGTAAGGCTTTGGGGTTTGAGGGATTCTTTTTTAATTCCTCCTCCGCCTTGTTTATATTTCCTATTGCTTCTTGTCGGGATCTGTTAAGTTGCTTATTTATCCTACTGTTCAGTTGGATGAGGTTTCCCCTCATCACTGCCTTTAAAGCCTCCCATTGGGTTGTTTTGCTGGTCTCCTCCCCGCTGTTTAATTTAAGATATTCCATTATCTTCTCCTTCAGAAACCCTATATCTTTTTCTTTTCTGAGTAGTCTATCCCTTAATTTCCATCTGTATTGTGTTTTTTTCCCTTGAATTTGTATCTCTATTGCGTTATGATCAGAAAAGAGACTGGCAAGTATTTTAATTTTCCGTATTTTAATGGATAATGTTCTTGTGGCCCATATCAGATCTATCCTTGTCCATACTTTGTGCCTTCCCGAAAAGAAGGTGTAGTCTCTTTCCGTGGGGTTCTTGTGTCTCCATATATCCAAGACTTTCAGATCTTCTAGTACCTTCAGGAATTGTTTTGGAAGTTGACTTGCTGTGTGTTTTTTCTTGCTGCTTGCACTCTCTTTACATGTTTTGTCCAATTTAGGGTCCACCACCCCATTGAAGTCTCCCAGGAGTATTAGTTCCTCGAATTCCTGACTGTCTATATGTTTCTTGACTTCTTTAATAAAGTTGATTTTGGGCCCATTGGGGCAGTAAACGTTACAAATTAGTAATTTCTGTAGTGATGTTTCTATAATCACTCCCACGTATCTACCCTCTGGGTCTTTGAATACTAACTTAGAATCTAGATTGGCCTTGACATAAATTATAACTCCCCGTTTCTTCTTTTCGCATAATGCATAATATGGTGTCCCCAATTTTGGCTGCTCTAAGTATTTCTCATGTCTTTTGGCAATATGAATTTCCTGTAGCGCTATTATTTCATAGTTCTCTTTTCGCAGGTACTCCGTGACTCTTTTCCGTTTATTTGGTGAGTTTAGCCCGTTGACATTATTCGAGAAGATCCTCAGGGTTGTCATTATCATACATTAAGGGTGGGTTCTCTTCTTCGGCTACTGTGTCTGATGTTCGAGCTATTTGATAATTCTCCGGGGAGAATTTCCTAAGTCTCTTTAGGTGTCTTGACATCGACACCCCTGGCGAGTCTATTTCCTCATAGTCTTGATCAGTGGCCGCTTCCATCCCTTTGTTCTTGTCCGCCTGGTCTTCTCTGGGGATATCCTGGCCGTCGGGGTATCGTTTGGTATATTCTCTCCTTTGTCTATGTTCCGAGCCGGATGCTTCCCTCTGTAGATGGTCATGAAAGAAGGCCCTCGCTTTCTCTAGGGTGTTCAACCAGTATCTGGTCTCTCTCCAAGTGACTGTCAATCCTTCCATCCTTTCCCATCTATACTTGATTCTTCTTTTCTTCAATTCTGAGGTCAAAAAGTTGTAGCTCCTTCGTTTGGCTAGGGTTTCTTGCGAGACCTCCTTCATAAATATTATTATTTTTTCCTTGTAATGAACCGATTTCTTGGCGCATCGTTGCAGTATCTCATCTCTTAAACTCTTGCGTGCGAAAGAGACTATAGTATCTTTGGGGGTCTTGTTCCTTTTTGCAAACTCCGTATTCACTCTATATACACGGTCTATCCCAGTGCTCACGGTTTCCGGGTCCGTTTCCGTGAGGTCCGCTATTATTTCTATTATAATTTGTTTCAGATTTCCATCTTTAGACTCCTCCAGATTCCTTATCCTCAACTGGTACTCCAGTTCCTTATTCTCTAGGAGCTCTACTTTTTGTTGTAGCTTTTGATTGGCTATTTCTATATTATCAGTCCTGGCACTTAATTTCACTTGCGCTTTCATAATCCTCATATTGTCCTCCTTGACCTTGTCTATGTCTACCTTCAGCACTTTTAGGTCTTCCTTGATGTCTGTCTTCAGGTTGTGAATTTCGTTTTGCATCTCCTGATGCTGCTTTGCCTGCTGGTGCGCTAGATTTCGGATTTCCTGGAGTAGCTCTCTATATCCACCCTCTTCTGACAGGGAGTCCCTTTTGTTCTGTATTCTTGTCAATGGGGTATTCCCTCTGCCCTTTGCAGATTGCATTTTAAGGCTGTGTTTGAAAGTATCGCAGTGACTCTCCCTGCTTCCGGCTAGGTATGCCAATCCCTGTCACCAAATTTTTGCCAAGTTATTGCGGGTTTCTCTTACCTTGCAGCTCCCTGCAGTCTTCTCTACGTTTCTGTCTCTATCCTTTCCCCCCCCCCCGCTTTTGCCTCTTTATTTCCTTTTCACGTTCGTGACGATGGCGGGTTCCGATTCGTCAGGTTCCTCTGCTTCTCTTTTCCCCCTCTCCGCACCTGTCCGCCGCGCTGGTCGCACTGAAAGTCGCTCTTCCCAGCCCTTCTGCTTGCTATTGTTATTGTTATTATTTTCGGCTTACTTCCTGGATCACGTCACTTTCTGTGCTCTCGCGGGGATTGCCGCCCTCGTGAGATTGTTTGCTAATCTTTGTCAGTCTCCCAGGCTCCTTTGCTGCTCTCCCTTGAGCCCTTGCGTCCCTTGCTTCTGTCGTCAGATCCTCTCCAGAGTGAGAAGATTGTTTACCAATATGGCGCCGCGGGAGCGTTTCCAAGGTCAGGCTGCTATCTTTCTTTTAAGGTTTCTTCAATTCAGCTCTTACGACCCTCGGTCTTTCCTCCCCTCTCTCCCTTTTACTCACAAACTTCCTTCTTCCTTGTCACCGTAAAGGGGGAGAGTGGGTTTTCTGGTTACGCCGCTTGTCCAGCTCTCCGCCACGCTGCCGCCTGGCTTCTCTTTGAGTTGGTGATCCTTGAATTACACCTCGCTTTGTTCCCGAGTTTTGTATTTGTTTCTAATTGTCACTGATCAGTGAACTGGTAGCCGGGGGATGTTCAAGAAGCCTGTCGGCTTCGGTTCCTTTGGGTCTCCGCCTGCCAACCACTTGCCGTTGCCGGGCGTACCTGGTGCAGCTCCTTGGGGGAGCTACCCCGTTGACACCATCGGCCGGTTGAGTGGCTTCTGCACCCTGTCAAGCCTCGATCCGCTTGTTCCAGGGAAGGATAGCCACGTTCCTTGGCGAAATACCCTGGAATGCCTCCGGAGCCCTGGAGAGCACGTCTTCCCCCGTCTGGCTACCAACCGGAAGTCCACCAAAATGACACTTTTTTGGCCTACCGCCCCCTTTCCAGAAAAAAAATTACTCACCGCCCCCCTAGAAATTATTTTTTTATTTTAATAACAATTAAACAGATATATATATATATATATACACACACACACACGCAGCGTCATTTTCCAGCTGCCCATTGGTCCCCTCTGCTCCCTTGCAAAGAAGAAGATTTTTCTTTTTTCTCCCATGGAGGAGGAAAAAATAGAGGCGGCAAAAGGAGGGGGGGAAGGAAGGGGGGCAGAAAGCTTTTCAGACGGCACACCAGGAGCCTCACCACGGCACAGCAGTGTGCCGAGGCACCCCGGTTGACAATGACTGCCCTATGAAATTGAAAAACTATTAATACCACTCTCCATCCATTTTTAGAAATCTCTAGGTTCTCCAGCATGACTATATAGTTAACCTCTGCCAGATGTTGACTGTATAATGCACTGGAAGACCTACAAATCCTTAGAAAGGTGTTATCTCTAAAATTTCTAGGTCCTCTAACACAACACTCAACTTTGGTGGTAGTCATCCATAGAGTTGCAGTGGAAGACCTAGAGAATACTTGAAAGAGCATATTAATAATATTAATGAATAATCATATCCACAAATGAAGAGGGAAAAATGTAGGTTGTTTCTAAAAGTATAGGTCTAAAAATAAGGTTGGTTTTTTCCCCCATAAGGGAGCAGACAAAAATGCGCTAAGGCATATAGGAAGTGTCCTTTCACCCAGTTAGGACACTCAGCCCAATATTTGTCAACAGCAGCTCTTCAGTGTTTTAGACAGGAATCTTTCTTAACCTCACAGAGAAGCCAGAGATAGGATCTACAACATTTTGAGTCCATTCCATGTGTTCTGTCATTAAACTTTGGCGTGGCGTCTACACCTGTAACACCAAGATGCTGTTTTAATTAAAACAGGGAGAAAAGATTCAAGTTCCAGCAATTCACCCCTGCAGTTTTCTTCAACTAAAAAAACTAGTCAGCTCTCAGAAAAAGTTTTTTTTTACAAAGGATGAAGCAGAGATAATAATTTCAGGTGATAAAATTTGTGTGAAAAGCTGAAACATTCACTGATGAACATGGACCAAATCCAAGCAAAAGAAAATAAGTGATGCTTATTTTACTCCAAATGAGTTCACCATTTCTGTTCACTTCCTCCCTGCAGTTAATTACAGTGACCAAAAACATTGAGCAGAACATCGTAATAACATTACCCCATCTCACTTCACTAATACAGTTACAGGATAATATAGTCATTATACATTAATGAAAATTTGTGTTTCTGATTTGACATGTGGATGTAGTGCTAATACCAAAGCTCTTGGGGGTTTTCCTTCTGATAAAGACTACATTTCTAAAGGCTTCCTGCTATTTTCTGGTTAATAAAGACACACAAAATCAGCTGAATAACTACTCCCATCAGGCCAAGTTGCAGCAATTAAAAGGACAGAAGTTGATTTTGTGTTTACACTTTATACATCAGATTCAGCTAGCATAAGACCTATGCAAGAGCTTTAGCAATTCTAACAACACCTACTGGGGTTAAGCCTCACTGAGGATAAGAGGACTTCCTTTTGAGTAGACATGTATTGGATCACACTCTAAATTGCATTCCTATAATATATTTCTTCCATGTTGCAAAGCCAGAATAGTATAGTGGTTTGAGTATTGGATTATTGCAAGGGTTGGGATCCCTGTTTGACCAAGGAAAGCCATTGGATGATCTAAGGCGGGCCTGTCCAACAGGCGGCCCACGGGCCGCACACGGGCCACCAGCCCTTTGGATCCGGCCCTCCTACCCTCCTGCAATTTTTAAAAAATAAATAAATAAATAAAAATTCCGCACCCTTTGCTCTGCTCCCCATGGCTCCGCCCTCCCTCCTAAAGCATCATGCCAGCCTCAGAAGTAGCGATTTCGCCGGCTTCTGCCGTCCGGCATGACGCCGTAAGGGAACGCCGCCGCCGGGGGGGGAAAGGGACGGAGGGGGCGTGGCAGGGATGAGGAAGCGAGCCGCCGCCGCCTCCCTGCCATGCCCCCTTCCTTCCTCCCTCCTTTCCCCCCGGCACCGGCGCTCCGTTCGGGAACGCCGCCGCTGGGGGGAGGAAAGAGGGACGTAGGGGGCATGGCAAGGATGAGGAAGTGAGCCGCGCCGGCTCCCTGCCATGCCCCCTTCCTCCTCCTCCTTTCCCCCAGCACCGGCGCTCCGTTCGGGAGGGGCGGAGGGGGCATGGCAAGGATGAGGAAGTGAGCCGCCGCCTTCTCCCTGCCATGCCTCCTTCCTCCCTCCCTCCCTCCTCTCCCCCGGGCACCGGCGCTCGGTTCGGGCCCGCCGCCGCTGGGGGGAGGAAAGAGGGACGTAGGGGGCGTGGCAGGGACGAGGAAGCGAGCTGCTGCCTCCTCCCTGCCACGCCCCCTCCCTCCCTCCTTTCCTCCCAGCACCGGCGCTCCATTCATGAACGCCGCCGCCGGGGAGGAAAGATGGACGGAGGGGGTGTGGCAAGGACGAGGAAGCGAGCCGCTGCCTCCTCCCTGCCATGCCCCCTGCCTCCTTTCCCCCCCCGGCACCTGCGTTCCCGAACGAGCGACCCCGCCCCCCACTGCGGCCCCCCAGGTGATCAGTGACCGGAATTCCGGCCCTTGGGCTGGTAGAAGTTGGACAGCCCTGATCTAAGGCAAGTCACACTCTCTGAAGAAGGTAATGGCAAACCTCTGTGACTAGGTTGGCATTGGTGATCCTGTAGGTTGGAAACTAAAGCATGCAACAAGATATAGATGCATCTGAACATTCCCTCAGTGTTCTGACCAGAAATAATTGGACCATACCTCCTGGTTTTGAAAAATAGGCATGTGTTGTGTTCAGCAGTGTAAATAGGCTCTCTAAAATGCTGTTGGGAAATTGAAATAAAAGAGGCCATTAAAAATCTTCCCAATAACAAAGCCCGGGGCCGGATGGACTGACGGCCAGATATTATAATGCACTCGAGGCAGAACTTACACCAAGACTGAAGGTTATCATGAATAAGGCGATGCAACAGGGGACAATTCCAGAAACGTGGAAGCAGGCGAATATTGTTCTTATACATAAGACAGGATCCGACCCAACTAATGTCCAAAATTATAGACCAATATCGCTTTTGAACACTGATTATAAGTTATTTGCTATGATTTTGGCCAAAAGGCTTAAAATTTATTTGAATGACACCATAAAAGAAGATCAAGCGGGGTTTCTGCCTCAGAGGATGATGAGGGACAACATCAGAACAATAGTTAATGCAATTGAATATTATGATTTAAATATTCAGAAAGAAGTTGGCTTTTTATTTTTAGACGCCGAAAAGGCTTTTGATAATGCCAACTGGAACTTTTTATTTCAAATTATGAGTGAAAAAGATATGGGTTCTACATTTATCCAAGCCATACAGGCCATTTATCAAGAGCAGACGGCAAGCATCATCGTCAATGGCAACAAATCCAGCCAGATTAAAATTCAGAAGGATACACGGCAGGGTTGCCCCCTGTCGCCGTTACTTTTTATTTTGATGTTGGAGGTCCTATTAGACGATATAAGAGCGGACGGGAGTTTAAAGGGACTAAGGTGGCAGAAGGAAGAATACAAGATCCAAGCCTTCGCAGACGATGTAGTCTGCATAATTGAGGAGCCGGTGGAAAGGCTGACAAAATGGCTTGAGAAGATTCAAAGTTATGGGGAGGTGGCCGGTTTAAAAATCAATTATTCCAAATCCAAAATACTCACAAAAAATCTAAAAAAAAGAAAGAATGGAATCCCTGCAGGACATCTCGAAGATCCAAGTGGCAAAAAAGGTAAAATATCTCAGCATACATCTAACCATGAAGAACAATCAACTATTACAAAATAATTATGGATTGACATGGAAACATATTAGGAAGAAACTGGAAAGTTGGAGATTCCTAAACCTTAATCTGTTAGGACGAATAGCAGTTATAAAAATGGACGTATTGCCAAGAATGATTTTTTTATTTCAATCGATACCTATTCTGAGGACAGTTTATGATTTCAAGACATGGAAAACAGACATTACAAAATTTATTTGGGAAGAGAAGAAGTCTCGGATAAAATACAGATTTATGACGGACAGAAGGGAAAGGGGAGGGATGGCTCTCCCGAACCTCCAACTATATTACGAGGCTGCTGCCCTCAGCTGGGTAAAGGACTGGGCACTTCTCCAAAAAACAAGACTGCTCAACCTGGAGGGATTCAATATTAATAGAGGATGGCATGCGTACATGTGGTACGAAAAAGCAAAAATAGAAAAAACTTTCACCAACCACCACATTAGAGCAGCCTTACTCAAAGTATGGAACAAGTACAAGGACCAACTGTATAGGAAGACCCCATTATGGGTCTCGCCCTTAGAAGCGCAGCATAGAAGGGAGATACCCATGTCCTGATGGTACACTGTCACAAACGCCGACTTAGAACTGCCCCTTTAACACACACACGGAGACGTAGCAAAGGCTAACTACTTTATTGAGTATAAAAACAATCCAAAAGGTATATAGTCCAGTAAATGCAAGTGTTCAAAGTATAAAGTCAATAGTCCAAAGTATTAGCAAATAGCTGAAGCGTGGCAAGGCTCCGCAAACCAATGCGGATCAGGAAACAGGACAAGGTTTCGCAATCCCATGCGAATCAGGAACCAGGGCAAGGCACCGCAAATCACTGCGGCTCAGGAAACAAAGCAAAGGCAAGGCAAGACTCGATGACCACTGTTAACTTGTGGTCCCACTCGCGCCGCGCCTATTCAGTATTGACGTGGCGGGAGATCTGATGATCAGTTCGCACGGGTCCGTACTTTATCCCTCGGCCGGGACCCCCGACGATCTAGGGCCAGGCGCCTCAGTCTCTACTTTCCGAACGGTGACGGTCTAGGGACAGATGCCAGCTCCTCCTGCCCTCCTCTATGTCCCTGCGCCTGTTATGAGAACGGCCCCGCTCTTCCAGCCTAGTATCGCTATCTTCCTGAGAAGAAGCCCCCCGAGTTTCCCATCCGCTAGCCTCCATCTGCTGCTCGGCCAGCTCCTGGGAACCTCGGCCATTTGGGAATTCATAACTATCTCCGCTATCTGCTTCACTGCCTCCCATCTCCACCTGGTCCGCTCCTTCCCCGGGAGAATGCTCCCATTCGAAATCCCAGGCTAAACTCTCTGGCGGTGGACTGGGCAAAGGCACGGCTGACCAATCTTGCTCTGGGCCTTCCAACTCATCCTCCGAGTCCCTTTCAGCCAGTGCGGGTCCCAATGCCAACGGGACCCCCGGTGCATTACCCCTCCCCCGTGGCCCGGGCGGACCCATGGGTGCTACATACACGTACAAATCACTGATCAGGAAGGTAAATGGGAAATGGGAACTAACAGACCTGGAGAGTCTAAGAGAGGCAGGGGTGGACATATCCTGGTTCCAGTATATACAACTAAAGGACTACTACAAAGTAGATTGTAAAAAAGATTTTAACGGTGAAGAAAATACATGGGACAGGGTACTGAAACAAAAGAAAAACATATAAAAAAGTATATACACAAATCTGCTAGAGCTAGATACAGAACCAGAGATGATTAAACATGTAATGATAGAATGGGCACGGGATGTTGGCCATAGCATTCTGCTACAAGAATGGGAAAGGACTTGGAGGAAAACCATCAAAATATTGGGCTCCACATCACCAGCGGAGAACTGGTATAAAATGTTTTATAGGTGGCACATGACCCCGCAGAAAATAGCTAGGTTCTACCCAAAGACCAACAGCAACTGTTGGAAGTGTAAAGCCCATTTGGGGACATTTATCCACTGCTGGTGGGCATGCGGCAAGGCACAAAAATTTTGGAAGGAGATCCACAAACATACCCAAAAAATTCTACTGGAGAAGTTTGATTTGCTGCCGGAAACTTACCTTTTAAACCTTACTAAAGAAGGTTGGGAGCCAAACAAGGAGAAACTGTTTTATTTTATAGCCGTGGCGGCCAGGCTTGTATTTGCCAGAAATTGGAAAAAAGAGGGGATACCGCAGATAGAGGACTGGTTTAATAAATTAAGGGTCTTAATGGAATCAGACGAATTATACAGCAAGGTATATGGTAGAAGCGTAAAGGCAAAGGCGGACTGGCAATCCGTTAGGTTATACTTGGGTAAAAGGAGCCGTGAAAGGAAAGACTAACCAAAGCAATGGGTACCCAGCAGGGAAAGGACTTGGAGGACCCAATTGGAAATGTTTCAAGCACGAGAGGTCTTCGATGCCCCGAACTGGAAGACGATTGTGTGTGTGTATTTTTGTTGTATTCCTTTCCCCCGTCCCACTTCACCCCCTTTTCCCTCCCCTTTCCCTCCCCTACTCCCTATGTTTTAATTGTGATAAAAACGAAATAAAGAATATTCCAAAAAATAATAATAAAATAAAATGCTGTTGGGAGGATTCCAAGATGACAGACAAAAATGGTCTAAGGCAGTGGTTTCAACTTGTGGGTCCCCAGGTATTTTGGCCTTCAACTCCCAGAAATCCAACAGCTGGTAAACTGGCTGGAATTTCTGGGAGTTGTAGGCCAAAATACCTGGGGACTCACAGGTTGAGAACCATTGGTCTAAGGCAATGGTTTCCAATCTTTGTTCTTCCAGATGTCTGGGATGTCAGCTCCTAAGAGTCCCAGCCAGTGTGGCCAATAGTCAGGATTTCTGGGAATTGAAGTCCCAAACATCTGGAGGACCGAAGGTTAGGAAGCACTGATCTAGGGAGACTGAATGGATCAAGGGCTGGACTAACAGCTTTGAGGAAGGGGCTGCACTATGTGAAATCATGGAGATGGAAAGAAAATGTCTCTCAAATAGTCAATTTGCTATGTTGGCTTAAGGCTTCTGGGAGTAATTTTTCCAAGCTGTTGGATTTTTCTAAGCAGTTTGAAATAAGTCTTAGTTCTCTTTCAAGGCAAGACATACCCGATACTTATTATTGGAAATCCAGAAGGAGATTCTCTGAATCCAAAAGAAATAAGGGAATCCTTTAAACCAGTGGTTCTCAACCTGTGGTTCCCTACAACTCCCAGAAATCCTAGCCATTTTACCAGCTGTTAGGATTTCTGGGAGTTGAAAGCCAAAACATCTAGGGACCCACAGGTTGAGAACCACTGCTTTAAACCAACAACCTAATAACTAGCAGACGATTGCTACATTTTATGGAAGTATCTATAAGGCAGACTGAAAATCTGTGAATAAATGTGATTGCAGTGGAAATCTGTGAAAATATGGTGTTTGGCCAAGGAGACAGTGTTCTGATATTATCCTTATGCTTCTGTACCAAATGGAAAAAGCTACTTGCTGTGTGGGAATGAGGCAGGGTTATGATGACTCAGTATAGGACTATGTAGGACTATGTTTCTGTTACATCACAAAGACTTTTTGTCAACAAAATCTGGAGTGCACACTTTGCAAATCCTTAAAAAGTGTTGCCTCTTTTCTCCCCTACCAAAAATTGAATTAACAGTGAGAGAAACACGATAGAGAATAAGTTATATAGTTTTTATGGGTAATCTTTCTAATCTGATTACAGATATATTCCAGTATTATGAGAAGGCTACATTAAAATCCAGTGTCATTAAGAATGTAAGAAGAGCCACGTTGGACCAAAAAAATGCCAGTGTAGTCCAGTGATATCAGTGTATGGGTGAAAATGGCTGAAGTCATTAATGGTGAAGAACATAGAAACTGGGAGAGGCATTGAGCAGTTGGGTTTTGCTTGAGTCTACTGGGAATAGAAGGTTTGTGTCCTTCCATATTATTTCTGCTCTGCATTCAGTTGGCAGCAATTGAAATATAAGAAATGAAGTGGGAGGAAGTGAGAGAAATTAAGACATTTTAAAAGCAGCTGAAAAAGTGGGATGAGAAGATTATCTGAAATGTCTCTGTTCACCTTGAAAATGAGAAGAGGATACAAGGAAGGCATGAGAACAATAGCACTCTCCCACCCGTACCACAATCCAGTCTACTGGTTGTGAGGATAATCACCAACAGTAACTAAATACCTTTTATTTTTTAAATAAGCCTTGCTGTGAATAAAAAAAATGGCAAATCATTTATTTTTGTGTCAGGAGTGACTTGAGTAACTGCAAGCCACTTCTGGTGCGAGAAAATTGGCTATCTGCAAGAATGTTGCCCAGAGTTGCCCAGATGTTTTACCATCTGGTGGGAAGCTTCTCTCATGTCCTCGCATGAGAAGTTGGAGCTGACAGATGGGAGCTCACCCCGCTCCCTGGATTCAAATCACCAACCTTTCAGTCAGAAGTCCTGCCAACACAAGGGTTTAAACACAAGGAGAAGTCTGCTCTACTTAGACAGCAAACACAACACCAGGAACAAAGTACAATTAACAAGATATCATAGTATAAAATTGTCATGTATTGCAGATAACAAGATAACACAATCTATTCGACTCACTGTGTTCACCGTACAGATAACAATTAGAACGACGATAGTTATCTCTATGGTGAACGCAGTGGGTAGTATAGATTATGTTATCTTGTTATCTGCAATACATGGCAATTTTATACTATGATATCTAGTTAATTGTACTTTGTTCCTGGTGTTGTGTTTGCTAACACAAGGGTTTAACCCATTGCGCCACTGGGCAACCGATCTGAATACAGGAGTACCCTGGTCTAATGTATCTTCTAGTACTGAGTCAAACCAGATTCCAGTCTGGGAGAGGATTTGGGAACGATATCTCAGCATTGGGGTAAATAATATAGAGTGAAGTTAGAATCCTAAAAGGACAAGAATCTTCAGAGTTTGGGATTTATTTTGGATCAAAATGCATGGGATTTTTGTGTAGAAAACAGCACTTTTCTGAACAGACAGCAGTTTCTGCAGGAAAAAAACCTACACAGAAAACCCTGCCTTTTGTGTGCAGAAATGTTGTTTTCTGTGCAAAAAATGTAGACTTGATTGTCACACTTACCTAGTGTCTCCCTGAAAGATGCTCTCCATCCGCCAGCTGCTCCAAAGGAATCAGTAATAAATACTAGAAGCAAGTTGTTTGAGGAGCTCTTGATGGCAGGAGGAGAAACAGCACCACAGAATTTGCCAAGAAGTGGAGAAGCAATGTCTGGCCCATCATACACAGCAACGTAATCGTTGTAGCAAGATGCAGTGCTTTCAAGGTGGAAACTGTTGAATCTATAAAGTGATAGTTGTAAAATCTGGTTAGTTTAACATTCATATCTGTGTTAAAGAGTAGGAAGATATGTATTCAATCAGAAACCATAATGGCAAGAGGTGTGACATTGTGTTATTTCTTTAAGCAATATATGATTTCAAATGAGAGAGGGCTGGAGACAATACAATTAGCTCTGTAGAATTTCAAGGCACTTTACTTGAAAATTCCAACAAAATCCAACCTTGGATTATTATGGTTTCCATGTTGCTGCTATGAAGACTGCTGTACTAGAGAAACGCTGTTGTGCTGCTGTATTTGGGACTGGATCAGTAGTGGCCAGTAGATCCATCACCACAGTGATATAATAAAGAGAGGATTTAGTGTCCACACAGTGTGACATCCACTGGAAGCCCTTGGTCTGGGTAGGATCTAAGCTCTTTTTTGCTGCCTGCACAGAATGCTGTTTTGTTGCGGTCGATGACAGGAATTATGAAGTTCACATAATATTCCTTCATAATAGGAAACCAATGGAGCAGATAAAATGCAAGATTACATGCGTTTGAAAGCTTGGACTCACCCCGAGATTACTCTTGGAAGTACTTCCTGTACTTCCTAGTGAATATTATACTTTTTGTTGGTTATACCAGCTTTGCCCCAATTCAGGCAAAGTCAGGGGATGGTCTACAGTTTGTTTGAAATTCTGGAATATACTGCAGCTTCATGACAATGTGCACAGGTGGACTGGATTTGATTTGGACTGGTTTGCTGTGCCCATGGTACGCAGCTGCCATCACTCTTTCCCTGTACTCATCTCTACAAGGAAGATGGATTGTGCCCATGTTACCATGACTGCTGCTCCCAGTTCACCATATAGTTCCATGTGAGCTCCTAGCCATTGTGGGCACTCCATTCTGTCCTCAAAACAGGTGCCCACATGACCAGGAAGAAGGAGAGGAGATTGTCTTCCTCCTTCTTCCTGATTACATGGATGCTTCTGCTAATGTCAGATTAGGGCACCAGTGAAGGTCAGGAGCTCTGTGGTGATGTGGTGGTGACACAAAAGGTGAGGTGAAAGTCCAGTGGGGCCAATGAAGATTCAGCCTGTCTGGTCCATGTAGATATCAATCCACCATCACATCTGGTTTGCCAAGGTGCCTCTGGACTTTGATTTACCATCCAATGCAGATTCACCCAAAGTTTATATGGGCTCAGCAAAGGTCACGAAGGTGTGAGTTCAACTATCATTTCCTCCATAATTATGAGGTTCTATAGTTTCCCAGCAAAATTACTTAGTGGACTACCAGAATCTGTATCTCAGTCCACTGACTGTAGAAGTTACAAAAGCTAGAAACAGATGTTTTTTTCATTGCTGAATATAAACTGCTATTGGTTTAACATACTTGAGCGCCACTATCTTGTTGATTCCAACAGTGATGTGGTATGAACAATTCATATTGTGATGATACTCAGTAAAAGAATGTGTAGGGCTCTTGATTGTGCCGCTAGAGCCATTAAAAACACCGCCACAAGCTGTAATGAAAAGCAAACATTAAGAGGTTAGTGAATTTAAAAAGCAAACATCATGCATTACTATTCCAGATATCTCTTCTCCATATACACCTTTTTACACCTAGAGGTAACCTTATAAATAGAAACCATAACTCTATTGTGTTGATATCTCTTGAGAAAGTTCTTATTTATGTATTTATTCACTTAATTACAAAGGTGTCAGTGAAGATTCCAGTAGGATATTCTAAACCACTTCTGGAAACAAAATCTGTGAAACCGGAGAAATTGGAGACAAAATGGATGTTTTAATCTTTGCTAAATCAGGCATAGCACCTAACTGAATGTAAAAAGTTAGTCCTGAATAATTTGGCCCATTGATTTTACTAGAAACTAAATGGAGCTAATCTTTTAGGATATAGGTCCATACAAGTTACCTTTTTTAGTTCAAAAACTGGATCAGGGAAGGCAACTTCAAAATAAACCAAACTTGAAGACCAAATACACACCAAAATTAACTCAATAGCAGGACACCATTAAAAAGGAAGCAAGGCATATCTCTTGAAGTTGGATGTTCTACCAAGTGAGTGCTGGATGATGATGGGTTATTATTGCAATCCCAGTTTAGATAGGTTTATCTATGCTGGTAGGGAGCAGAATCTATGACTCTAGACACCAGGGTTTGAATCCCTGCTTAGCTATGGAAACTCACAGGCCAACCTTGGGCAAATCACATTCTCCCAACCTCAGAAGAAGGCAAAGGCAAATTTCCCTGTGACCCTGTGACTTATGGTCACCCTAAGTTGGAAATAACTTGAAAGAACACAATAATAAACTGTGTGACAAGACATCTATTTTCTTGAATGTTAGTCATATAATTATTCTTTTTTCCATGGCTTGTTATATCACTGATCCATGAGAAAAACCTTGCAACAATTAAACCCTTAAGCTAAAAATCCTTACTTTTCAGAAGAAAGCTAATAGGATATTTTGTACTTGTTGAGTGAGTCCTTCAGGGAAATCATGTTGTTTTCAAGACCCACTTAACAATATGCAGTGGCAAAAGCCACGGTACGTTCAAGGTTCATTTTGCTTTTTCCAGAATGGAGGCAGCTGAGTCAGAGAAGTGGCTCAGCTTTTGTCAAAAGACCATGCAATTGTGTTTCTTTTCATACTCTTCACTTGGCAAGTGACTGATTTTGGCCCTCTTGAGAAATGGTCCAATGCCACTGCAGATTCAGTTCTAAAGGACCAGTCATCACAAGAACAACTAACATTGCAAAGTAAATTCTTTAGAGGACAATGAATACCCTCATACTTGTTCTTCATTTACAATAAGGGGGGAGTCTATCTAAAAGCACTGCACTTTAGACTTTGTACAAATAAGAGACCAAAGTCTAGAAGATAAAAGAGTAGCATTCATGGTGAGCAAGAACTGAAAATACTTTTTTTCTTTTGCCTTTTACAGAAGCTAGAAAGAAAATGTTAATTGCTCGACTCTGCTTTCATTGGGCCAAAAAATTCTAACAAAAAGCCTTAGTCATACTTCCCAAATGTCAGAAGTCAAAGCTCAGACTTTAGCAGCCAGCTTGAGTGAGTTATGAAGGTCTCTTTCATGAGTAAATGAACATTGTCATCTTTCAATGTTGTTCCACGCAGGCAGCAGCTACCAAGGTGACTAATTTTGAACAAAGATACTTGATTTCATGCCTAAGCAACAGTCATTTGTCAAAAGTACAGCAAGGAGGGAAACACTCACATTCTCTAACGCTGGTGCTTACTTAATGGGGGTCCACATACTCATTTATGGTTAGATAACGATGTAGCTTTTTATATGTTCACATCTTTAAAGGCTCATAGAATCATAAAGTTGGAAGAGACCACAACTCTCTGCCATGCGGGAACACAGAATCAAAGCTCCCCTAGGAAATGGCCATTCAGGAGATTCAGAAGGAGATTCTACCACATTCAGAAGCAGCATATTCCACTGCCGAACATCTCTTACAATCAGGAACTTCTTCCTAATGTTTAAGCAGAATTTCCCCCCTCTAATTTGAACCCATTCCTTTGAGTTCTAATCTCCAAAATGTCAGAAAACAAGCTCACCCTTTCCTCGTTGTGACATCCTTTTAAATATTTAAACATGGCTATCATGTCCCCTCTCAGCCTTTTTTCTCCAAGCTGAACATACCCAGCTCAATAAGCCATTCTTCATAAAGCTTGGATTCCAAACCTTTGATTATTTTCATCACCCTTCTTGGGACAGGTTCCAGCTTTCCCCTCCTTTAGACACATACCTGCTCTTTAAATTGTAATTTAACTTGTCTTTTCAATCTGTTTTCTTTTTATGACATGTTTTAAATCTTTTATATTTGACCTATTTGGGAACTGCGATTCCCCTTCCTTGGGCATCTGTGCCCCATTTTATGTGCTGGTCATAGACCATAATAATTCATTGGTTGAAGATTTCAGCTTTGTCAATATCCTTCTTTTTTTTTATATAAATGTTTTTTTATTGAACAGTTTTCATTTTCCAAACATACATGATAACAATGGGGAGTAATCGGGTATGGGTAAGGAGGGGAGGAAAGGGTCCAATGGGGAATGGGGAATACATTGACTTCCGTTCTCATTTCACACTATTTATATATTTCATTACAATAATCAATATTTTGTTCGAGGCATCCCTGATGCTCTTAATCTTCCTAGTCTATTACTGACAGTGTTCCTTTCTTTTCTTATACATTTTTCGTATATTCATCAATCAAGGTCCAATCTGTCTTTATAATGCCTTTGCCATTATTCTGTCTCAACCAATACGTTAATTCATCCATGTCTTTTATTTCAATTGTTTTACATATCCACTGCTCCTTAGTGGGTATGAGGTTTTGTTTCCAAATCTTTGCAAATTCTATCCTAGCTGCGGTTGTCAGGAATATTAAGAGTTTTTCTATGTTGTCATTAGCAAAAGTATCGTCTTCAATCAAGCCTAGTAAATATAATTCTGGTCTCATCTTATATTCAATTTTCAATATTTTTTTACATTCCTCATGTATCATTTGCCAATATTCTTTCGTTTTGGGGCACGTCCACCACGTATGGAAGAAGGTGCCCTCCTGGTTCTTACATTTCCAGCACTTATTTTCTACATTTTTATACATTAAGTTCAGTTTTTGGGGGGTAATATACCAACGGTGTATCATCTTTAACCAGTTCTCCTTTAAGTCAGTCGCATAGGTAATTTTCAGATGTTTGCACCAAATTTTTTCCCATTCCTTAAACTGAATTGGCCTCCCGATATTTTGTGCCCACTTTATCATTGATTGTTTAATTACATCCGTCTCCGTCGCCCAGTTCAACAACATGGAGTATGTTTTGGATATTATCTTCTTCTCCGTTCTCAATATTAAGTCCCAGGGTCCATCAGTATCACTAAACCCTTTAGTCCTATCAATATTAAACCATTCTCTGATCTGGAAGTAGTGGAGCCATCTTACGTTACTAAATTTCCTTGCAATTTCCTCTTGAGTTTTTAATATAAAAGTTCCTTCTTTCTTCATTATGATATCTTTATACTTTGGCCATTCCGTCCATCCCAGCAGCCGTCTCTGGTTTGCTTCTAAGGGTGATAACCATGTCGGAGTCTTGACATATATATATTCTTTATATTTATTCCAAACTTTCATCAGAGAGGAGCGTATAAAATGGTTACGAAATTCTTCTCCTTTTGGGTTCCTCCATACCATAGGTAGGAGTGCCACCCCTTTCGTAGATCAAAGCCTTCTAAAATTAAAATTTTACTTTTGGTTAAGGTTATCCAATCCTTGATCCATGATAATGCACAGGCTTCATAGTAAAGCTTCAAATCTGGTAGGGCAAAGCCTCCCTTTTCTTTTTGCATGGTCATTACATTATAATTTATTCTTGGTTTCTTGCCTTTCCAAACAAAGCTCATTATGTCAATATCCTTCTTGAATGGTGGTGCCCAGAACTGGATGCAGTGTTCTAGAGGTCTGACCAGAGCAGACTATAATGGGAGCATGACTTCCTTTGATCTTGGCATTATACTCCTACTAGCTGTCCCCTGCACGCGTTGCTGTGCCATAGTCTGTGGCTTACCCTTTCTACCCACATGGTGTGTGTGTATATATGTGTGGTGATGTTTGTGTGTATATGTGCATGTGTATTTTGTGTATGTTTGTGTTTTATGTGCAGGTATATATGTGTGTTTGTGTGCGTGTCTTCATGTATATGTGTGTGTGTATGCTGATGTGTGTGTGTATATATGTGTATGTGTGTGTTCTTATGTATATGTGCATGTATGTGTGCATGTCTTTATGTATATGTGTGTGGTGATGTTTGTGTGTATATGTCTGTATGTGTATGTTGTGTATGTGTGTGTTGTGTATGTGTGTTGTGTATGTGTGTGTTCTTATGTGTATGTGCATGTATATATGTGTGTATGTGTGCATGTCTTTATGTATATGTGTGTGCTGATGTGTGTATAAGTGTATAATGTGTATGTGTGTGTTCTTATGTATATGTGCATGTACATATGTGTGTATGTGTGCATGTTTTCATGTATTTGTGTGTGTATGTGTGTGGGGTTTGTGCTGATGTTTGTGTGTATATGTGTATATGTTTGTGTATGTTTTCTCTCTCTTTCTGTCTCTCTCTTTTTCTCTCTCTTTCTCTGTTTCCCCCCCTCATTTCCTTCCTTGCTCCTCCCTCCCTTCCCCTCCGTGGCCCCTTCCTTACCAATGGCGGGCTGCCTGGGCGTGGCGGAGGGGCGAGGAGAGGCCTTCTGGCGAGGAGTACGAAGTGGAGGAGGGAGGAGGCGGAGGCTGGCCGGGAGGAGGAGGTGGTGGCGACATGCGGGGCTGCTGGTTCCGGTTTCCTCCTCTGCCTCCTCCTCTGCCTCCGTGGAAGGGGCGAGGGTGTTTTGTTTTTGTTTGTTTTGGGGTCGTGGGGAGGGGTTAGACTAATTCACGGGCTTTTAAAAGAATTTTTGGTAGTGCGCATGTGCGTTGGTGTGTTTCGCCGCAAAGGGTATTGGGAGATGTAGTTTAGAATGGGTGGAGAGAAGATGGCATTGGTTGAGAGTGTGAGGGATGTTTCGTGTCATAGGTAAGGAAAGTTTGTGGGTTTTTGTTGTTGTTTTGGGGTGGTGGGAAGGGGTGAGGGTGTATTGTGTTTCTTTTGGTTAGGGATAGTAGGAAGGGAGCAAGGTTGTGTTGCGGGCAGGGAAGTTTGTGGGTTCGGGCCACGGCGCTTTGGCGGCCATGTGCGTGGGAAGGGGGGCAGGGTTTGTTGTTTATTTGTTGTTCTGGGGTGCTAGGAAGGGGTGATGGTGTGTTGTATTTGTGTTGGTTAGGGATGGTGGGAAGGGAGCGAAGTTGTGTTGCGGGTAGATTTTGATTGCGGCGTGGGCTTCTGTGGCGAGGTTTGTGGGATGGGGTCACCGCGTTTTGCCATGTGCATGGGAAGGGGGTAGAGTATGTTGTTTATTTGTTGGGGTCGTGTGTTTGTTTGTGTTGGTTAGTGATCGTGGGTAGGGAGGTGTGTTGCCGGCAGGCTTTGAGTGGGGCGTGTGGTTCTGTGGTGAAGTCTGTGGGATCGGGCCGCTGCGCTTTGTCTGCCATGTGCGAACTTTCTAAACGTTCGTGCTGGCAGCGGAGAGGCCGGGGTGGGAGTTCCGTTGCCAGTTTTTGGGGGCTGGTGTTTTGGGGTGTTGCGCGGTACCTAGGGCAGGTTTTTTTGCTGCTGTAGGTACCTCGTGGTATGGTTCATTCTGTTGCTGAGTTTGGTGGTTCTGGGATGTATAGTTTCGTTGTCTATATACGACATTGCACGACCGTTTAAAATATATATATATAGATTGATGAAGCCTAGAAGTATAGTATCATGGAGTGGCTGATACCAAAACAACTGCTTTCCATGTATATTCTTTGCATTATAAATGTGCATCAGATCTTATCTGGCAAAAGCCTCCCCCTCCTACTTCTTTTTCAGGGCAACACGGAATATTTGCGTTGTTTTAGGGTTTTTTTGGGCTTTCCTATCAAGCATCCTCAGAGGCCCTCACAATCTCTGAGGATGCTTGCCATAGATGCAGGCAAAATGTCTAGGGAATGCCTCTAGAACATGGCCATATAGCCTG
The DNA here is from genome assembly GCA_030556195.1 of Anolis apletophallus. NCBI lineage: Eukaryota > Metazoa > Chordata > Lepidosauria > Squamata > Anolidae > Anolis > Anolis apletophallus. The sequence continues at coordinate 34,464,704 of JARBWK010000008.1, read as the reverse complement.
AAAAAACCTACAACAACACAGTGATTCCGGCCATGAACGCCTTCGACAATACATTGAACATTGAGTTATTTCTTTTCTACCAGTATACATTGTCTCAGCCACCCAAATGCTATGCTATGACTACTACTCACGTATTACTGTGTAAGTGGCCAAAAATCCAGTGCCAACTGCATCAGAGTCTGTGTAGAAGTTTAGCAGAGTGGATCCAAAAATGCTGACAGGCTCAGGAATTCCATTACCACAATGTGTTGCCTCAGGGTATGGTGTCACACTAGTCCCTTTGAAGATCTTTACTCCATCATAAGCACAATACTGCAAGGCATTTGGAGCTGAAATTTAGAATAAATCACCATGGTGTCAAGGAATTGTTGTTCTAACCTGCTTCCTAAAAATCATATGCAGCACAACCAGGCGAAATCCTTCTTTCCAAACACTATCATTCCAATATTTTACAAGTATATTTAAGGGCAAGTAACATCAGAGTATGTTCAAGATAAGCAGCGTTGAAACCTCATATTGGGAGGTCAGTATAACAATAAAGTAAGTAAAATAATTAATGAAGGAGAACACACATACTAGGAGATGTTGCTGCAGTTTGCTTTTGCTTAAGGCCATAGGAAAAGGCAAGAGTTTGCCCCTGGCCCTATAAACAACTCTTGCACAGCTGGAAAAGTAGGACAACAGTGGATTAATCAGGGCTATCTCTACCAAATCAGAACAGTTTGATCAGTTTGAAGATTTCCTGTCCTCCCTGTCATTAGTGGTATGTATACCATTTTGTACATCCTGATGTTCGTACATTTTTTATGCTGGTCATTGACCGTAATAAATCTTGTTGTTATGTATGCCATTTGGTATCTAAACCAACAGAATACTGATGAAATTAAATGTGTGACTAAAATGGTTTTTGCAGTATTTTATCAATGGGCACATTTATGTTCAAATGACAGTGGATACTTTTGAATATGATATATGGAGACGTTGGAGATGCACATGGTCTGGAAATTCTGATAGCTACATCAAGTTTCCTGATACATTTCACTAAATTCAGAACTTAATAAGAAGGAAAAGGCCCAAGGAGGATTCTTTATCAATTGGTTTCACTTCCTAGGCTAGACAGGAAGATTCATAAATCCAGCATTCTAGATGAATAGCATCTTAGAAGCACTTGCATACTTGAGTCAACATTTGAATAGTGAAAAGACTGAGACAAATGTTTTCCAAGGAACTGGAAAGTTATTGAATTGTGGGCCATGAACTGATGCTGATTTATAAGTTCTGTGCAGAAATTCCACAATTTCATTAGGAGTCTTCTTTTGTTTGCTTTACTGTATTTTATCTTTCTGATATTGAAGATCGACACCATTTTCTTGGGGAAGAATCCTCAAAATGCCTGTTTAGATCCTGATTTAGTGTCCATAATTTTAATTTTACAATATCAGTGTTGTTCCCTGAACATTTACTAGTTTACAGAGGCTTCCTCATTGGATTAAAGTAGGAACCATGGTTTTCATAATATAGCACTGATACTGATGATAACTAATGGGAAACATGTCAAAAGATATGTACAGTAAAGTCATGTATTCGTGGAGAATATGTTCCAGAAGGAATGCAGTTATGTAAAACCAAATGCCATTAAATTTCCCCACTTCTGGTTCCAGCATACCAGGCAGTTGCATTTGAGGATGCAGAGATTCCTAGGGAGATATTCAGGAAAAGCAACCCATAGAATTATCTGGAGGTGCATCTGTAGAATTAATGCAGTTTGTCATGACTTTAACTGCCATGTCTCACTGCTATGAAATCATGGGAGTTGTCATTCTGTGAGATCTTCAGTCTTCTCTGCCAAAGAGTGCCAGGTGCCTCAGCAAACTACAGACCTCAGGACTATATAGCAGTGAAACATGGCAGTTAAAGTAATGTCAAACTGCATTAATTCTACACTGTGGAAGCAGCTTGGATGACCCAGCAAATTCCCAGAGAAACATTTTTTCCCTGGGCACAGGGTAAGTGGAACTGTGAATATGCGTTCTGCAGTTATATCTCAATTTGAAGTGTGAGGAAAAGGTTATCACATGCTCTGCAATGATCTATACAATTTTCAGTTAGTCCTAAGAGACCTCTATAACACTTTCAGCTGAATTTTGGCTGTGCAGACGGTTCTGTATCTCTGTTTTCAGGGCCTGATAACTTAAATCATCGCCCAAAGGATATTTTCAGAGAACACCCAGTGCTGAAATCAAGCACAAAGAGTAGGAGAGCCTTCCTAAGAGATGACTCACCCTTGCTGGCATGTGTCTGCATTCTGGAAGCTGGAAACAACTGTGGCATTGTGTAGGTCATGCCACCACAAATTATTTGTTAGCTTGCTTCTTGTTTATTACAAAATAAGAAATAAAATTCCAGTTCTATAACACTTAAGATTGCGACCCATCACTTATACGACCATCTGCATTTCTTTATTAAATGCCAAACTAGCAGATTTACCAAATAAAGCAGCTCTTTAAGAGAGAGATCTAATTTACAATAAATTCTTTTGAGAAGGAAAACACATTTATGATATGTATTTTTGAAAGCCATTTAAGATTTTTTTTAACAGAGGGGAAAATCAGAATAAAGATACGTTCAACTAAATAATATAGAGGTAGTCAGTGACAGAATGCCAGAATGTCAGTAGTAAATCCCAATGAAATTTAAGGGAGTTAAGACAATTGTAACCAAGGCTACAATCTTCTGTGTATTTAATTAGAACCAAACTCTGTGAGTCTTCATTATGAGCACACATGTATAAAATCGGAGCATAAATCAGTGGTTACTGAAATGGACATCCAAGTGCCACCTCTGTGTTGATGGAGGCAGGCAGGATTTTCCCCGGGTACTGGTTGTGGGGGGTCGGGAGCAGGTGAGGGTTTTGCCCTCCTTTCTGCTAGAGATCCCTGTGTACAACTAGTGGGCCACTGTGTGACACAGAATGCTGGACTAGATGGGCTGAGGCCCGATTCAGCATGGCTCTTCTTATGTTCTTATGTTCTTAAATCCTTTCAGCTTCATTAAATGTTTTTTAAATATTCTAATTGAAGTGCAACTCATCTCTTTCAAACTTCATAGCTTAGAAATATACCACAGAGCTTTTCAAAATATTGGAATTTTTTATCTTACAAAGCATACATTTAAAAAATATTTATTTATATCATTTAAATATAAATGAATGGTATTCATGTGATATGTTGGGTCCCCAATATATTTCACTATTACAATTTGTGTATGTGTTCATTTCTCTTATAAGGGGTTGGTTTGGCCCAGGTATGGGCAAACTCAGGCCTGTGGCTAGATATGGCCCCATAAGTGCTTTCCTCTGGCTCTCCTCTGTCTCCCCATCCTCTCAGCATGAGGACGTGGCAGCCCACTATGTCCTCATACTAACAGGAGGGATGGGGCAATCACATGCATCTGCCCAGGGCTCTCCCAAGAGCCTTGGGCAGCCGCATGTGAAATCCTCCACTCGGCAGGAGGAGGCGGTGGGCCACCATACCCTCCTGCCAAGAGGAGAGCCTTGCAAGCATACACAGCCATGCACAGCTGTGTGTGAAACCTTCCCTCCTCCTCTCAATGACAACTGTTTCCCCCCATACTGTAACTACCCTCAGCTTCCCCCCTCCATGTCAACTGCCCTTGATTTCCCCCCTCACACACACCAACCACCCCCACGCCAACTGCCCTTGGCCTCCTGCTGACCCCTTCTTCCTTCCATGCTGGCCCGTCCAACCAAGTCTGGCCCACAATGTGGCCCCCATGTTAAAAAAAATGTGCCCATGTCTGGTTTAACCTCTGCTTTCCTAGTAAAACTGAATTTCTGTGTCAGAAAACGATGCATGTCTAAAAAGTATGCAATCACCATGAAATGTTTAGAAAGTTCCAATGTGACATATCTCTAGGCTGAACATCTTAACACTTCAAGGAATGTGGCATATGACTAAAAGCTTTAACACTTACGTTGCAAATCGAATGTTTCAAAAGTCAAGATTACAACAGACTGGGGTCCAACATTTATCATATAATTGCAATTCAGGTTGTTGTCATAGCGCCTGGGAAAGTTCACAGAGACAATATGACCAGATGGCTCAGTAAAATTTGCTCCACACCCTGGATGTAAACAAGACCGAAGAAATACAATTATATTCTCTTGGAAAAATTAAAATGCACATCTGTGGATGCAGAATACTTTTATTAACTAGACTATTCTTTAACTACTTAACCAGATCAGAATTAACTAGATTAATCTTTGTTACCTCTAGTAAATTATTTCTTTATGCCCAGTTAGTTTAAAGTACTTCTGGACTGGATCTCTCTTGATGAACCTTGACCAAGTCCTGATTTACATGGATCACTATGTAAAGCAATTTTGATTACCGTATTTTTTGCACCATAAGACGCAGTTTTTTCCTCCCAAAGTAGGAGGAAAGATCAGCCGCGTCTTATGGAGCGAAGGGGGAAGCGATAGTAAGCCTTTCCCTTGGCCGCCTCCTCCTCGGTCCCGCTCCTCCTCCTCTGCCTCCGCTCGCCGCCCGCCGCCGCCCGCCGCCCGCTGCCGCCCGCTGCCGCCGCCGCTCTGCTCTGCCGCCTGCTCTGCCGCCGCCGCCAGCTCCACCGCGCGCGCCTCGCCCGCCCGCCGCCTCTGCCCGCCGCCGCCTCCGCCCGCCGCGCCTACCTCTGCCTCCCTCGCCGCCCGCCACGCACTCGCGCTGATGCGTTTGACGCAGGCGCGCCTGGCGCGCTGGGACCTACTGCCCATGCGCACGCAGGCTTGAGCGCGCCAGGCGCACCTGCGTCAGCGCCGGGCGCGCCTGCGTCCGACGCGCTTGCGCAACGGCGGCGACGGAGGCAGAGGTAGGCGGCCAAGGGAAAGGCTTAGGGATGGCGGGGGGGCGCGAGGAGGGTCCACCCTTCCAGGTGGGCAGGCCGCGCTTCAAGCAGGCAAGCGCCGGGGCCCACTTTTTGGCCCAAAATATTTTTTTCCAATTTTCCTCTTCTGAAATCTAGGTGCGTCTTATCAGCAGGTGCGCCTTATGGTGCGAAAAATACGGGTAACATGTCATCAATTTCTGTCCGCTGGAGCAAATGCTTGATTAGTTATCCCAGTTCACTGCCATGATGAGAGATTATTTTTGCATTTCCAAAAATGTGACATTATGAACTGGTACAGGTGAAAGAATCACACTTGTGTCAGTATTGAACAGATGGACCTTCTAGTATATTGTATCTACAACAGACATTTTCATTCTAGTCAGTTCCTTATTTAGGCATACATGTAAAATATTATATGAAGTTTTGGATAAACAACACATCATCATGGTAACTTTTGGTGTCATTGTTACTTACTACTTATAAAAGATGCAGAAAAACCACGTCCTGGTTCATCGTGTGACTGAAACACTATTTTCATTGTATTTCCTGGAGTATTAATAGGTGTAGGAGCTAAATTTCCACACCCAACCGCTAATAAACTGTCTTCCTGTTCTTCACTACTTCCTCTCAACACCTAGGGGAAAATATTACTATTTGTTATGTTGGAATAAAACTTCATGCTCCTTTTTATTTTCCATCAACTCCCAAACATAATCTTATGGCACATGACTTGAATGATCTCCATCAAGTTACCAAAAAAACTCTCTAGGATATTACAAATGGAGTTAGAAAACTGTCATGGTTATCATAAGACACCTGCCTGGTGATTTCTTAAAAGTTCTGATCAAATTGCTAACAAATTTGTACATTTGACATCTTGTAAGTTTACAACATACTCATTCTATAGTCATTTAATCAGTCTGCCAGTCTATACCACAAAACGTAATCTATTTTATGCACTACAATGTTAATAGACAATGTCTAGGTAGCCTAATGATTCACATGATGGTAGTGAATGCCTTGCCCTACCATTTTATTACAATAAATTTGTTATTACTATAATTAATACACATATATCATGTAGGGAGAAGCCAGAGGACATTACAGCACAGAAGCCACTATCCTGCAGCATTCTTGTAACATGGGATAGCTGCTACTTATTGCCATTATCATTGTACAGCTGTAACTCTCGACCTCATCACATTGGGCTAAAATTGGCAGCTTGCACCAATTTTAGCCCAGGTCATCCATAGAGCCAGCTGGCTACCATCACATGATGTCGTGCTGGCTGTGTGGGTGAAGCAGGGCGGTATATGCCACCGGCAGGGCAACACGGGAGAGCTCCTGCATTGCCATATAGTCTATGGGGGGAAACCAAGCACACTATGCATGCTCACATTTCCCCTCATGATTGCCATCACTTGGATCTGGATGATGTGGGGCATAGGGCACCAGATTCCCTATGCCCTGTGGCTAAGCAGTGCGCCACTGCTGCTGGACACCAGAGATATGATGAGGTGGTGTGTTGGTTCAGTAATGCAAATTTGCACTTCCAGGTTGATTAAGTATTTCTGCCCTCCTGCTGTGTCATAGGATAAGAACAAAGTGCCACTACACAAACACCTAGACCAGGGATATCAAGCTCATTTTCATAGCAGGCCACATCAGTCCTATAGTTGCCTTCAAATAAACACTGATTACATGGATGGAGAATCCATGGATACAGAGGCCAACTATAATTGTTTTGCATAGTGGTCAGTGATCTTTATTTTTTACGCAAGTTGGTTCCCCAGATGTTATTGAAGGACAACTCCCATCACTTCTGATTATCTGCCATGCGGACTGGGAAGAATGGGAATTGCAACCAATAGTACTTGTGGATCTGAGGTTGATGAAAGGTTAAAGTACATTTTAACATCAGACATCATATCCACAAGCCTTGTATCTAAAGGACGTTCCAACAATCCTGACTAAACAGAACTTACAGTTGTGTCATTGTATCACAACTTCCATCAGCTTTAGTCATGGTGTCTAACGATGAGGAATAAAGGAGTTGTAGTCCAGTATCTGGAGGGCCACATAAAATGACTTGGTGGGCCAGATTTGGCATGCGAGCCTTGATTTTGACACATGTGGCTTAGATATCATTACATTAAGTAAGTCCCGGGTGCAATCATGGGCTATTGACTAATTTGGCCATCAATAGCTCCTGATGACTTCATTGCAGGGAGGTGCTGGACTAAGAATGCATATCGCATGACATCATATCATAGGGACTTTTGTGCTCATTTTTATCTCTGTGCAAAAAATTCCAGAATCAAATGGTACGTAAAAAGGAGGAGTCACTACTGACGCCACAGCCCTGAGAAAAACACAGTAGTTTTTATGTGCATAATGCATAGTTAAGGGGTCTCAAATATTCAGTCAATGCCAAAAGCACCAATATAATTTTCACCTTAAACACAAATGGCATTTATGGGCTTCATGTGGGCATGAGCATTATCAATCAGGCTGGAATGTAACTCTGTTCCAGAATGTCTGGGAACATATTAACACTGAAATTTTAAGTACTTAGTGGGTGAAAGTCCCATTGAACATGATAACATTTACTTCTGAAAAGATGCACATAGGGTTGCAATATCAATCTATGAAGCTCAACAAGATCAAAATGATTAGACTACAATTTTCATTATGGTTTCCATAATTTTTGCACAGGTACCGGAAACATTTATAGACTGTTTTCCAAATATATTAATCAAGTATATGTTATACATTTCCTAGTTTCCCTGTTCAGTGCCAATGTACTGCCACCCCTCATAAAGCACTTCTAATGCTTTAGTCACAGAGCTACTGTTGATATAAATCCTTGCTAACCTCTGCTCTTTCACAAAAGATCTTTTGTGCACAAACTGAGATGTTGGTTAACATTTTCACCTCTACAGTTCAAGAGGGCAAAATTCAAATACTCAAATGGTTTAAGGTATATTTTCACCGCTTCTGAAAATACATTCTATTTCAGCCCTTTCACCTTTAGAGCAAAGAGCAGTTATCCAGTTGCTCAGATCTTCCTACCCAATGATAAATTATGTTTGCCTTTTATGGCAAGTGGGTGTTGTGTCTTTGCCTTGGGCAGCCTGAATAGAACAACAGACAACATCTGCCATTATTGAGAAATTATTGAGAAAACAATGTAACTGTAAGGAATGACAAAGGCTTTCTCCTTTCAGCACAACTGCCTTTCAGATAACTGTGTATTTAATACCCTGGAAAATTAAACTTTCTGAATAAATGTTCTATTTAGGAACATGCAGAAGAGCTGTTCCCAAGTCCAGAGGTTCAGGAGCTTTTGGTGTGCCCATTCAATAGGATTATTTTCTTATAATTGCTCCACGGTTAAATTAAAATATAACCAGGATAAATAGTGCGGTTTACATATATGGAGTTGAAGACAATGGAAAGCAGAAGGTTTTGTCAAAATTCCTAGCAAAAATATGCAGTGGTGTCCTCCACTAGTTCTACGCATGTTTCTATGCTTCTCTTCCCACAAGTGGTTGATTGAGACTGGGTAGGGAGCTGCCTTCACAGACTTTTGGCTAATAGCAAGTGGGGGTTTTATCTAGGACAGTGGTTCTCAACCTGTGGGTCCCCAGATGTTTTGGGCTTCAACTCCCAAAAAGCCTAACAGCTGGTAAACTGGCTGGGATTTCTGGGAGTTGTAGGCCAAAACACCTGGGGACCCACAGGTTGAGAACCACTGATCTTTGAGATCTAAAATGTGTCACAACCCACTTTAAGTACAGTGTCTGAAATATTTCTTTAGGAATCACTTATGCTTCTAGCAAAGAGGAATTTTTCAGAATGTGCAGAATTACTTTTAAGATGTGTAACATGCTTTGAAGACACTTATAACTGAGCATTAATGCAACGTTACTTTGGGTAACATTTTGATTTGGGGTTACCAGGATTTGTGTTTCAAAGCCTGAGAGGTACGGATGGCCCTTTGATGATATCAAAGACACATCCTAGTGACATCACAGTGTGGGCCATCACGATATCATTAATGATTTTTCATTAAGCAGCAGCGATCGCTGCTCACAGATTTTTAAAATTCACACACATACAGAAACATGTTTTCCTATTTTGAAATTAAGACAGAAATCCTGGAAGAAGGGACTGTTCCTCCTCACCTACTCATAGAAACTCTAGAAAAGAAATATTTGTTTTAACGAATGATAGAATACAAACTGCACCAAATCAAGCTGAAATCAATTAAAATTTGCAAAGTGCATTCAACTGCATTGCCAGCTGCAAGTATCAAATTTTGCAAGATTAAAAGACATTTCATAGATATTAATTAGTAATACTTATTGTAGTTTAATAGCTTGTCAAACTTAAATGTTTGAGTCATTAAATGTTTGAGCCACCTTAACAATCTCCTTTTGGGAGAAAAATAGATTATGAAACACATAAATAGATATTATTTACTTTATATTTTTTACTTTATTTATACCCCCCCCCCCGTCCCTGAGGGGACTCAAAGCGGCTACAAGTACATACATACCTTCACATAGCTGCTCAGACACTGTCCATTACTATCTGGAATCTGGAAATTTTCATTAAAAGCAATTTCCAGATGTTTGCTTTCATGTGTAATTATTGTCCATGAACACCTAATGTTCCTGGGGAAATTTTGTGGCCAGTGGGGAGAACGGATGGTACCATTCTCTGAATGAAGAAAGCCTCCGCATCCTGCAAAAATGACAGGTTTACTTACTCAGTTTCAAGCTTTCAGAAACGCAAGTGACTAAAATATCTGGAGACAGAGAAGGTTCTATTTCAAGCAATGGGTTCTGTGCATAATGGGGTGGAGAAGTTCCTACTTACCTAAAGAATCAGCCGTCCATGTTGCTTGGAACCCACCTCCTTGTATACTGTGGTCAGAATGAAAGTTTATTATCAATTGATTGGAGCCTGACTGAATGGTGCCTGGGGTTGCAGTTCCACAGTATTGTCCTATGACAGGAGAACTGGGAGATCCACCATTTAGAATGGTGACTGAGTCCCATCCACAGACCCGGTGACTTTCAATTTCAAAGGCCACAAAAGTAAGCTGCAGGCAAGCAATTACAGAACACTGTGAGAATACAGCTGTGTTTGCAAAACTACATCAGAAATGGACAGAACTATGTAGAATTTCTCCAGTTTAGTTATCATATAAACTCATGTATAACTTTACAGACATTATAGTAAAAAAAATCAACAACTCCAAAGAACCATCTGCCTCGTATCATTTATGATGCAGAGGTTGCCATGTTGTCTAAAAATTGTTGATTACTTACATTGATGGTATATCCTTCTGGTGCTATCAAGAGCCAGGAGCAGAGACTAGAACTGTTATAAGGTTGTGGGTAGTTAGGGCTTGAAATAATTCCACTTTCCCCTTGCTGCACACCACCACAAACTGAAATGAAATTTAAAATATTTAAAGAAGTGTCTGCTTGTGCATAACAAGCATTTCAGTCTTTTCCAATAATTACTGTAATATTGTTTTATCAAACTGCATTGAAAAATAAATAGGGAAATTAAAAAATGAGGTAAGCAGCTCTATGAGGTCCGAAGACATCATATAAGGACGATAGAGCCCATGTGAAATGCTATTTACTTTCATTATCTCCACACTTCTGTCCCACTTTAACCAATGAGGAGTGCATATCAGTTTTGTGGTTTTGTTAAATGTAGGCGTCTATGTAACAGCATGAGGAAAACATTACACCAATTTTAAGTCCCTAACAGAAATAATCTATATATTTGGAGAACTGCCAATAATCTGTAGAGAATGACTGTCGCATCCTTTTAGAAGTTCTACTCACAGTGAAAGTAACATTTGACTTACCTTGGGATGAATGGTAGATAAGGAATCCTTTGTCTGTATTTTTATCATTAGTCAAAAACTGTATCCAGATCTGAGGATATGCTATTAGTAGTGGATGCCGAGGTGCACTATGGCCGCATAGTCTGTATAAGAGTTCCCCATCAGAATCCTCTGAATAAAATAAATTATGATATGAAGTCAGTTGAACTTGTATTCCTGAAAACACAATTGTTGTGGTTTCGTAAGCCACTACTGTTTATTGCTAACTTTTAAATCATACTTCCTGGGTTATCTTCTTTTCTATATCAGCGAGAAAGAGAATGGAAGAATTTGTTTGCACTTCTCAAACTGACCGTAGTCTCTGAACTATGTTTTTAAAACTCTAGTTACTTCAAACAAACCAGGATCAAACAATCATTCCTTAAAATCAACCCATTTCCTAAAACATATGCATTAGACATGACAGGAAAGGGGTTAGTTTTAAAATAAAACTGGATACTGCTAATCTTTTCTTTGTGACTGTGAATGAGGATAAGAAAAGAAAAGGACGTTGCTCTCTGCAGCTTCTAGAATGGGTTGATCTAATGCAGTGTTTCTCAACCTGTGGGTCCCCAGAGGTTTTTGCCTTCAACTCCCAGAAATCCTAACCGCTGGTAAACTGGCTGAGATATCTGGGAGTTGTAGGCCAAAACATCTGACGACTCACAAGCTGAGAACCACTGAAATAGCTACTGACACAATCCTCATGTAAAAATATCAGTTTTAATATCATTTCAAAAACACCCTTCTATTTCCAAGTTCTTTTTTCCCCTTGAAAATAGGTAGGAAGATTTTTGCAGGCCAATTGTGTATATCTACAATCTTAAATAGATTTCCCCTTTTAAGGATGATGGAATGATAATGGGAAGACTGGCAAATGAGCAACAGGCAAACACAAAGAAAAGAAACCAATTTTTTTCAGTTTAAGCAAAAAAATGTACTGTGGTATCTGATTTAGAGCAAAGATCCCATTTCCTTAAGGATGTCTGTGGTCCTCAAAACCAATTCAAAATCTTTCTTCAAGTTACCGGTTCAGGCTTTTGCCAAGAATGAGCTTTTATGGACCCTGACAGATTACTTGTAGCACCCTCAACAGAAAACTGAAAGTGCATCTACTGAAAGTGCATCTACTCTGCTCTTGGTTCCCCCTCCTTCACAGGTGCAACTGGTGGGGATGAGAGACAAGACCTTCTCAGTGGTGGCTCCTCATCTATAGAATGTCCTCCCCAATAAAATTAGATCATCACCTTCCCTCTTGGCCTTCAAAAAAAGCAAAAACATGGCTGTGGAACCAAGCATTTGGGCAGTAAGCAGGACAAGAAATGAACATGGATTATGTGCAATTGTTATTTGATATTGGAATGGCCTGGACCATGCTTCTGGATTGTCTCATTTTAATGTTTATGTGTTTTTAATCCCATGTTTTAAAGTAGTTACGTTTTATGATTTAATTGATACTTTTATGTTACTGTTGTTTTTATGTTAGATTTTCATGTTTTTTTAAGGTATTGAATTTTGCTGTGAATATGTTGGAAACCACTTTGAGTCCTATCCCCTGCCCCCCCCAACCCGGGAAAAAAAGTGGTATATAATTGAAGTAACTAACTAAATAAATAAATACCCTCAATATTGAATGCTTAATTTGTTAATCATAAAGTATCAAAATATTTCTTGTTGTTTTTTCACCACACTCAATATGCCACAATTATCCACTGGGGAAAGAAGAGTACTAATGATGTTTAGCTACCCGTTTCAGGGAAACTGTGCAACTCACCTTGTCGGATTTCCAAGTAATCGTTTAAGCAATCTGTGTGCTGTTCCAAGTGGAAGTCTTGAAAGAGCAGGGAAACTGTTGTGTCAGATGGCTGTGGATTTTGGATGATCCATTCACAATTCATATTGTTTGTATAATTGCTTATACCATCATAACCCGGAGAAGTGATATTCCCCACATTTGAGCTGATCAGATGTCCACCACATACTGAAGAAATGCAATGGAGATGTAAGAGATAGTTTTGGAACACAAATAATTGTACTTTAGTCTGAAAAGACTATACTGATTTGAACACTGGGTGATTTTCATGGTTGTAGCAGCATATAAGTAATTTTAAATGAATAAAATAAGATAAATTCCACAATTTAAAAACCTTTACACTAGTTAATACTTGTTAACTAGTGGTCCCCATAACCTAGGTACCTTTGTTACTCATCATATTTCAAATCAAAATGTACACTAAAAATAAAAAAGTTATCTACTGTCTTCTAAAATTCTCAAATGCCCGTCTTATTGACTCGGAGTAGTACTATTTGTTGTATCACTAGTCTCTCAAAACAACCCACATTTTCCTTTATGCATCGGAAGATGCAAATACAGACAATTAGTACTGACAATCCCCTTATGAAAGTCATTAAATAGAATAATATAGAAGAAGACAACTATTAATCAGATTGATTCAGCAACCCGGCACACATTTCAGACATTTTTTTAAAAAAAATCCAAATAAAAGGACAAAATGACAATAAAAAAAAGGAAAAGAATTGAGGTTGAAAAATAATAAATCAAAATGTATTTTCCTAATTATTCTCAATAGTCCCATCAAATATAGTATATTACCTGCATCTTCATCTGAAGCATAAGTAATTCTGAAGCTTGCTTCGGAGTTATCATGGCTTAGTATCATAATAACGGTTATCTTGTTTGCAGAGGATTTCACCTGAGTGCCTGGGATCACTACACCACAAAGTTTGGATACTCTAGGTGTATTTTCACCAAAACCATTGTGAACCTATTAGTTGAAAATAAAACGAATGGGTATACTTTCTGAAACAATCTTTCTCCTAAGTCAGAGGCCGAAAGCCATAATTGGAGAAGGATTCCTAAATGCATAACTATTTTGTTGGCCAGATGATATTGTGAGGAGGGCCAAAATGTAATTTGGTTTGTTCCTCCATAAACATGGAGCCCCCAGTGGCGCAATGGATTAAACCCTTGTGCTGGCAGGACTGTTGACTGAAAGGTTGTGGTTCGAATCTTGGGAGTGGGGTGAGCTCCCGTCTGTCAGCTCCAGCTTCTAATGTGGGGACATGAGAGAAGCCTCCCACAGGATGATAAAACATCCAGGCATCCCCTGGGCAACGTCCTTGCAGATAGCCAATTCTCTCACACCAGAAGCAACTCCTGACACACACACATAAAATCCATAAACAGATTCCTTCTCAGACCAGGACTCTTAATGCTGGCTAAATGTGCTGAAAAGGGAAAGGAGTCTCACCTGGTGCTTGCTTGAACACATTGTCAACATAAAGCTTTATAGGCACAGTTGTCAGTTCTTAAAAGTCCAAGTTTCAGTGTCTCTATTGATGCTCTTTGATCAGGCCTTATATATTTTGAGCTTTGTTAAGTATGAAGTCCAAAATTTTGAATCCTCTTCAGAACTGTGCCAAAGTTTGGCAATTGGTTTCAAACGCAGCAACCTCCCACCCCTGCATTTCACAGTGCCCACAAAATTACAGACACGTCACTCAGGGTTTCCAGTAAACACCCAAAAAAGCCAACATTGACCAATCCAGTTTAAACCTGTATCAAAGTTTCGCCATTTTTAGCAATGTTTTGCAACGCCCGCAGTCAGAGACAGACTTGTCCCATGCACCCATTCTAGTCCCATGCACCCAATCCTAGCAATGTTGGGCATAACCAGATGTTGCAGTGGAAATAAGCTGCACTATAGAGATGTTATGTGAAAAAGAGTGTAAAATAGACTTGGGGACTCCAACTTTAGTGTATGTTAAACATATCCATATTATATTGTTTCATTTGGACCTGTATGTTGTTTAATTCCCAGTATCTTATTTTTGCAGATATTTAAATCTTAAATACTATTTCTGCATTTGATAGTCATTTGAAAGTCAAATCTTCTTTCCCTTCACACTTACAGCCAAATAGCCCATGCTACAGTTCTGGCTGGATCCAAAATTCATGTCACGAATGGTAAGACTGACACGCCGTCCAACTGGTACCATGACTCTCCATTCACATTTTATTTTGTGTTGGTAAGGATTTGGATAATTGGGGGAGGTAAAAGTTCCAGCAACACCGGTAAATTCACCTCCACAACCTAGAAGAACACAAAGAAGGGTCAATCTGAATTGCTATTTTCTTGTGGAACAAAACATAAAGTATAATAATTTATAAGGCATGATGGGTGAAATAAAAATGCAATCCCTGAAAGTGTTCAACACTTGTCACAATGTTATAATTCTTCATATGTCATAATAAACCTGGAAATTAAGATCCAACTACTTTAGATTACAAAAAAATCATCACCAGACACAATTATACTAGAATACCAATCCAAAGTCATGAAATGAGCATTATTTGGATTTTAAAATATTCAAGGCCAGTTATACTGTTAGAATACAGGGCTTATTTAGCCATTTGTATTGATTTACTTGTATTGATTTATAAGCATGCAGTTGACATGTTTAGAAAAGAAATGTAAACTCTGTAACTAACCTTCAGCACTCGCAGTAAAATGTAGCTTGAACCCTGGACCATTTATTAATTCATCACTGATAAACTTGATATAGGCCAGGTTGCCAGAGGTGTCCACAGTATTTGGAATAGTAGCACCACAGTATCTACCTAACAAATCCCCTAGGTAAGTAAAAAAGAGTAATGAATAAAGAGGACAGTCTGTGATTTGCTGTAATTTTAGCCTTTTTGCATTCAAGAAGAGTGAAAAATAATTCTGCTATGCTAACTCCATGTCAATTTAATCCTGGTTATGGGATTTTGATCTGTGCCCGAAATGTGCTTGAAACATGGTAATGGAAGATGGTCCTGTGGGTGCCATGAAGAGACATGTAAATGGGTCCTAGATTACATCAGACCTGGAATATTATAAGAAGATAAGATGAATTAAGTGAGGATTGCTGTGGCTTGGACATATCATGAAGCAACGTGACTCACTGGAATAGAGAATTAAGCTCAGTAAAGTGGACGACACTAGGAAAAGAGGAAGACCACAAGAGGATAGATTAAATCAAGGAAGTCCTGAGCCTGAGTCTGAAAAACCTGACCAGGGCATTTGATAATTTGGGCTCCTGAATGTTACTCACTCATATAGTCACTGTAAGATGAAGTTGGCCAAAAGCAACATAAGATGTTAGGATGAAAATGGCACTTTTGATTTGAAATGAGTAATTTAGTTTTGTGTTAAAAAAAGTAACAGAAATAGAAACCCTGCATAGTGTAAGACAGCCTGTGTGGTGTAGTATTGGGTATTGGACCACGGTTTCACATCTCCACTTTGCTATGGACAGTTGGAAACCTGCTGGATGACCTTAAGCAAGCCACACTCTCTTTCTGAAAAGGAGGTAATTGTAGACTTCCAAGAAACACCAATTATAGATTTTCCTTAGGGTTGCCATACAGAAATGACTTGAAAGCACACAACAACAACAACAACAACTCAAATAGTAATACTGTGATTTCTTTTAACTTGATATGCAAACAATTTACTTGAGAACAAGCAATGTGATGTGCATAAATTCTTACTGTCTTGTATATTTAAAATACACGCTTATGGTGTGCTGTGTAGTATCCACAAAGTGCACACAATGATATGCAGGGCTCATTCTCTTGATCCTAGGCAGTAACTCTTGATCTTTCTGCAGAGAACATCAGTCATAAATGCATAATCACACATGCTGTAATTTTCTGCATAGGGAAAGTGTGGATATAGAGCAAATCCCCCAATGGTCTTATGTCACATTTTATGGGAAGTAACGATGGTTCTATTCATATATTACATATAGATGGGTCTTTCAGGTGATGGGAAGAAAGCCATTGTGAGGAAGTTTGGGAAGGCTTAGCAGGTGACCGGTATATACCAAAGCAGGTGTGTCCTAATCTAAACAACTTCAATTATTGAAAGATATAGCTTATTTACACTTTAATTATCCAGGAGAAATAGGAATGTTTCACCAACCTGAAGCACTGCCTTCTCGAATTTCCATGTAGTCATTTGCACACCCAGAGGAATTCTGAATATTGAATGCTTCAAAGCTAATGCTGAGATAATGACCAACAGGACCATGGAGAATCCATTCACACAGCAAATTATCCGGATAGGGAAAATTAGGAAATCCAATACTTTCAATGAGGCCATTTTGTCCTGTCAGTGTCCCTCCACATACAGCTGTAAAGAAACAGAATATTTCTTACCAATCTATCACAAGAAATTTGATCTTTCCTTTCCATAGAAAACCATGCCAGAAAAGATGTTTTCAAAGTCATAATATATTTGTGCATCACTGAACTGGGGCTCAATCCTTGTCAGAAGTTAGCATCTGTTGCTCTAGAACTGTACCTTTTGCTAACCAATACTTAAAGTCTGGAATCTGTGGTTTGGTCAGGCACCAGAGCTTTCTGCTGACCATCTTAAATACCTCTCTCTAAATGTCAGATCCCAGGATGGCAGTTAAAGCAGATTCATAGCTCTATAACTATACAGTATGAAAGGGACCCAGATACTGCCTTATTATTCAGTGTGAATTATTGCATTATTCTGGAACCAGTATTAAGAAGTATAGGAAAAAGCAGGGACTGGAATTTATCTATGTATTTGTTTTCTGTCTTTCTCCCAAAAAGTGATCAAAAATGAGAAACTTCTAGGCCTTCCGATGTTAATGAACTAATAGTTCCCTGCCCAGGTTGGCAGAGCCTGATGAAAAGTGGAATCAGAAGAATTATGTCCTAAAAGCATTTCTAAAAATACAATTTTGAATAATAGCCATACCCCATTTTACAGCCTCTTTATTAGGCTCTATAAATACTTTTTAATTGGAGTTTAAAGTTGGGGATCCTAAGAAAGAGCAGAAAAGCTGGTGTTGTGGGAGAGATCACATTATGTACTCTGAAAATATTTAGGACTGGACTAAGTTGGCGCAGAGCCATGCTTATAATACTATTCCTAAATTTCTTCAGATTTCAAAAGGGTAAAACAACATCTACATGGTTATTTTAGGTTCTAGTATGACCAATCCAAATTACTTTGGAACTATTTTATTTATTCTTCTTTTATAAATTTTTGAGGAAAAGAAGAATGTAGCAAGGATCTAAAATGGAAGACCAAATTGCCTGATCTCCGAAAGGATATCCACGAAGGAAGCAGAATAATAAAATGAAAACAATAACATTTGGAAGTGCCATAAAATATGCATTTTACCTCTTGAATATGTGACATTGAATCCAGTCCGAGTGTCCATACTGTCTGACCAAAATCTCATATATAAGGTTGAACCAGATGATCTTTGAATGCTTGGCAGAGAATTCCCACATAGTTTGGTGATCACTGGTGCACTGGAGTCAGCGCCATCTCGTAACTCAAGATAACTTAATGTGCAACTAAAAAAACAAAACAGATTGAAAGAAGTAAAGACACATCTGACTAGAACCAAAACCAGTGCCTGTCATCACTAATGGACTGGATGAGAGCAAACAAATTGAAATGTAATCCAAACAAGGCAGAGGTACTACTGGTCAGTCGGAAGGTAAATCAATGAATAGGGATCCAGTCTATGTTAGATGGGGTTATACACCCCCTCTGAAAACACAGGTTCACAGTTTTGGGGTCCTCCTGGACTCAGCATTGAACCAGGAGGCCCAGGTATCTGTGGTGACCGGGAAGGCCTTTGAACAATTAAATCTTGTGCAGCAGTGGCTTCCGTTCCTTGAGAACCAGATCGGGCCACAGTGGTACATGCCTTAGTCACGTCCCATCTGGATTACTGGATTACGCTCTACGTGGGGCTGCCTCTGAAGAGTGCTTGGAAACTTCAGCTGGTCCCAAGAGCTGCAGCCAAGTTGCTCACTGGGTCTGGCTGCAAGAAGTGGACAATTGCCCTGTTACTGCAGCTCCACTGGCTGCCAGTCTGTTTCCGAGTACAATTCAAAGTGCTGGTTATGACCTTTAAAAGCCCTATACAGGTTAGGTCCCGGCTATATGTCTGACCGCATCTTCTTGCACAAGCCTTCCCGGGCCCTGGAGTCTTCAAGAGAGGCCCTTCTCTCAGTCTCACCTCCATCTCAAGCTCAAGTGATGGGAACGAGAGAGCAGGCCTTCTCGGTAGCTGCTTCTCGATTCTGGAACTCCCTGCGCAGAGAAGACAGAATGATGCCCTCCCTGCTGTCCTTCCACAGCAGGCTAAAACCTTTCTGTTCAGACAGGCTTTTAAAGATGAAGGCTTTTAAGATCATATCAGAGGCCACTGTGGTATTTAACTTTGAATATGTTTCGATGGATTTTTTTTAGTGGTGTTTGTGTTTAATTCTATTTTAATGGTTGCATATTTGTATATTTTAAATTTTATACTAATGCTTTTATGTCAAGACGCTTTGAGTCCCCTTTGGGGAGATAAAGCAGAGAATAATAATAATAATAATAATAATAATAGCTGTTTTCATTTTGACTCAGATCAAAACTTGTAGACTTTGGAGTCCAGTGAGATTATGGCTTGGATTTTGATCTTTGAATCTTCAAATGTTTTGCATGAGTTGTTAAATTGCTATAAAGTGTTTTAAAGGATTTGCATTGTTTTATATATTTTTAATGTGATTGTATTGACTGTCCTCCACATGAGACCTAGTGCTAGAAGACAATTGTAAAATGCTTCAATAAATGAATAGAAAAATGCTTTGTAGCATTTCAGGAAGTACAGGAGCTGAAACATGGAACTAACAACCTTCATTTTAACTCAATTCTGTGGAGGCAGAAAAGACAAAGATGGAGACAGGGAAGTTAGTAATCAATGGCACCTAAGGCCATTTGAGCTGAAAATCAATTGTAGAGAAATAAATCTCTAAACTACCACAAACACCACACAGCACATGTCTCATCATTATCTTTATCTCTCATTTAAAGGATGAGAAAAAAATTCTTGAGCACTAGGAACACTACATTTATGAATGTAATATTCTTAGTTCTGACAGATGTTTAAATTATTAATTTAGTTCATTCTGAAGCCTTTTAATTAAACATTCTATTAAAAAGTGTGGTCAGAGATCTGTCTTCAGCATTAGGAGAGGTCTATATGATAAGAAAGGTTTTTAATCATATAAATAAATTCAACAAGAATGCTTTAGGTCCTATAATAGTTCCTATCAGATTGTGGTAGAGGAAAGTCTAGAGGTCCATATACAATGCAGAATGAATGCAGTTTGACACTGCTTTAACTGCCATGATAATAATGATAATAATAACACTTTTAAATATTCTGCCCTTCTCACCCCGAAGGGGATTCAGGGCGGATCACAAGTACACACACACAGCAAACATTCAATGCCGATTGTACTGTATAGACGTACACAGTACACAGACAGAACAGAAGGAGGTTTTTGTGTCGTGCCACAGGGGGTGCTGTCGCTCCATCCTCTATGACAAAAAGCTGACAGGACTTCCACATTCCAGCATTTTCTGATCTTCTTTTTCTTTACGGCATCCCCTTTTTCTTTACTTCCCCCGCTTTTTTAGTTTTTTCCAATTTCTCTAATTACAGTTAAAGCTGTTTTCGAATTGCTTAGGTAAATAGTGGGCAGGGCTGACGGTTGGCTGCCCACGCCAACCAGGGGTTTGAACTTGCAACCTTTTGGTTGATAGATCTTTTAGCTGCTGATGATTTAACAGCTGTGCTAAACCTCCATGGATCAATGCTATGGAATCTTGGGATCTGCTGTTTGGTGAGACAACAGCACTCTTTAACAGTGAAAGCTAGAGACCAAACACACCTACACCTACAATTCCATAGCATTGAGTCATTTATTTATTTAAAACTTTTGTACCCCGACCTTCTCACCTCTATTGAGGGACTCAGACTGGCATAACAGCAAAAATTCAATGCTATACAATTTAAAAACAACTACAACAACACATTAAAATACATAAAACCCCAGCATAAAACCACATCGCCATTAAAACATGACAAAGTGATGTCAAACTGCATTCATTCTACAGTGCAGATGTTTCCTCAAGTTCTACATGAATATGAGCTAATTTATCCCCAACTTGCCTAGCTAACTTGTCATAGCAGGCACTGAAGGGTTCTACTGTTGGCTTCTCTAGCTCTCATATCAATGGACCTCATTACTCAGAAATGCTCTGTTGCACAGCATGCTGAGAATGCAATAGTAGAAGCATATGATGACCTTTTTTGCCAGGCACATTGCTCTTTAATGGACACAAAAAGCCACATACTCTAGATAAGAGGCTATGTTGGCACACAGCAGCAATAAGTAGCAACCCCTATTAAGTAATGCTGCTTTATTTGATTAAGTTAGAACTGACTATATTATAGCCATATATTCTAAATGTATATCTAGATTCTTACATAATCAACAAAAAACACTATCTGTTGTCAGCGAACTTTGTTACTTCAACTGAGCTCTACAAAAGGCAAATAAATAAATAAATTACTTGGGTGAAGGCTGGATATCAAACTGATCTTGAAACTGCAGCTCCACTGCCTCCCCATAAGGAGCAATTATCTTCCAGACACAATCAACATGTGGCGGATAATTGCCAGGATAGTTGGGCGAAGAGATAAATCCAGAAGGGTTGTTTTCACTGATGTAGATATTTCCTCCACAAGCTAGAAACAGAAGGACGAGATGAGGCCATTAAAAAAAGATAACGATGTATAATATAATGTAATAATCTGTTTTGCCTGGTGAGTTTCTACATAACTGGAATTATACACAACCAGTAGAGGACATTTTGGGAAGCTGTTTGCAAATGTTCCAATGAAAACACTACAGAATGCTGACACTGTAGTTCTAATTCTGTGTCTCTGAGTGCAGGAGATTCATTAATTTAGGGATTAATGTCTATGTGAACCATAACAACACACGTCTACCTCTTGAAACAGAAGTTGCATATCACCATGTGAGCCTTTCTGAACCTTCTTTTACCAACATGGGGATCTACCAGGACATATTAAGGGACCACTATTGAAGTAGTGGTGATCATGGCTAAATGGATGATTCTGGCATGGCACAGATTACCAATGGCATGGGTGACAGCAAGAGAGGACTATTATTTCATGACCTGCTTATAAGCTTTCCAGGGGAATATACTTGACTATGAAAATAGGAATGGTCTAGATCAGGGATGGGTAACTTCAGCAGATGCAGGGAACAATGTTGACCCTTCTCCAGACTTTTTTAAGGGATGACAAAACAACACATATATTTAAATAAAACCCTATGCATTTGGATGAGAAGTTTTACTTTTTAAGGTTACCATAAATGGCAATTCTCCTTTCTGAATATTTTATTTTTGATTAAGGTTCAGGAAGATGAGTGGAGGACAAACATGGCTTGATGGAACTTTGATCACATTCAGTAGGACTCCTCTCAGCCTTGTATGTTCCTATATCTACACAGATTTGTATTTAGTGTGAATACTCACCGAGACCCTTTGCTTCATATTTGAGTTTGAAACCTTTCCCTCCATGACTGCTGTCTGAACTGAAGTGGACAAATAGCTGATTGTCTGTGGTGTAAATTGAAGAAAAGGAAACACTACCACAAAAACGACCATTCATGCCATTGAGTCCCAGTGGAGGGGCAGAGAGGCCTGGTCCATTTCGAAGCTAAACAAAAGGAGAATAATTTATCAAAAAGATCCAAGTGAAAAATTCTAGGGGAAAAATAATGAGGTTTTTGTAAATTTTTAAGGTCAAGATGTTTTCCAAATTATATTCCAACAAATTGATCAGATCGAACAATTTTGTTGTTCTCAAGTTTTTGACTTTTGGCAGCCTAGTCACAGGATTTTTGTTGTTTTATTTTTTTTACAATATTTATTCAGAAAAAGTTTGCCTTTGCCTCCTTCTGAGACTGAAAGTGTATGACCTACTCAAGGACATCCAGGGGTTTCCATGGCTCCATGGTGATTTGAAATCTGATCTCCAGAGTCATAGTCCAAACACTACACCACACTGGATCTCTTTATCAAACAGTTATTCCCATATTATTCCAAATTGAAAGGAGTTACACAGCAAGTCCTGAGAAAAATGGGATTCTAATTTAGCTCTTTCAGACCAAAAGCCATTGCATGTATTAAAAATTAAATTAATTCAGAGTATGTCTTGAAGTTCACATTGTGCTTGTTTATGAACTGAGAAGGGTGTCATGAAGATGATAGGGGGGAATACCGAGTTGCTCTGACTTCAAACTGTTCGAAATTCAGTCAATTATATGAAAAAGGAAATATCACTTTTTAAATGAAAACTTTGTGCCTTTGCATATATTACAAACCCATTCATATTATGTGATCATAATATGACATTCTAAATCAGTGGTTCCCAAGTGTTTTGGACTTCAGCTCATAGAAATCCCAGCCAGCTTACTAGCTGTTAGGAAGTGTGGGAGCTGAAGCCCAAAACACCAGGAGGCCCAAAGGTTGGGAACCACTGCTCTGGATAATTTGTGAAATAGTCTGCATCCATGAGACTATATAGTTGCTTTCAAATCAATTCCGCAATTAACATAGTCCAGTGTGGTGTAGTGTTTGGACTATGACTATAAATAATATTTTTCACATTCTTTGAGAAGAACTGACCCATGTATGACGTAATTGTAGTTGTCTCACCTCAACATAATCTCCATGGCTACAGGAAGCATCTTCATTAAGCACTTGGAATGGCTGTTCAAAATGAACACCAATGATGAAACCCGTAGTAACCAGAATGTGCCAAGAACAATTACTATTAGGAGGATAGGTCTGTGGATAATTGGGCGAAGTAATCACACCTCTGTCTGCATGCAAATAACCACCACAACCTGAATAAAACACAAGTCTGTTAAGAAAATCACTAGATAAACTAGTCCATTGTATTTGCCTTTTGTGTGTGTGTGTGTATATACACACACACACTGTATATATATACTGTATATATAAGTGTGATTTAGGTTGTTGTATAAACTCATCAATCTAGCCTCATTGAATGGTGAACCATGCAATAAATCTTTTTTGCAGAAGATCTTAAATTTCATATATCATGCCCTCTAGTTGTTTTAAGACTTTGTTGGTCAAAACTAATGCCTTGAGTTGAGCTCAAAAGCATATTAGAAGCCAATCGTTTTTCTACATGCTCTCTAAAGTAAGTACTTGACCAATTTGGTCACCACATTTCTCATTACCCGAAGCTTCTCTTTCCTAAGGCATTATTGATGTTGTTGTGTCTCAGCTTAAGAAAATTAAATATACTGAATTCTGGCTACTTACAGCTAAACTAAGCCTCCCATAGTTTGTTACTGACATATCAGATCTACAGTGCCTTTGGTGCTGTTTATATGACAGAAGAAACCACAACCTCTTGTGAAACAATTCTAAACTTCTATAAAGTTTTGAAGGGCTTTGAATCTTTTTTTGTGCTACAGGTAGTATAAAAAGTTACAAACAAGATAGGTTCTGTAGGTTTGTTCTTAAGTTGAATTAGTTTATAAATTGGAACAGTTACAATTTTGTACTGTATTTACTCGAATGTTATGAACATCTTTTTTGGTTAAATTGATTAGTCAAAATGATGGTGTGCATCACATTCAATGGTGATTTTTTTGGTAATGAGCATCTCAAAAAAGGAGCCTCTGGTGAGTTAAACCCTTCTGCCGGAAGGACTGAAGACTGATAGGTTAGAGCAGGGCTGTCCAACTGGCGGCCCTGGGGCCGTATACGGCCCCCAGCCTCTTCCCTACGGCCTCTAAGCTTTTAAATAAAAAATAATAAAATAAAATAAAAAATAATATTTTAAAAAATTACCCACTTCCGGGTTGCGGAGCAAGTATCGCGAGACTATGGAAGTCACACGGGATTTCGCTCTCAACGCGAGATCACGCTTGCGTTGAGAGCGAAATCCCATGTGGCTTCCGTAGTCTCGTGATACTCCTGTTGCCGAAATCTCTGCTACTTAATCCCTGCGGCCCATGCAGACGCGATTTGGACCTTCTCGGCTACTGCCTCGGTCGGTCGTCGCCTCTGCCCGTGGTCCGGCTACTCCTGGATCCTGCGCGTTTGGGAAGGTAGGCTAACTTTTATGTTATTATTATGTAATTGTGTATGGATGCCCCTTATGTATTCCCACCCTGCATTTCCCCTTAGTAAAAGATTATATTTGATTGTATGGATGCTCTTATGAGAGCCGGGCGGGATGGGGGCGGAGCTGGGCGGGGCAGACCGCTTCCCCCAGGTCATCAGTGTCCGGAATTCAGGCCCCTGGTCCGGTAGAAGTTGGACAGCCCTGGGTTAGAGGTTCAAATCTGGGGAGATTGCGGATGAGCTCCCTCTGTCAGCTTCAGTTCCCCATGTAGGGACATGAGAGAAGGCTCCCACAAGGATGGTAAAACATCAAAACATCTTGGCACCCCTGGGCATCGTCCTTGCAGACAGCCAATTCTCTCAAACCAGAAGCCACTTGCAGTTTCTCAAGTCACTCATGACACGAAAAAAAATCTCAAAAATGAAGTGTGCATTACCACATAGCAGACTAGGTAGAGGTAAATACAGATTTATGTGCATATATACTGTGTGTGTATATATATATATAGAGAGAGAGAGAGAGAACGAGAGAGAGAGAACGAGAGAGAGAGAGAGAGAGAGAGAGAGAGAGAGAGAGAGAGAGAGAGAGAGAATGAGAGCTTTGGATAGCATATGGAAGGGATCATCTCCCTGTGGTGTTTCTTTTGCTATCTGTGTCCAGGGGCGTCCAAGGTAATTTCCAATGGTAGGTGAACATTACTTTGGCACCCTCCAAAAACATTGTTTCCCAAACATTTTTGGCGCCCCCAAAAAACATTTTTCTGAAGCGGTACCTTGCGCGCATGCTCCTTCCACGCGCCCGCGCTCCAAGACGCCGCTCCCGCGCATGGCCACTCCCACGAGGCATTGTAGAGCAAGGAGGGGCCTTCGCTTCCTGGTTCCCCCTGCCTGTGGGAGGGGCCGGCAGAGGAACCAGGAAGCACGAAGAGGAGCCTTTGAAGGCCCCTCCTCTCGCTTGCCTCCCAGGCTGGCCCCAGGAAGCATGCCAGCCCCTCCCATGGGGCATTGCAGAGGGCGGGGAGAGCTCTTCCCTGCTCCTGTGCAATGCCCTGTGGGTGGGGCTGGCAGGGCCCAAAACCAGGAAGCGAGGAGGGGCCTTCAAGGCCCTCTCCTAGCGCTTCCTGGTGCCCGCTGCCAGCCCCCTCCCATGGGGCGTTTCACAGGGCAAGGGAGAGCGCTGCGGAGGTTCTGGGCATGCGCGAAAAATCTCCACGCATGCTCAGAAGCTGCCGGGCAGCAGGGAGGTTTGCTAGGTTCTGGTGGTCTCCACGCGCTCAGAAGCTTCATGGCGGCGCCCATCCAAGATGGCGCCCCACGGCGCCCCACGCTGCCACGCGTGGGGCTTGCTTATGGATGGACCGCCCATGTCTGTGTCCCTGTTCAGAAGATTTCACCTCACTTTCTGTGATAACTGGATTTTGTAAAATTTGCCTTGTTGTGGAAACAAGGATTGGTAAGAAAGTTTCAGTGAATACACTTTCCCCCCCATTATGACTCTTTCAGGAATGAATTTATCTTCTAGGAGTAGATTTCTCTTACTTCCTATTGTCTCACCATTATTTTGTTGTAAAGTAATGCTTTTGGGTTGGAAAGATTAGCTGTTTACAAGAAATGTTGCCCACGGAATGCCCAACTGTATTTACTCAGTCTTCGAGGAGGCTCTTTCCGCTACAGATACTGCGGTCATTGTCACCCGATTTTGGTCTAAAATTATCTAGCCGCTTGTGCTCCTTTTATTTTATCAGTTTTATACTTATTTATGTAATGCTTTTGACACAAAATAAATAAGGCCCCATTTTTATCTAGGAGACATTTGTAAGTCAGATATTTGTAACTTGGGAACTGCCTGTATATTATTTCAGGTGCTTATTGTATAAATATTCTCTAGAACAGATGGTTTCCAAATCCAGATCAAAGCAATTTGTTCACAGTGTGAATCATTGGTGGGAGTCCTCCCCTTTTGCCCACTTTTGTGGTCTTGTGAAATTTTGACCACATAAAACGGTTGTTCTGTTTCATTATATGGAACTCATTTTCTAAGTCTCCTTTTTAAAAAAGCCCACAACATTGAAAAAAAAAACAGCTTGCAAATCTGACTGCACATTTTTGGTAAGATTCAAACACTTTCCTAAACTACCTTTTTTTGCATTTTTGCAGTATTTATAATTTACACCTCAAAATGCAATTAGTTCAGTTGTATATTACAATACACGCATAGTAGAGACACACGGTAGCAATGTGCAGTGAGAATGCCAACTGATCGGAACAGACAATAGTATTAAATCTGTAATCACTTCATCACTTGTTTCCTTCCTCTTAAATCTGCAAAGATTCTAAATGCTTTTTTTAAAAAAATAACTTACTTTTGTGGTACGAAGCATTAAATCCAGCACCAGTTATGCTTCTATCTGAAGTGAACTGAATAAACATGGCATCTCCAGTTGATCTTATTGGCCCAGGGACTTCACGGCCACAAACAGTAGACAGAACTGGTGCAAGACGGTTGTCCCCTATGAAAAGAAATAGGATAAGAGTGTACCTCAGTGTATTTCCATATCCTTTGTTTGTGAAATAAAGACATTTTTATCTGGCGAAGCAACAATATGGTTGGATATTCCAATTTGGTTCATCATAATCACACTGATAACCAGGCTAGACAGGGTATTTTAGGCTAAATCATGTAGAGCACTCTCTCATATGGAGTGAATTCTAAAGCACTCTGCATTTAGATTAAGGGACCAAAAAAGATGGAATATTACAATACATTGGTTTGTCAAAATCAGAGTTGTTTGAGTGCCAATTCCTAACTATGAGAGGCACATAATGGTCCTGGAACCTGCTTTCAGATAGTACTGTTTCCATTTGATGGCATCAAATGTGTGGGAAACATTTTACTACAGGGATAAGCCCCATTTCATTGAGCGCCTAGCACAAAGCAGGCAATCATCATAGTTTCAATAACTGGACTTTTCACTATGGGAAGGTTCCCCTGTTTCTCACCATCATAGAAGACAAGTTTATCATAATTGCATGAGCTGTGAGTTTCAATGTCAAGAGCCAGGATGTTGAATTCCACCGTTGAGTCCAATGCTCTGATAACCCATGTGCAATCTGCATTATTTCTGTACTTTGCGGGCCAGCCAGGGGAGAACAGGAATAACGGGGTCTCGCCAGTTCTTGAGGTCCCTCCACAGGCGCCTGTCACAAAAGAGAAGATTATCTGTTTGAAACAAGTTAATGTTTCTCTTTCTTGTATGTACATTTCTTTAGGTGTATAATATGTACATGAAAATACATGTGGCATTCAGATGCATCCACACCCCATGTTAATTGCCGTGCTTAGCTTAGAACCAAGTCAGATGAAGACCTGAAAACCACAGTCTAAGGAAACTATGAAACACACTAACTGAGAGCTATATCAACTTTTCCTATAGTTTCAACAAAGGTAGAAGATATGGAGTGACTTTCAGATACAGATGCCTCACTTCCAGAGTGAGAACTCCCAAGGCACACAAGTTTTAGAAGATATAGCCTCAAGGCTCAGAGTAAACCGGATCTTTGGGGGATTACGGACTCCTTTAGAGTAGGGAGTCCTGATGGCTGCCCAGCATTAGCTGGATCTGGTTTCATAAATTTTCACAGGGGCAGTGGAATCTGTTTGAGATTAGATGAGATTAATTTCATCCTAGCCCAATATTGTCGGTTCTGACTGACAGTAATTCTCCAGATGTTCAGTCAGGATTTCTGGAAGCTCTTCCCTGACTCCGTTGGTATCCCATCCAAAGCTTGAGACTATATATCTTCCAAAAACATAGCTCTTTAGCTCTGCAGAATCACATTGTTTCTGTTTCTAACCTTGAACGACTCCTGTGCTACTTATGCCAAAAATCCCTTGCTCTGTTCCACTCTTCCTTTTTGCATCACTCCCCAGTTTCTGATCTCAAATATGATTTCTAAGACTATTATTTAACTGATTTACTGTGTTTATTGCAGACTGCAATGAAAAGATCAGAAGACATTTGCTTCTTGGGAGGAGAGCACTGACCAATCTCAATAAAATAGTGAAGAGTAGAGACATCACACTGGTAACAAAGATCTACACTGTTAAAGCAATGGTGTTCCCTGTAGTAACCTATGGATGCAAGAGCTGGACCATAAGGAAGGATGAGTGAAAGAGGATGAATGCTTTTGAACTGTAGTGAAGGAGGGAAATTTTGAGGGTGCCTTGGACCTCAAGAAGATCAAACCAGTCCATACTCTAGGAAATAAAGCTTGACTGCTCACTGGAGGAAAGGTTATGGGGGGCAAAGATGAAGTTCTTTGGCCACATAATGAGAAGACGGGAAAGCTTGGAGAAGATGATGCTGCTGGAGAAAATGGAAGGAAAAAGGAAGAGGGGCCAATCAAGGACAAGATGGATCGTATCTTTGAAGTGACTGGCTTGACTATGAAGGAGATGGGGGTGTCCACAGCCGACAGGAAGCTCTAGTGTAGGCTGGTCAATGAGGTCACGAAATGTCAGAAGTGACTGAACAAATAAACAACAACACTGTGTTTGACATCAGTGTCTCCTTGACACGGTGTTTTCCAATAACTTTAAAAAGATATCTAAGGTAATGGCGATCCCTTGACAGATTTATTGCATTTAAACTACAACTATGTGGTCTAAATGAATATCAGTGTTTCATTTGAATCCACTCCAGATAAAGGAGAGATCATGTTACATGACTGATTGATAATATCTGAAGAAAATGCTGTAGGTTGGAAAATAGCAGGAGTTAATAGAGCTTCCTGAAAAGAAACAGACCCTAATCAGAGTGTGGTCCACAGTGGTAAACAAAAATACACAAGAAATTGGCATGTGTACTGATTTATATACAGTGGCACATCCATCACTTGAACTTTGTTTGAAGCATTATTTCTAAACCTTTCACAACCATTGGCTTATACTAGTTAAGTTTAGAGGGGGAAATAGAATATGTTATAACAATGATACAACCTCTGAGGATGCTTGCCGTAGATGAAGGTGAAATGTCAGGAGAGAATGCTTCTAGAACATGGCCATATAGCCCGAAAAACCTACAGCAACCCAGTGATTCCTGCCATGAAAGCCTTTGACAACACAATGATACTAAATGCATTTCTTATCACCAATTGGCACAAACAGGTCACCTACACAGAAATAAGACAAACCTATTGGAATGGTCTGTTCAACATCTATAGGAGCATCTTCTGCAGTCCAGTCCAAAAGGAAGCCCTTCCCGCTGATGGAGCGATCAGAGATGAAATGAAGAGTCACAGAGCTTCCAGAAGAAGTGAAAGAGGAATGGACTCTTCCACAGTATGTTGCAATGAGACGAGCATGTGTATTGAGGCCGTCATATACCTATAACAGTGAAAGAATGAATGAGCAAAGTTTATGTCGATGTTGCTTCTTGCAGAGAAAAATGAAACACGTCATTGGTGTGATGGTCTTAAATGCAAAGCTGGCTTTCAAGTTATTTCCCCCAAAATGGTTTTAAACTGTGAATGTGCTTTAATGGTTTTTAACTGGGAATTTTGTAATACTGGTTATATTTCATCCTGTTTTAATCTTCGGATATTTGGTATATTTTAAATTTGTTATGCTTTTGCATTTATGTTAAGCCCCTTTGAGTCCCATTCAGGAGAGATAAAGCAGGGTATAAATACATAACAACAACAACTATTTCTAAGAAAAATAAAAATTAAAAAGGTAAAACTAATTTGTAATTATTTTCTCAATTGAGTGTAATGTTAATGAACCAAATTGATTTTTAATGGCAAACCATTATATATTGCAGGTTTTATACTCCTACCTTAACAAAGTTACTTTCGATCTATACAAAATGCTAGCACAGCTTTTTAAAACTAGTTTTTTTTAAAAACCCAAAAAACAAAAGGACCGGAGTGCTCAGGAGAAATCTTGTCACTCAAAATATTCTGTCTCACTTTACATAACATTAGGATAAGACCAAGGATTAACTTAACATTTGGCCTTAAATGGCTTATTGAATTATCTCTTTTTCCCCATGTTGGGAACAACTTGAGAAACTGCAAGTTGTCTCTGGTGTGAGAGAATTGGCCGTCTGCAAGGACATTGCCTGGGGAACATCCAGATGTTCTATTATCTTGTGGAAAGCTTCTATCATGTCCACTACGCTCCCTGAATTTGAACCACCTACCTTTCGGTCAGCAGTCCTTCTGGCACAAGAGTTTAACACATTGTGCTACCAGGCATGCCTGAATTATTTCAAAAGAATTATCTCTAAATAATTATCTCTAAAATGCATCTATTTATGCTCCTTTTAATGTGTAGCACATTCTTTAATTCATATAAACAATCCAGTTTATTATTGACAAATATTTTGAAAAGAATACAAACATTTGATACCATTATCAATATTAAGATTTTAGTATACAAGTTGGTTCTGGTTTATTAATTTCCACCACAGTGTACAAACAGAGGGCTATTATCTAATTTCAAGCTCACCTTCAGCTTGTCATAATAGCAGTTAAATGAATTTTCAATATCCATCTCTGAGAACTGGCCCCGGATAACTTGTGTCGCATTAACCATTATTGTCCACTGATAGTTGGAGAAGTGAGGGTAATTTCTAGGCCACAGTGGAGAAGCAATTTGTCCACTGCTTCCCACAATATTATTTCCAAATACTAGAAAATTAAAATACATATTGTTTTAGGAACATTATCAGAATCACGAAAAAAATCAATTTAAACAAGTATGTTTCTAAAAAAATTAATCAATCCATTGCTCCCTTGTTTATTCTAAGCTTATTAATTTCTTCACCAGTTGAAACAATGTCCCTGGAATTGTCCCATACTCTGTTTCCAATGTTATATAAAGCATTAGGGATCAGCTGAAGAAATACTATCACTTGAAGCAAAGGACAAAATGTTATTTCCTACCAATCCATTTCATGTATAGCAGTTGGTTATACTGACAGCTGGTTGATATCCCCCAGCACACATGGGGTCAACAGAGTGGGGTCTTCTCATCTTAAATCATTACAGTGTAATGATTCTGTCTTAATTGCCATAAGAACATCATATTGAAATCTAGAATTTGTAGTTTAAGATGAGTATAGTTTAAGAAGTGTTTTGCAAAACTATAGAAACCCACAGAATTTTATAGGATGCAGCTATGGCAGTATCATAATGCAGTAACAACTGTCTAGTGTGAAAGAGCCATTGATATGGATGAAAGAAGGCAGGCTATGTAGCATAGGTGAAGATGCACCATCCTGTATGCAAAACGAATAGCTGGCCTTCCGTATTTACAGATTCTACAACCATGGATTCAACCAAAGTTCAAAAATATTTGGTGAAAAATGCCAAAAAGCAAATCCTGATTTCACTGTGTGCTGAGAAATACCCTGATTTGTAGTCAAACCCTGCTATAGCCTCCTGCCATTTCACAGATCTTCATGCTCTCTCTAACACTCACTTAAGTATTCCAACATTTTATATACATTTACTATAATGGGCCTGGAACATCCATGGATTTTGGTATCCACAAGAGGTTTAGAACCAAACCTCCATTGATATTGAAGGAACACTGCACTGACTTAAAACATCATCTCTGATCATGTCTGTTCCCCTGCATTTACAAATGAAGTGTGATATGATATTTTCTCTCTTATTTTGTATTTACTTACACTGAGCAAATGTGGCCTGGAAGCCCCTTCCACTGCCTGATCCATCTGAGACAAATTTAATCCACAGGATGTGTCCAGTGATAGAAGTATAATTAAATGGCAAGCTGTTTCCACAGTATCGTCCCATCTGCTGGCCATTGAGACTGTCTTCTCTAATTTCTACATAATCTTTGGTACAGCCTTCACTTTCTTCCATCTGAAAGTCTCTGTTTTCAACAGGACACATGAGGACATTAATCAATACAAGTGTGTATAGAATTTCAATCAACATAGGGTAAGTCTGATGTACCAGATACATGAGTTTATCAGTTCTTTTACACCTATTTCCTTCTAAGGGTTACTAAATCATTAATAATGATTAAGAAGAACATCAAATTAAAATTCTGTATGAGTAGTGTGTACTAGGAGGTGTCAAAAAGGGCATGGTGACAACAAATGCTCTAGCATTAGTTCACAACCTTTTCTTCACCACAGACCCTCCTCTACATACTTTTGTGGCCATGGATGCCCAAGACATAACCCAAGATTTAAAGCACATGAAATAATTATTTCAATGTTTACATGAACGTTTCTTCGAATTTAGAGGGAAGGAAATAAAACTTAACCTGCTAATGCACACACTTCTATTATAATGTTTTTATTATAATGATTCCATATGAATTTAAAATAACCGTAATAATTTTAATCCTTAGTCCCCTGGTGGTACAGTGAGTTGAACCACTGAGCTGCTGAACTTACTGACCAAAAGGTTAGCGTTTCGAATCCAGGGAGCGGGGTGAGCTCCCGCTGTTAGGCCCAGCTTCTGCCAACCTAACAGTTTGAAAACATGCAAATGTGAGTAGATCAATAGGTACTGCCTTGGTGGGAAATAACAGTGCTCCATGCAGTCATGCCGGCCACATGACCTTGGGGTGTGTACAGACAATACTGGCTCTTTGGCTTAGAAATAGAAATGAGCACCATCCCCCAGAGCTGGGCATGACTAGACTTAATGTCAGGGGAAACCTTTACTCTTAATTTAATCTTTTGTGGAACACTGCAGACTCCCAGGGGTCCCTGGACCCCAGTTGAGAACCACTGCCTTAGAGCATTCAATTTGCCCATCCTTCCAGTAAAACAAATATTTGGAATTCAAGGAAGTAGTTTTTGTCTTGTCTTTTGGTTCAATCATTATGCTTTCAGCAAGTATCATATCCCTGGGACCTTTTCACACTACATGATTATAGCACTATGATTCCATTTTTACTATTTTTAAAATTTATTTAGGGCATTTGTATCCTGTCCTATCTCTTCCAGGAATTCGACTCAGGGTTAGTTCTTAACTACCAACCTTATATGGTTTGGGGCCAGTGTACCTGAAGGAGCCCCCTTAGTGCCAACAACAAAGCAAAACAAGCACAAATACACATATTACAGTAAAACAGACATAAAAATGCATTACACGGAACTAGCATAGAAACAATCTATGAAATGTTGGGATTTGTATTTTAGGGGAAGATTTTCTTAAATCTTAAACTACTTCACCAGATTACAAACCCCTGGATTCCACAGGATGCAGCCACGGAAATTAAAGTAGAATCACACTGCTATAATTGTGCATCTGGTTTTTCCCTTCTAAACGTTCTAGCATGCAAAGCGGTACTTTCATGTTTGGGAAAGAGTTTTAAAATACATTAACTCTTGTCAGCTACAGTTTTTCAGCAGCTGTTTTTATCGTGTACAAAATTTCAGGAAAAGATACATTAAAGACAACAGCAGTGTTGTTGCATTTGTTTGTTTTGGTTCTGCTAACTAATCTTCATCCCAACATCAAGTCAGTGATTAAACGTGAGGAAGAGTGAGTAAAACTCAATTATATGATGACCCAGACAGTAGATCTTTCTTCGGGATGTGGTTAGGGAATAATCTTGGTGGGCATAGTTTCCCCCCCGTATGGTCAAGCTTTACAGCTAGATGTCTTCTTCCTCCTGCTAAGGAAAACACAATAACTAACACTGTGGCTGAAGGAAAACAGACCGTTGCTTGAGTATGTGAATCAGACCAATCTGGAGTCCAAAGAGAGGTGGAATGGTCTGAATGGAGATGGTCCTACTGTTGGACAAAGTGAGACAATAGAAGATGCTGGGGAGTGGCATCAAAAGTCTGGATGAAAGAGCTTTGTATAGCTTTTGGTTCTCCTGTGCTTCCTAAGTTAGCCTGCTACTTAGTTGTATTTCTAATAAAAACAATGAGAAGTTTGCCTTCTGCAGAATTCTGGGGTTTGTAGTTTAGTAAACTAGAAAACCCAGAATCCTGCAGGAGGCAACAACGAGATTTAAAGTGAAGATGCTCTAGTGTGACAAACCCATATGACACTCATTTGAATTTTGCTCCAATAAATATTAATGGCTGTTAATGGCGCAGTGGGTTAAACCACTAAGCTGCTAAACTTGTTGTCCGAAAGGTTGCAGGTTCGAATCCGGGGAGCAGTGTGAGCTTTCACTGTCAGCCCCAGCTTCTGCCAACCGAGCAGTTCAAAAACATGCAAATATGAGTGGATCAATAGGAAACGCTCCATGAGGAAGGCAATGGTGCTCCGTGCAGTCATGCTGACCACATGACCTAGGACAACGCCAGCTCTTCAGCTTAGAAACGGAAGTGAGCACCAACCCCCAGAGTTGGACATGACTGGACTTAATGTCAAGGGGAAACCTTTACCTATGGTGGGAGTAGGCAAAAATTATACTCCTCATGAAACTTTCATTAAGTCTTCAAACTTTAAGCATTGCAGTAACTTAACATTGTAGCTGACCACGTAGAAATACAGGTAACATATTCAGAATAAACAGCCAGGAAAAGTTAACCAAGGATGTCTGAATATAGGAAATATCAAATGTCCCACTCTCTGCAATACTATAAATTTGGGGACTGAAGAAAAAAAATCATTTGGATGGGCAGAATCCCATTGGAGGCACAACTGCATTTTGTATTCCTATAGCTACACCCTTGCTTTGTGGAATACACTAACACATTATTACAAAGATGTTTACTGTAACACAAGGCATATTATTTGCGAGAGGGCGAAATACAATACATGGGGAGTTACTTTATATTAGTAGTGATTCAGATCAAAGAAATCAAGTCCTTTAGCTAAACTCTGATGGATTCTGATGGAAGTTATACTTTTATCTTTATTCACTGGAATGAGTGTCTTCAATTTTGGGGAACAATATTAAAGGATTTTTGAAATGTTTTGTATCTATTTCTTTAAAATTGTATGCAAAAAGAAAACAGTGTTCACTGACATTTTTAAAGCTTTGATGTAAGGGGAGGGCCTGGTTGCTTTACTTTTTTGGAAGTGGGAATGTATTTATTGTTCCAAAAACACATGCCCTGTTCTCTGGCTTAACTGCTTAATAAAAGGGCTCCATTCTAGCAGAATCTTACATGGAGACTTTCCACTCTTGTCTTCATCTCCTTCTCCAAATCCTCCCCAAATCTATTCTAAACCTTTCTTCAATTATCCAAGTCAGATATTGAGGATATGCGAGAGGCCACAGAAAAGGGGGAATGGCCTCTTTACCCAACAGAAGGATTTAATTATCTTCTGACCTGTGTGCGCGCTCCATTATGAATAAGTCCTTTCTCCAGCTCTCATGTTTGCAGTGAATACTTATTGTTTTCCAGCAGAGAGATAACAGCCTTCAGCAGATGTTTAACAATATAAAGTTCTAGAAAAATCTCAGGAAGAAGAGGGGAAGCGCACCCCCTGCCCCTTGGTTTACAGTGTTGTTACATGGGTTGGCATGGGTATTTAGATACATCGGGAATTAATTTGAACAACAGATGCTAATTGAACTTCCTTTTTTTGTAACAAATAGTACTGTATATTTTATAGCCAGTCATAAGTAATCACCCCCCAATTTTTGGGTACTAGAAATCTATCAAATATCTCAATTCTCAGATTTCCTTTCAGCTTGAGTGGATCCATGTGTTTTCACAGTCCTATCAAATATTACCAGTTTCCCATCTGGATACATTTCCTACTAATTTATGCATGCTACAAGAGCAATTTTGCAAAACCGGTGTTCCAAAGATAAAGAGCTTTTGCCAAATTAATGGATACAGACCTGATAATTGACACTGTATAAATGACAGTTCAAAGACCACCCATTGTTTTCCTCACTTTCCGTTTTTAAAACTTGGGAAAATACTTCTTACATATGTAAAAGAAAGAGGGGCAAATATGTAGGGATAATGCCAGTGACCTTTTTTTGGTGTGTGTGTGGAGCGACTTGAGAAACTACAAGTTGCTTCTGGTGTGAGAGAATTGGCCATCTGCAAGGATATTGCTCAGGGGACGCCTGGATGTTTTACCACCCTTGTGGGAGGCTTCTCTCATGTCCCCACATGGGGAGCTGGAGCCGACAGAGGAAGCTCAGCCCACTTTCCCTGGACTCAAACCGCTGACCTGTCAGTCAGCAGCCCTGCTGGCACAAGGGTTTAACCCACTGCACCACTGGGGGCTCCATGCTAGTGACTATTTGTTGTCATTACATTTAATAAGAACTATATTTGGTGGGTTGTAGTTTTTTTCAGGCTGTATGGCCATGTTCTAGAAGCATTCTCTCCTGATGTTTCACCTGTATCTATGGCAGGCATCCTCAGGGGTTGTTAGGTCTGTTGGAAACTAGGAAAATTGAGTTTATATATCTGTGTTTTGTGTATTTTATATTAAGGGAAGTGAGCACATTTGTCATTTTGCTCCCTCTGTCAGTTCCAGCTCCCCATGTGGGGACATGAGAGAAGCCTCCCACAAGGAAGGTAAAACATCAAAACATCCGGGCATTCCCTGGACAACATCCTTGCAGATGTCCAATTATCTCACACCAGAAGTGACTTGCAGTTTCTCAAGTCGTTTCTGACACTAAAAAAAGCCTCACATGATATACAAAAGGTATATGGATGGAGTCGGTTTCATTCTACATTTTTTCATGATATCTCTTTTATATTATTAATGCCCTAAGTACCTCTTCCAAAAGGGTTTACACATGGTCTTGAGACGTGGTACTGTACAAATTAACAGCCATATATTTCTATTGCCCACATTTCCTCAACTGAATAATAACTATAATTGATAATTTTAAACTACACATTTAGCATGCAGGGGGCATAATAAAATATCTATGTGTATAATTTACAAAGGACTCAATAAGAAGGCCGCAATGTTTAACAAGGAATCCTGGGGAGGCGAGAGGAAAGAGTGGTAATTAATGATCTCTCTTTGTTTGTGGTACACTAGAGAGGTAGCATTTACAGCATGGGATGTAATTGTCAGAAATATACTAGGCTTTTCACATTTTTAAAAAATGACTGCAAGCCCTTTGTGGCTGCGGCTGTGTTCTCTTTCCAAGTTGTTGTGGGCATTGCTACATTTTTACATGCTGATAATTACATTTCCTACTAAACACAGGGTTTCCTTCCTGCAGCTCCATTGAAAGGCTTGAACAATACCCCCTTTGGAAATTCAATTTACGTGAAAGACAGCTGGAGCCGGTTGCCAGGGGAGCTCCGAATGTTCCAGACACATTCGACATTCAGAGGGTAAGCCTCAGGAAAGTTGGGGCTGTTGAAGGCTCCTCTTTCCATATGGAAGGTGCCCCCGCAGGCTGCAATGAGGAGAGAAAGGGAGAAGGGGAATGAGCTGCAAGGAGGCATAAAATGGGAGGAAGCTCTTCAAACAGATTGGATGTTTGGAGAACCATGAAAACTCGAGAGCCTCCTTTGGTAGAGCTTCTTGGCAAATAGCTCAGAATTATGACTGAAAACAGGAAACCCCTGTTGCAGGAAATAAGGAGCCCTGGTTTTGCAAGCTGTGGGGCTGACTCAGAGTCTGTATGTGCAAGAGCTGTTCCTGGCTTGCCAATTTTGTGTTAGATCAGAAATGCAGGGCAGAAAGCCTAAAAATACAGTTGGCCCTCCACATTTGCAGATTTCACTTCTACGGACTTGATTTTTCACGGACTGGATTAATATGTTCTCTCTAAAAATCTCTAGGTCTTCTTTTTATCTTTGTTATTGTATTTCCTTCTGTTGTACAACCAGTGTTTGAATCTCCAATGGGGCATTCTTGTTTCTCATATGTCATTTGGCCATAGAAAAGCTAACTATACAGTCTTGCTGGAGGTCCTAGAGATTTCTAGATAGAACCTATTTCTAGGCATTTATAGGTCCTCCAGAATGGTTCTACTGGAAGTTGACCACAACAATTGTTGTCCCCCGCCTCAAAAAACCACTTTATTTATTTATTGCATTTATATACCTCTTTTCGCACCATTGGGGGGACTCAAAGCAGTTCACAATATAATCAATGGCAAAATTCTATGCCTCACATGTATAAAAACATTACATATCAATAAGGAGACACTTAATGTAATGTAATACAAAATTACTGTATTATACACACATTTTGGTTTTTAATGGAAAGCATTGTTTCTTCCCAGTTTCTTTGGTGTCTCCTGTGCCTTTGTTCCTCTAGATCAGGCATGGGCCAACTTCACCCCTCCAAGTGTTTTGGATTCTAACTTCCACAATTCCCAACAGCCTACCAACTATTAGGAATTGTGGGAGCTGAAGTCCAAAACACCCGGAGGGAAGGCATTAGAGGCAGGACAAGCCTGTGTTAGAGGCCTTGCGAGGGTTTTCATCTGAGTACCCTTGTCTCCATTGACTGTAGAACAGCAGCGCTAGGGAGGCCCCTCTCCTCTTCCCCTCTTCCTGTCTCATTGGAGCCACACCTTCTCCAGATCCCCTGGCAAGACTGCCCCTTCCTGCGTGCCTTAGCCTTCCTCTGCTCAGCCTTGCTTTGGTTGCTGCGCTGCTTCTCCTGGTGCTTCTCCTGCCTTTTCTCACTTTCACAAGGGTCTTGCACCCCTAACTCCATGAAATATGGAAGGATGACTGTATTGTTTAATGTAAAATGAGGAATTTGCACATCAACAGAGTTCCTTTGCACATACAGACTACATGTTGCAGTGAGCCAGTTTGAAATCTGTTGTGCAAGAAAGAAAGGAAAAGTTCTGTAAGAATGGAGCAATGCAATATTGTGGCTAGTGGTTTCCCAATAAGTTATCAGGTCCATTCCTAGGGGCATCACTGCCCCCCCCCCCCCAATCAAGCATGGATCTCTGAATAGAAACATATACCACTGCACTGTCTGAATCTGGCATGAACAGTCCTGTTTAAACCTGTGCCATCCCACTTTTATAGCTGATTCAAAAATATTCCATTTTCTCTCTTATCCTTTCACTTGTCCCCTTTGTTTACAGCTTAATTCAGATGCCACAAACTGAATTCAAAGTGCAAAAGCAGTTTGTACTCAGAATATTCAACAGGGGAGAGGAGACAAATGGGTAGAATGTTGCCCTGCCCAGTCAAGCTTAGGCAAATGCAAACTGTTGAAACTTCTCCTAGTTTGTATGTTCTTCCTCATCAATAACTTTTGCCAACTTGGGCACACGCTCATGTGACTTGGATATGTGGCATAACATCCCGGTCTTCACTTGCTGAGCAACTTCTCACAAGCCATTCAAGAACTATTGAAACATTACTGGGCAATTCCATTGTGATTTGAAACAGCTTGAGTCCTTGCTTTGCTCTTTTCTAGCTAATAACTTCCCGCCTTCAAGAGAAAATTTTAGTCCTAAGAGCTCTGGATTACAAGCAATGTATATTAAAATGATGGCACTCATTCAAGAATTGCCCATCACTTCTCAAGTTTTCAAGTGTGGGCTTACCAGATGTTGATGCAGTAAGGATGGCATGGAACCCTTTAGCAGTAATAGCACGGTTAGAGATAAAGTTGATGGACAAAGCACTTGCAAAAGAAGTAACAGGATGTGGCATTGTGGTGCCACAATAACGCCCTGGAAAAACCAACAGGAGAGAAGTCAAGTGCTTTGCAGACCACAATTCACAAGGACTTTTGTCCTGACTGATTTTGACCCTTTTAGTTGTATAACTGATACATTTATGAACATTCAATAATAGATAGGTCAGATTGCTTTGATGCCCACAATATTTCCATTAGGCTTTTCCATAGTACCTATTAACAGCACTAATACTTGGAAAAATTACTGTTTTGGACTACAACTCCTGGCATCTCCCAACCAAACACACTTTAAACATTTCAATGCCACTTATTCCTTTTCCATACTACATATAGAGACGCCCCCAGTGGCACAGTGGGTTAAACTGCTGAGTTGCTGAACTTGCTGACCGAAAGGTCACCGGTTCAAATCCGGGGAGTGGGATGAACTCCCAGTGTTAGCCCCAACTTCTGCCAACCTAGCAGTTCAAAAACATGCAAATGTGAGTAGATCAATAGGTACCACTCTAGCGGGAAGTAAAGGCACTCCATGAAGTCATGCCAGCCACATGACCTTGGAGGTGTCCTTGGACAACGCTGGCTCTTTGGCTTAGAAATGGGAATGAGCACTACCTCCAAAGAGTCGGACATGACTGGACTTAATGTCAGGGGAAAATCTTTACCTTTACCTACTACATATGGAAAAGGTGATTTGCATTATGATATATGAATATAGGCAATGAATAAAGGGTGCCATACCTTGAAGAGGTGCATTGTAATTATTCCCCTCTCGAATTTCAACATAATCTCTGGTGCAGTTACGTATGTTGCCCTCAGTCGCAAACTCGGTGAATGATAGCGTAATATGATTGACTGTTGGAACAGGAACATTGTAAACATAAGGGAAGGTTTCACATTCAGATTTATTTTTTATTGAACATTTCCCTTCTACTATATTTCATTTTTCTCATCAGTGTGGAACAATTTAATCATAATGCGCTTATGCAGACACAAGAGGTTCACATAGTCCTTCTTTCTGCTTCTTTTAATGACACAGTTTCTGTTCTTCCTTTCCTGCTGTTGCACTCAAACAAGCAAAATGTGGCTGTGCTTGTTTTATATTTGAGCAAGACAGAGAGAAAAACATTGTGCTCAAAGGAGAGGGTGTATGTCTGTGTAAAAGAAATGAATGGAGCTAGCCTGCTTTCACCTTAACTTCTTCTGCATGCAACTAATATTAATCTTCACCCAAACTACGATGGATTCCGAGATAAACACCAGTGTTCTGTTTATCCAATGGTAATCTAAGCATTATAAACTTCAACACAATATTCAGCTCATATTATGAGAGTCTGCACCAGTGTAATTATATGCTATCTCATTCTGTCCTCAATCCTAAATATTTTTTCATTTGAGGGGAGTTTAAGAGTCCCTTGGGTTTTGTCCATCTACCCGG
This sequence comes from Anolis apletophallus, assembly GCA_030556195.1. Lineage (NCBI taxonomy): Eukaryota > Metazoa > Chordata > Lepidosauria > Squamata > Anolidae > Anolis > Anolis apletophallus. The sequence continues at coordinate 34,422,793 of JARBWK010000008.1, read as the reverse complement.
ATGCAGGACTTCCTATAGAAAAAAAAGGAGGAATTCTGCATTGTTACAGGAGATGAGAGAAGGATGTTAGTCACTGTGCTAACTTTCCCACAAGAGAGGAATATATCCAGTAACTTACATGGTTCCTGGGCTTGAATTATCCAGCTGCAGTTCTGATTGTTTGGGTAGTTGGCTGGGTACAGAGGGGAGGAAATAGATGTACCTGCGGAATCCGCTTCTAAGACACTTCCACATGCTTTCGGGGCAGGGCGGGGGAAGACATACAAAAGTATAAATAAAGCTATAAAGTAAAACTACACCAACTCAGCATGCTTAGAAACTGGAAATAGTTAATTTATTTCTCGTATTCTGAGACATCTATCCAAATTACTTAATGTAAGAAATAAACATCCATATATATATATATATAATTGAAATCGACCTATTACTGAATCAAACCATTGTTCTTTGGGCCAAAGGCCGCCCTGAGTCACCTTCGGGCTGATATGGGCGGGGTAGAAATTATGTAAATAAATAAAAATGTTGTCCCTGCCATTGCTAAACCTGCCACCCTTTAAATATTTTGTACTAGACTTGCCATCTTCCACATCCAATGATCAAATATTAAATATCTAAGAGGCACTAGCTTAGGAAATGTCAGTACGGTACTATTTTCTGTGCAAAAATCCCACAATTTTTTGACAAAACTCATTTTCCCCTTAAATGATTATTTTACAGTAAAAATGTCCCAAAGTAGTGGGAACTCATTGAAAAAATGTGTACAAGTCCTTGTACTCTTGGGTTGTTGTGAGTTTTCCAGGCTGTATGGCCATGTTCCAGAAGCATTCTCTCCTGACATTTTGCCTGCATCTATGGCAGAGATCCTCATAGGTTGCGAGGTCGCAACCTCTGAGGATGCCTGCCATAGATGCAGGTGAAATGTCAGGAGAGAATGCTTCTGGAACATGGCCATACAGCCCGGAAAACTCACAACAACACAATGATTCTGGCCATGAAAGCCTTCGGCAATACCTTGTAATTTTGACTTATGGGATAATTTTTTAAAATAATTATTGTATGTGAGCATGAATTTGTTTTAAAAATGATTGACACCCCTATCTTACACACAGGCTGAATAAGCACTGGCCTGTTCTGCTGCAAAAGGAACCAATTCTTCCTTGCGCCTGGCAGGAAATGTGTGTATATCTAAGCTCTGTTTAGTCTCTGCTGAATAAGAAAGAATGGCAGAAAATGACAGTGTTTTCTGCTTTTCGTTTTCTGGGGTTAATCATAACAAGGGAAAGGGTTCCTATTTGATAACAATCTGGATAGTCCCCAGTTATTCATATGAGTTTATCTAAATTGGGGTGGACTTTGACTTTCTTCTTTGGAGCTCAGACCAGTCATGCTCCAAGGCATATGACTTCAGATTCCCCTATAGTTTCCTTCTTATAAACTGAATTGCATTCCATATTCGGTTCCCTTGGAACCGAATACATGGCATGTCAGTTCCACAGTATAAAAACTGTGAAACCCAGCTTTGTCATTTGGTTATTAAAAGAATAAAATTTCACAAGTATCTCTTTAATTCTCTTTGCCAGCAAAATACAATAAATGCAATTCTCAATTCCAACTAGAATGGACTGGCTAAATTAGTGGAAACTTGATAGTTCAGATTTTTGCACATTTCATTAAGTCATTTGCTCTACATTAATTAGTGTTACTCATTAAATTGGAATGGGAAGCCAGATGGGGGACAAAGGAGAATTCCCGCCAACTCTCTATGGGCCCCAGAAATATCTCTATGTTCTCCTGCAATTCTTTAAAAATGGAAACAGAAGTATTTTCGGAAAGAGCACCATATTCTGGGAATGGGCTCGGGGCGGGGCGGGTTGTGTGGTTTTAGAGCAAAATTTGCTCCAAAAATTTGCCTCAAAAAAACCTGAATGGTTGACAGCTTCAGTGGCCACAAAGGTGTAATGTGTTTTCTATAGTTTGCACTTTGCCAATCCCAAAATTAGGTATAGTTCAAGGGAATAAGTACTCATTTGTTGCTCTTTCATAAATGTTTTTTAGTTAAGGAGCAATGAGATCTAATAAAAGGTTTAGCAAGGACCAGATTGATAAAAGCGAGATACTTACCTTCTCTGAACTGAGCACTGAAGCCTCTGAGATGGACAGAGCTGTCAGAGCGAAACCTCACAAACATGACATTTTGAGTGGATGTGATGGGAAGAGGTTGCTGAGTACCACAGACCTTTCTAAGAAGTGGAGCTTCGTTATTTGGACCATCAAATACCTATGAGACAGAATAATATGGAAAGCACTGCAACAACATGGGAAGGGTGTTTCAAAGGTGATTTGTTAACCAGCACCCATGGGGATTAGTAAATGTTGGATACATGTAATTCCTGATTGCTTGAGAGCTACTATTAAAAATAGACCTAATACTATTTCCCATATGATACCATATCATAAACTCTGTATTGACTTGATATTAATATTGAAATACAGTAATTAAAAGCAAATGAAGACAAATAAAGACAAACTTAGTGTAATGTTTCCACAAAAAATTATTTTATTTCTATTTTATTTAAAACATTATTTCTTTGATATTTCTCCAGTTACCTAACAATTCTTGCTCCTTGAGTTCCAGTTAATTGAGAGTCTACTGTATTTGATAACTGATAGATAAATAATTCACTAATAAAACACTACACTAATTGCTAGAGATATACTCATCAGGGTATTTAAAAAATAATAAACCTAAATTTGAATAAATGTAAGATTTGCCACATCACGGAGAGCTGAAGTCCTGCAGAACATGATGAATCGCAGCTATCACCACATGTGCAACAGATGGTTAAAAGTCACATTGTGATGAGTCTCAAGGGGAACTTAAGTTTGACAACCAGGCAACAGAAACTATTGCCAAACTATTGCCAAGATTTTCAAAATATCAGCACTGTGCAAGTCTTAATTGCAAAGAATTGCAAGGATACAGACAAAGAAAAGAGAAAATGTGAGAAGAAACACGTTGTTCTACAGTGAACAAAATCTATTTGCTTCCCCTAAAAGTGCCTGATGTTCATGAATTAGATTTTCTAACCATCTCCAAATGCTAGGAAGACAGGCCAAAGATGAAGCTTCAGATTGGTTGGTTGGAAAATATATGGGTGGAATAACCAGAAATTAGTGCAATTGGCTTGGTTATTTTTGTAACTGGGTTTTCCTTGAAAGAATGAAGACTGTTGTTTACCACAAATACTCTTTCTCACTTTTTAAAAACCTATAGGGTAATAGAAAACATAGATCCTTTGTTCATAGGGATCGGGTGGGGAGGAGAGGAACTGGAAAAAGGGCAAAGTTTCAACCAAAGAATGGACAGTACAATGTTACACCCACTGTGCTCTTTCTTGTGTTCTTTTTGTTTTCCTGGCATTGGTAGCAGAGTCTGGGAAATGTGGCAGTTATCTTGGCCTGTCTGTGTTTCCATGTTGGCAATTCCAGCATTATGGACTGGATCCTAACATTTCACTTCATCATTGGAAAGAGCTCCTTTTGTTAGAAATACCCCATGTCTCCATGTAACTCTCCTTTCATAGAATAGAAGCTTCTTGTATAAGGAAATGAAAACTTTGGTGCCAAGCTTTGCATAAGGTAAAGGATCTCACTTCTCCTGGCCACTGAACATGCCGGCTGGACCTCCAACAGGACCCAGAGGGACACTAGAATTATGCAGATTTATACACAACATCCAAAAACCCACGAACTGTCTTCTGACATTTATAGGATTATATATGTCATGTGTCAATCTCAAAATCCATGGGTCAAATTTGGATTGCCATGTAGTTTTATATGGTCCTTCAGATGCCAAACCACAACTCCTGCATTTCTCATCATTTTATTAGAGCTGATGGGAGTTGTTTCAGTTGCTCTCGAGTCAGGATAATGGGGGTCTGCATTTAGCTATAAGGCTTGTGGATATTGTTTGAGTTTTTATCTTTTCTTAAGTAACAAATAGTGTAAGGATCAGGGCAGCAAGCGGTAAGAGTCAAACCACCTGGATAGCATTGTGTAATTTCAGCCGGGATAAAGGAACTGCTGTGATAATAAAGGAGTTTGAGGATTGGAAGTCTAGAGTTCTGAGAGGCTTGTGTCTTGAGGAGACTGAAGGTTGGAGTATCAAGACGAATTAGACTACCAAACCAGCCTGATGCAAGAAGTCTCCGGTTATCTGGAAGTATCAGGAAAAGAAGGCTGGAGAAGTATTTCAGCCACTGTAAATGGACTCTGTATGTATGTGTGTGTGTGTGTATACACACACATACATACTGTACATACACATACACACACATATATAGAGTGAGTGTGTGTGTGTTGTATATTTCAATGTGATATTGTTATAGTACAATGTGATATGTAATATTGATGTTGTACTGTGGCAATAATATAGTTAATTGTATTTGCATTTGCTTGTGAGCTGCTCTGAGTCCCCTTCGGGGTTGAGAAGGGCAGCATATAAATATCGTGAAATAAATAAATATATTTTGTATAAAGTCTGCTGCAAAGACGAAGGTTTGAGTTTACTCCTTGAATGGAGGCAGAAAGCTTCTGAGGCTGTTTGTGACTACACACATTAATCTTCATCATGACAGTTATGATGTCTGATGTTAAATCTTTAAACTTTTCCCAACCCAAAAGTGCTGCTGGGCTTCAATTCCCATTATTCCCAGTTCACATGGTAAATGATCACAAGTGGTGGGAGTTGTTGTTCAATACAATCTGGGGACCCAAACTAGGTAAAAACTAAAGAATACTGACGACTATGTAAAAAGTTATAGTTGTCCCTCTGCATCCACAGATTCTCTATCCATGGATTTAATGCCCTTTGAAGACAACCAGAAGGCTGATGTGACCCTTGATAAAAATGAGTTTGACACATCTGGATTATACTATGAATGACTTATTTTCAAAGGGCAGCATGGCGGGGTATAAATAAAGTATATTATTATTATTATTACTACTACTACTACTACAGTTAATGACTGGGGGATTTGGAGGTGTGGTCCAAAAGTAACTTTCCCACTCCCTTCAATAAATATTAAGATAAATCAAAGAGGGTGAGAAATAACAGACGGCTTGCTTAGAACACCTTCTTCTAAAGTGGGGTTCTCAAACTTTTTCAGTCATGGAGCACATTTAATATGTGAAATTCCAAACAGAGCACAAAATTTCACATTACAGATACAATAGCCTCTGTGTCTGTCTGGCAGTGGGATATATTATCTGTATCTATTGTATATCCTTCCAAATTTTTGGTTCCCAGGAGCCGACTGGTAAACTGTAGAGTATATAGCTTGTGTTTCACATGGAAGGTACAACTGTAAATATATTATCTACTCTATTCAATACTTTTCTACATGCCACTCATAGGTGCAAAAAAAATCACAATGCTGAGATCCTCCTAATTATTTCTAAAATACTACTACTAGTAGTAGTAGTAATAATAATAATAATAATTTTTAAAAATCCTTTTGCAGAGCACTTGGAATTGTTTCGTGGGGCATCATCTCCTCAGTTGCCTGCATTTTGAATTTTTGGTGATTTGATACAGAATGTCCTGTCTCCTTTTTGGCTGATGTATTTCCAAAGTAGCTTGTACTCTTCTGCTTCTGAGCTTGGAGCTGCACAGCATCACTCAACTAATAAGTTCCAGTTGTTGGAAAATAATGACTCACAGTTTACTGGTATTTCAGACCACAGCTCAGTAAATTTTTTTTTAAAAAAAACTATGAAGATCTACAGCAATCAGTGGTTTTACTTAAATCTAGCAATTACACTTTAAAAATCAAGGAAGTGATACAAAATCAGTCCTACTCCCACGCGTATAGTTTTCTTCAAATGCCACTTATAAATATTAGCAGAAGGTTGATATTTTTATATCATTCTAAGAATGGTGTTTGTAATCGAGATTATCCTTTGAGGTGGTTTGTTGTTTTGTTTTTGATGTAACTCGTGGAGAAGACATCTCCAGGGGATGAATCCAAAGGAACAAATACTGGGAGCATTTAACACAACACAATGGTGTTACTTTTAAAAAAAAATGTGCCTCAAATCCTTCCTACACTTGAGATTTGCTTTCAAGGCAAATTTCATTTTAAGACACTCGGCAGTTGGAAGTAGGGGGTATTTATTGTTGAAAATAGAGGAATGGCTTTCTGAAAATATTCACCTTATCCTACAGTCACAATCTGGTTTGGTGAGATGATGAAGGTGGTGGGTAACAGCATGGAGTTTTGGCTTATGATCTCGGAAGCTGTTGTGTGGCATCAAACAGTGTTTCATAGACCTCTGGGGCTTAATTCTTAGAACTGTTTGCTAAAGACCCAACCAATGTTGGAGCTTGGTTCCTAAAACTTTCAAGCTTCCTGACATAGGCACACACCAAATTAGATTCAAAAAACATTCCCCAGCCCAGTCTATTCTCAGCATGACTAAGTCTGCATCTAACTCAGTGTTGTTTATCCAGTGGAGTACACTGTCATCCTGC